>JAMJFZ010003875.1:18057500-18502500 GCA_026225945.1 Cricetomys ansorgei | reverse complement strand
CCATGTGGGTGGTAGAGTAAATAAAGAAGGTTAAGTCATGGAGAACTTTGGGCAGATGGGAACCCTAATAGGAAAGGGTGGCTTTTGAGTAGGCAATTTGAGTGAGATTTACAGGGCTCTTTGTTTATGTCAGGGTAATTCGAATGTTATGGGTTTTACAGAGAAAAATATGCTTTGGGAATTACTCATTTGGTGTTTTCAAATGAGAGGGTTTGGCATCTCTTGCCAGAAGTAATTTCTTTTGTGGTGAATGTCTTTGTGCCGACATCATAACAATCAGAGTAATCCGGAGGTTGTAGTTGAAATGTGTCTGAGAAAAACTACACAAGGCCACTTCAGGAACTGTCAAAATCCTTACCGAAAGGCTTGGGATCTAAGTTGGGTCACTGAATGACTGTGGTGTGTGTGTGTGTGTGTGTGTGTGTGCAAGAGAAAGAGGGAGGGGGACAGAGAGAGTGACAGAGAGGGACGTACACAGAGAAGAGGAGAGACAGAGAGACAGAGAGAGACACAGAGACACAAAGAGAGACAGAGACAGAGGGACAGAGACAGGCAGTGGGGAACTGGGAGATAGTGAGACCAAAAAAACCAAGAGACAAAAACCAAGCTATTATTCCTGAGTGCAGGTAAGAAACAGGAATTCAAAACACAACTATGTGATAGAGGTCATTTATCCTGTGTCAGGAGTATTACAGCACGCAATAACTTCACAAAGGTGTTGCCCCGGTTCTGTGTCAGAGGAATGGGGTTTAGAGAGAAAGAAGTAAGCTTGGCTGTACCTGTGGAGTATGATGGGTCAGGTTTAAAGAGCATTGCTTTCCTAGTTAGATCATCAAGTCTAACTTACCAAGTCCAGGATACTTGTTCTCTGGGTTTCACTGAGTGTCACCTCAATAGTCATCGTGTTGTCGGAAGAGACTCAAAACTGTTTAAAAGATCATCATCTGTTTAAATTCCCATCTTCCTAATTCATCTGCTCTCAAATAGAAAATAAATACATGCTAGCTGAGGGATAAATTGTTCTGTGGAGTGATTACTGTGTCTGTCCTTGGCTCAATTAGCACAGCAATTATGATATGCTCCAGGACACGGCTTTCACTTACGGTGTCCTGTTACATCCTTAAGACAGGTTTGTGTCAGGGAGACGGTATTATTTTGCAGAAAAAAGAACTGAAGCGCAGACATGTCAAATTACTTACCCGAAGCCTCAGAGCTAGAAATGGCAATGCCAGACTCCAAGCCAAGCTCAACAATCTCCTAGCACTGTGTGAGCCCGGATGCCGCCATCTGAAATGCCACTCGTGGTTCTGTATTTGGTTTAATTTCCTACTACAATTATGCCAACGAAAGAATGCCAGACTCCAGGATAACAGGAAAATACCATTCCCATATTTTCTTCTGTAATTGCTGGAGTTCCATAATAAATTAATTTTATTCTGCCACAGATTTTTATAGGGAGTCTAGAGGGATACATTTTGGGAGAATATTCTCAGTCTTATTAGGCTGATGTTAAATGCTGTTTTGGTTACAAATGTGTTGAGAACCACTACTGTACCAATCTTTAAATGTAGTATGCTTTCAGGGGCTTCTGTATTCCATTTATGGCAGTTTCTTGCAAGTCTGTGAGACTTCGCGTCACTGTTCTGTTAAATTTCATTAACCAGGTATTTGGCTTGTCTCCGACTTAATGGGATAGCTGGAAGACGCAAGGTTCAGAAAGTAACAAGAGAACAACCCAACATGGGACCCTACTTCAAGAAGTGAGAGAGGGTATGATTGTATTTGACACATTATTTTTACCCAAAACATTAAATTAGATGTACTTTTATCCAATACAGAAGACATAAGCACTGTGTGTATTGCTGGGGAACCATGTGATATTTTGATATGTGTGTACATAGAAATATATTCTGAGGGTCAAAGTGAGTTTAAGAGAGACAGTCATTTCACATTGATCTTAAAGATGAAAATAGCAGCTAGAAGGATAATTGATTGACTGAAAGATTATATTGGATTTTCTTTAAGCCCAGACCAGTCTGGAATGTGCTATATAGTCCAAATTGTTGTCAAACTTTAAGTGATCCTCCTGCCTCAGCCTCTTGAGTGCTGGAACTACAGGTCCCAGTTGTCATATTGACTTCTCGGCCAGCATTGAACACTCATAGCAAACCCTGGGCCATTGCTTTAGACTGACTGACAGGTAGAAGTCCTAAATAAATTTATACCATGATTGTTCTTTTTTATTTGGGCAGCCAATTCTGGATAAATACTTCTCAAAGAAGCAGACAGGGAACTATTTCATCTGAATACATACCCTGTGGATGAGACTGTGGTGGAGTTTCATTACTAATCATGCACCCTAATTTGCTTTCTTAATCCACTTTGCTTTCTTTTGGACACTTCTGAGGAGGCAGGATTTCAGAAGCCTTCAGTTCTCTGGGGGCCTATGTGGTTGTTTAAAGGCATCTCAGGCCTTTCAAAAACCATTATATTCATGTATGAAATTCTCAAACAATAAACTTTTAAAAAGAAAAAAACCCAAATCTCAGTACCTAGAATCTTCCACAGTGTTGGATATTTGAAAAAGCATGCGATGATGATTGTATGCTTTGTGGTAGTCTTAGAAGAGAGAGTGGACATTCAGGCTGTGGGTGCTGCCTTGGGGGACCATGAGGAAAGATTGTCTAGAATAGTCAGGTGTCTCTGCCTCAAAACTTTGGCTGAAGCCCCTCGCATGTTACTTTCTAGATACCAAAAATGCAGAGGGCCTTAAGAGGACACTGAGGACTAGAAAAAAAAAGACCAGCCAATGCCCAATTTTTACCCAAACAGTAGGTCAGCTAGGGCACCAGAGGTGAACAAAGGCTTTATCCTTTCAATCAACATTGGTATATCAGAGTTGAAGAATCTCCTTGCCATTTATGGGGGATGCACTCTTATCACACACTAAGCCTGCTTTCCATTTGGTCTTGGACTTCCTATACTACAGAGCTATGAGAATGTTCTGTTGCTTACAGATAACCCTGTCTTGGATGCTTTGTTACATCAGCATTACGGAGTGAGAGGGGAAGGGAAGATGCTGAATTTGTCTTTAGAAGATGATGTTGAGTTTCAAATGATGATAGACCACCTCAGAGAAAGTGTCTGGCTTATGCTTGGAGAGTAGAGCAAGCAAAGATAAGAAGAATGGAGGGTTGGGAAGAAGTATCTTCCTCTGCACTCTGCTTCTTACTCCACCGATGCCTGCAGCTCTGCCATGCTCCGTTATTACCTTGTGTTTCTTCCCCACCGATCTCCAACTAAAGCACTGGCATGCTGTCAAGGCTGGGTTAACAGGGAATCAATGATTTTTGTCATGAACATAGAACGGAGTCGTAACTGGGATAGCGCAAACATGCCTGGACTGTTTCATTTTGCTCTTTGTCTTTAGTCCTTTCAGCGGGTTGGGGCAGTGCACCCTTTTGCTGATGTCCCCACACACCGGCAGTAGTGCAGACTTTTGCAGTTCTGTTCCCACTTCCTTCTGTTTCTATTATCATCTGAAAGTTCCTAAGTGCCTGTCACAAGCAACGTGACAGCCTAATTTAGAAAACTAGTGTTCTAAACTAAAAAGTCACCTTTCCAGGATGGAAATAAAGGAAACTGAGATGGAAATAAGAACAATTATGATACAGTTTCTGAGAAAGTTGGTCATTAATTATTGTTACTATTATTACTTAGGATCTCTCTTTCTCTCAACATTCCAGACATCTACAGTCAGGGAAATGACCTGAAGGTGTAATAGGGAAGCTCATTTGCCAACTTTGTTCATTTTTGAGAACTATGTGTTCTCAAAAATTTATGAATTAAAGTTTAAAATGCGTGAGAGGTTAGCATACAACCCCTGCATTCGCTACCTCAGTTTCCTCATTTGCTGCTCTCCTTCTCATCTCTTTGTTGTATGTCTTCTGAGGTGTTGTATGTGACGTGCACACACATGCACAGATACAGATGTCTACCTCTCCCTTCAAACAGCAGCGTATTGTCTGCTTTTCTGTGACAAGTGTGGTGGCATAGGCCTGCAATCACCACACTTAGGAGGCTGAGGCAGGAGGATGATCACACATCCAAGGCTGTGCAACCTGTAAATACCAGGCAAGTCTGCACTAGCAAGACCCTATTCCCTAAAATCCAAAGGAAATTAATGGTGTCTCCTTTTTGTGTTCAATGTCTTAGAGGCTCTTCTGTTGACAGAGTGCTACATTATTTTTGAAAGCTCTGGAAGATTCTAGCATTTGAATTGTGAGATTTATTTAGCCAGTTATTAAGAAATAAAAATGCATTTATGAATTCATTGATAATTGTTTATATTGTTTACAATAGAATCTATTAAACTTTATCAGTTAATAAATATTTTAATGTTAGCTGGGCGATGGTAGCACACGTCTGTAATCCCAGCATTTGAGAGGCAGAGGCAGGAGGATCTCTGTAAGTTTGAGGCCAGCCTGGACTACAGAGTGAATTCCAGGACAGCCAGAGTTACTACAGAGAAATCCTGTCTCAAAAAACCAAGATAGATAAATAAATAAATCAATAAATATTTTAATGTTAATTAATTTAACCAAAAAATGAAAATAGTGTGCCTAAGCAGTATAAACAGAAAGAAATTTCTAAAAGTATAAAGTCTGCATTCAGAAATGAGGTAATTTAAGACTTTATTGATATGGTAAAATTGCTCTCCATTTATAGTCCGTTTGCAGTTATGAGTCGCTGCTGTTGTACAATGCCTGTTCCTCTGTGTTGTTGACAAGTTTTACAGCACATAGAGGCTCGACACCCAAGTGTTCACCTAAAGCTGACAGAGAATAAATGTCATTATTGTCAAGTAGCAGAACACTAACACTTCCACGTTCAGAATATGAGCTATTTGCTCCAAGTCTAGTCTCAGCTCCAGGGATGGCAAATGCAATGCTGCGCAGCGTCTCTGCAAGCCTACTCGGTAATTTCTATTATCAGCTATTGATGTCATCCACTAATATTGCCCTTAAGGTGATACTTTTCAATTAGTTAAACTCACTCGACTTGTCATTCCGTGCTTTCTGTGTGAGTCTTCTGATTGGCTGGGACCTTCTATTCTGCTCTTTCGTCCAGGGCCACCATATGCTACTCACAAATGCATCAGTTTATTTAAGGTCACTGGACAAGGAAGCCAGACATCTTTTCATTCTTCCTGCTCCATGCTTCTTTTACAGCTCCCTTTTGTTTATAGAGCCAGGACTACCTTAGGTGTGTTACACACACACAGAGGCACACACACACAGAGGCACACACACACACACAAACACATATTCACACACACTCTAATTCATTTACTTATTTTTCCCTTTAATTATTACTTTAATTGACTATTTTAAGGCGTACTTTTTTTTTTTTTTTCGAGACAGGGTTTCTCTGTTGTAACTCTGGCTGTCCTGGAACTCATCCTGTAGACTGAGAAGACCAGGGTGACTCCATTTTGTTTTCTAACTCCATCTTGTCTTCCTGGATTGCTGACCTCAGCCCACCCTTAGTTCTCAGAGAGTCCTGAAGCCTGCAACAAATTATAATGTCCCTCACTTCCTCATGAGATCCCCACTTCCCCAAGAAGTGGAGCTAATCCAGTGTTCAGGTCCTGACCAATCAGAGAGATCTTCTAGCAACTGCCTGCCAGGCACCTGCATTTCATAGTTGTCCTTTTTCTTAAATGTTAGACTCCATCATGTTGGTCTGTGTTCTGTGGAAATAAACTGCTTTTTGTATGGCCATACATACCTCTCAGTGTCTACGTGAGCTATTTTCGACCTAACATAGACCAGGCTGGCCTCAAACTTACAGAGATCTGCCTGTCTGCCTTCCAGGGGCTGGGATTAAAGGTGCGTGCAACTATGGCCTGGCTAAGACATACTTTTTGATGAGCAAAATATTCTCAAAAGTTAAAATTAAATGCAATTTTTATAAATTGAATACAAAAGTAAATGAATCAAGATTGCTCTCTCTATATACACATATGTACATTTATACATATATAAACATGCACACACTTATACACACACACAAGCACCCCCCCCTTGCACTTATTATGTAACCAGCCTAGCGTGGCTCAAACTTGTAGCAATCCTTTTGTCTCAGCCTCCAGAGTGATGTGATTAAGGCCTGTGTCTCCACTGCTGTTCTGTCTCAGAATAGTAAATAATATGCTTTTCTTTGAAGGAATAAATAGATATTTGGGTATGTGTTTTAGCAAATGTATGTATTCACACATCCAACACCTCTAAAATAATATAGTAAACCCTTTCAGAAAAAGCTATGTTTTCAAGGAAAACATCCTATTTTATCTTTAGTACAAATCTGAATTATATACATTTGCTAAAATTGTATTTTCTTCCAGTAAGTGTTTTAGTTTCCTTATATAGCTTTTAGAAGGCAGTGGACACTTAGTAACACTCTCTGACTTCCCTGGTTATTTTATGGATAATTGTTTTCCTAGTCCTTTATTCCTGGTTATAACTAGTTTTGAGAGCTACATAATGTATTGATAAAAAGTAATTACCACTCCAGTTAACATAATGCAAAAATCATATTGAATAAATAAAAGTGATATCCCATCATTTACCACAAAAATGCCATTAGTTACTTGCTGAGTTTTGTTGACCACCAGACACTATCTTTGTGGTGCTCACTTGTGGGGTTTTTTTTTTTAAACATTTCTAGATTTGCAACATATTGAGGCTTTCTGTGACCACAATATGTAGTAAAAAATGAATAAAAACAAGAAAGCATTTAACATATGTGTTTAAAGACCATTTGCGGTTTCTCTAAAGCACTTTAGACTTGGTGTTATGAAAATGTATAGAGACTAGAATTCTTTGTTTAAAAAAAAAAAAAAGAAGAAGAAGAACGTACTTCTTAATGGGTGGAAGGATAATGGAAGCTGGAAACAAGGGTTGCTTAAGCATCTTCCACAGTGAAGACCTTCCATTCAGCTGCACATTGAATGGCTCAAGCATTAGGAATTCTTCATTTTAAGAAAGAAGTCAGGATAGCTGAATGTGTGCCTTTGTCAGGCTCCAGGCATCTGCTGAATTGCCACCAGCATCCTGAGATCCACGTGGGCTCGCTCATTGTTTTATTTGAGTTCAGTGAATTCCTACTATTGGGGTAAAAAAAAAAAAGAGGCTATGAAAGCCCTGAAATTCAGGGAAGGATTTAACCAAAGCCCCTGGGGAGAAGGGGACAGCCGGAGGATACAAAGTGATTGTGAACAGAGTGTCAATTGTAGACACATGTCCCTTCACACCATGGCCCCTGATAATTGACCTAAACAGGTGTCATCATGAAAAAAAATTGAGTGTTGCTCATGTCACCAGCCACCCTGTCTTGTAGCACCCTCCATTCCTTCATGGGTGAGATGGAAGAGATTTCCTGCCTTTCCTGCAGGCTTCTCTGGCTGGGCACATTCTGGCTATTCTCCAGCTACTTATTGAATAGTGTGCTTAGAGAAGGAGTTGGGAGGGCTTTCCTAAAAAGGATCAGCTAATAAATATTTCAGGCTTGCAGTCCATATGGACTCTGTTGAACGATTCAATCCTAAAAGCAGCAGGCATTCCGCTCTGAGAGGACAGTCCTGCCTGTGTCTGTGGCACGTTTGCTCACACCATTGGAGAGTGAGCTGGATTTGGTTTACTCTTGGGCATGGATAGTTTTCCATTTATTCATTATTAAACTGTTCATTAATCCATTAAGTGTTTATTGGGCAGATATTAGGTGCTAGATATAAAAATAGAGTGGAGAATTGATCACAAAGTTCCCAGAGCAGAAAAGGCAAAACTCTCTTTCTTTCTTTTTTTCTTTTAGCAGTAAACTTTCTATCAAAGTTAAAAAAGATGTATGAAAACAAAAATTTTGCATGTTGACCTCTCTCATTGTCAAATATCTAAAAATGCTAGCCAGAAACAAATAGCAAAATTTGCAAGTGTATCTAATGACTTTTGAAATGATTTTATATTAGGAAAAACTTTGGTTTAAGAATTCACAGTTGGGCAAGTCAGATAGGACATTTCAGTCAGTACAGAGCTTGCTGTCTAAGTCTGGTATTCTGAGTTCAATTCCTAGAATCCACATAAAGGTAGGAGAACCAACTCCACAAAATTGTCCATTGACCTCCACTGAGGTGAAGTGGCACCCAAGAGGCCCCCACCGCATCACGCCCACATGTACTGAATAATACATGCAATTAAAATAAAAATTAAAAGTTGGTTCAACATTTCCTAACACTCAATTTACTTATAGGTCTTATAAAGGAGAAAAAGTATATGATCTTGTTAATGGACACAGGACATATTTGGTACAATTCAACATGGGTTCATGAATAAAATTAAAAGATAATCTTTGGCCCTAAAATTTGCATGAGAAGACCTTAACAATGACAACACCAGTTGATGTGTCAACGTGGATGGGGGATATTTCACAAGGTCCTACTCAAAGACAAAGGTTCATAGGCAATGCTTACTGCAGAGAGTAAGAATCAGTCTTCTCTAGGGGTGAGTCGTCTGATGGGTTGCCCACCCAGCTAGTAAGCTCTAAAACACGTGTACATAAGAGCAATACCAAATGGACTCAGTAGATTATATTTATATCCACATATGTGGACATAAATAACACAGAAACAATAATAATTAAAGACGAAGGTGTCATGAATTTGAGAGGGTGTGAGGAGCGGAAGGTGTCAAAATGGTATAAATTCAGTACTCAATATGAAATTCTCAGAAAATTTAATTGTATGGAAAACATTAGTTGTAAAATATTGAAAGGTATCCAATCTGGTATTGGGAAGGGAACAATGGCAACAGTATCACTCATCTGATTCAGTGTTGCACTGTAAGTTACCAGTGACATAAAGCAAGAAAAATCAATGTCAATTTTGCAGTAGATCAAGAACTGAATGAATCTAGATACACCATTTAAATGAATAACAGAATTTGACAGGCTCATTTACCACGTACTACAAAGTGAATATATAAAAATTAGTTGTATTGCTATGCATCTTCAACCAAAACTTGAATATGAAATAGTTTAAAGCACATCCAAAGAATAATTACTCAGGAGAAAATGTAGCAAAAGAAATGTAAAAGCTTTAACCAGAATACTAAAGGAAATTTAAAAAAATAAGTAAATGGAGGGAAATAGCTTGTAAATTTCAAGACTGAGTCACATAGTTTCTTAATCATGACCCTGAAGAAATAGGCATATAAAAAGGCATATACAGAGGTGGGAAAAGCTGCCATATGGTTTATCTGTAAATTTTGTGTTTCCTGAGATTTCCCAGCTCTTCTTCATTTCCTTATTTCCTTTCTTAGATTTAGTGATATCGCTGTTCAAATGGCAGCACTTCCAAGCTAAGCCTGCGTCTAACTATGCTTGGTTTTTCTGTTTTAACCTGATCTGTTTTGCGCTTGAGTCTCTGTCTCATCTAGTCTCTCCTCTGCTCCCCTCCCCCTCTCCTCTCTTCTTCTTTTTCCTCCTCCTCCTCTTTCTCTTACCTCTGCTTTTCTGCAGATATTTTCCTCCAGTAAAACTGGTCAACCAGAGAGCTTGTGGGGCTCAATAGATCAGTTATCATTAATCAAATAATGTATTTATCAAAAGAGCCTCTGCCCAACAAGGTGCCAAAATATGCTCTGTGCACTTAGAAGGAAAGAATAAATCTGAAGGCTAGCTCTACTGATCAGCCAGTAATGTCTCCTGGGTGTCTGGATCCACATCTAGCATGTGGATGTTCAAGAATTGAAGAGTTTGTGATTAAATATATAAATGAGTGAATAGATATTAGAGCAGTTGAGCCACTGAGCCCACTCAGACCAGCAGAAAATTCTCTCCAAAGACAGTGGGATGAGCACATTCACCCTGGCAGCGAGGCTCTCAGCACCCCAGCTCAAGAGAGCCAAAGCAGCTCCTACTAGCTGGGTAGATGGGAAGCAGAGAGGAGGACATTCACCCCACACTGCTCTCTGTAGAGACACAGCAGATGACATCTGGAAATGATACTCTGTGTATGGGGCTGGACATCACTTCATCCATGGAGATTTGCTGGGTTGAGTTTCAGACATTTGCACTGATTTTGAAGTTGAACATTTGTTCTTTGGATTTAAAAATGATAATGAAGTTATAATCCAGGAGTAAGCTCTGCATTTGGGAAAAGATCTATGTATAGAGTTTGTAACTGTGTCCTGGAGAGAGCTAGATACTTGCTCATCCAAGCCAGCTTGGCCTCAGCACATGAATAAGTGGCCAGGGAAAACTGTGCTGGATCCCACTTTACACTGGAGGAGGCTGAAGCCCTCAGGGCCTCTTCTCTGTGGCAAATTCAGAAAGGGACTAAGTGAAAGTTTCTCTTCACGCTGCTCTGCAGTTTAGACATTGCTATGGAAAAATGATCATTGAAATGAAAGCCCCTTAATGAATATTTAACCTGCTTTGTTGGCAGCAAAGTATGTTAACATTCCTCTGAGTCTCTAACCCTCTCCTTATTTTAAGAATGTTCACATTTTAATGTCAAAACAACTCCAAAAAGTAGAATGAGTTTGCCCATAGAGCCTGGTGCTGGGGCGCTGAACCGTTTCTGCAGTCAGAGTCCTGTGGTTAGGGTCAGTTTTAATCCACAGGGCTTTGTGTCAGCCCAGGGCTCAGTTTTCATTTCAATCTCATCCCCACTTCCATACAGAGTTGACATTGCCAATCTTTTTTTTTAAATTAATTTGTTTTTATTTAAAATTTTTATACACTATATTTCAACCATATTCTTTCTGCTTCCCCAACTCCTCCCAGATCTTACCCATATTCCAGGGAAGGCCCTATACCTAGGAGTAGTTTGCCAACACAAAATATATTCCATGTTGTGTGTGTGTCTGTCTTTCTGTGTGTATATGTGTATGTGTGTTACCAATATTTGCTATTACTCTGCTTTCCCTTTGTGAATTACTTGTCTTGCTCTGATTTTCTTTCAACTCTGAGACTTTTCCTTGACCCATGTCAGTCTTAGTTTTTCTGTATGTAAAATGTGGATAGTATTTTTACCTTTTAAATCAATGTCTTTTATGATTAAATATATTCAAGGAATCAAACACAATACCTAATATACTCATCAAAGTTAGCTAACAGCTTTGCCCATGCCAGAGACATTTTCTTTCATGAAGAAAAAAAAAAAAGATAAAAGCCTGTATTGTGTAGCCCCGAAGCTCATGCTGCATTGTGTTATATTTGTCTGCAAATGTGCCTGTCTACGTGTGTGATGCTGGCCATCATTCTGAATCGGCACGATGGTATCTTACCTAAATACCCAGAAGACCATGGAGCAGTACTGTGGTTAAGTGTTACTATGGAAGAACCAGAGAGATCCGCCACCTATCCTGGGTTGGAAATTTCTTGGCAAGTGACTTCTCTGGCCAGTATTGTCCTCATCTGTCAAATAGAGACATTAATCGTGCTGTCTCTCTAAGATGTTGAGCATCAGAGAGGCAGTTAATAGCAGTGCTCAGTTAGACACTTGGCTCTTAGGATTATGATAATCAGGGATGTGACTGGGGAAAATGTTAACTGCATATCATCTTTAACCTCTGTGGGCTTTTCTATTCTGCCCAGTCACTTGGTTTGTAAATGGAAAAATCTATTGGAACACTAAAAGAAGGAGCCCTTCCTCCCAAGGATGACAACATCCAAAGCAAATATACAGTGCATACATTTATTATCCAGAAAGGATCTTTCTATGCAGCCCAGGCTGGCCTTGAACTCATGATCCTCTTCTTTCCATCACCCATCTCTTAAATGCTGAGATTACAGGCATGTATCATCATACATGGCTCACACATGCTAGACCTCAGTGGTCCTTGGTATTGACTGGCGATAGATCTCCACAAGCTTCCTAGTGCAGGCTTAACCATTTTGTAGGCAGCAACCACCGGGGCTTTTGTAAAAAAGCTGGTATGGCACTGCCTCCCCAAGTGCTTTGAATCTTAAAGATATACTTTGTACCTGGCATAGAGAGTTCTTCAAGGTCCCAGATTAGCTGGCCATACACAAACACATACACATACACATACACATACACATACACATACACATACACATACACAAACACATACACATACACATACACAAACACAAACACAAACACAAACACAAACACAAACACAAACACATACACATACACATATACTCACACATATACTTACACATATACATATCTTTCTCTTTCCTCTCAAACTGTTCTTCATTGCATGCTTTCTAGCATAGCTCCCTGTCTAGTTCGTGCTACCATCTGATGCTTGTAATTGGTTTTCTTTCTATTCAGAATGTTTTATTCCCTCACTGACTTGTTTGCTCCAAGTCATTCTTCAGACTTCAGTCTGAGTCTTGCTTACACCGAGGAAGTGTTCTCCTTCAGTCTAATAGTGTGTGCTTTCATTGCAAGGGACATCTCTCTTTGGGATAACTTTTTATAGCTACAGTTTTATATTTGGTAATTCTCATTTGCACCAGGGTCTTACATTTGTGTGGTCATTTGATGGTCCTATATTTTCTGCACTGCATTTGGGGTTCATAAGGTCAAGGACTTCCTCTCATCTGTCACCTATGAAAATAAATGATGCATCTATTAAGACTGAGTGCCTTCTGTCCCAGCTCTGCCCTGAAAACCCTGGGCATTCCCACAGTTCAGACACAAAAGGAGCTATGCTAGGCACTGTAGAGCCTTCAGAACCTTTCCTAGCGTTCTAGCCGGTGCCTACACCCTGATGTGCCTTACCCGTTCTGAACTATCTTCATTATCACATGACAGAATCTGAGTAAACCTTTACTGTATGGAGTAGGTGCTCCTTGAAAGCACAAATGCATTCATCTTCTTGGATCTGAAACAGAGCAGAGTCCCACTTGGACCACAGCTAAGGCTTGGGCTGTAGGTGTCCTGAACTTCAAGATCTATGTAGGCATTATCCATAGGGGCCTTTCTCTTAACTGCGTGTACTGTCCTTTGCGATGACTGAAGTTTGAGGCCTGGGGAGCTAAACCAGAAGCTATTGCTCCTGGGGGGAAAATGTAGAGGTGAGACATAAACAACTCCCAAAGAAGTCACTTTTAACTCCCCCAAATTTTTGCATGGTCCCTCTTGGCTGGGTGAGTTGACTGGGCCCAGGAGAAATGCTTTTGGCAAGAGTTCACAGAGGTGTCTGTCCCTTTTAACCCTGCTTGTACAAATCTTCTTTTAAAATCTTTTTCTGTATATATTCTGTATAAAACAGGTAATGTTGAGGCAGTTTAACACATTTCTTTCCTGGGTCAACAAACTGCACACCCCAAACCCTAGCTATTCCGCGAACGTGGAGGAGATAGATGCCAACTCAAGTGTGGCATTGGCCTCGACTGGAAAGCTGTGCTAATTATGAAGGTGAAGACAGAGGGCATGGAAGGAATTCGGGTTACACCTAGAAGGAATTTTCATTTCTCAATTCCATGGGGGCAAAGCACTTTTACCTGGGTCCTGCTGGCTTCTAATGCCATTTTGGAATTTTGGAGTGATGAGTTCAGCATTAAGGCAGGGAAGTGGCTGCCTCAAGCTTTTAGGACTTTTAAAAAAAATTGTTATTGACAACCTTGAAGAGAAGCAGGTGGAAAACATCAAGGCTACGGAAGAAACTTCTAGAAGTCATACAAAATACACATTCAAAAGGACCTTCAAGTCAAACCTGACTTGAATTTTATTTGGCTGCTAATTATTTAAAGAGGGGATGGAAAGGGAAATCTCATAAAATTACTGCTCTTGAGGACATTCTAGCCTAAAAAAAGAAGATAAAAGTATATAAAAGTGAGTGTGATCTCAAGCAGAACAGGATGACAGCGAGAGACTGAGACTTTGGATGCAGAGATGACTTTCTATAGGGGCAGACAATACTTCCTGGAGGTACCGTTTGCTCTCCCAGTGTGTGGGGAACTTGGGCATATGGGGACAGAGGAAAGGTTGTTTGTCACAAGTGTTCAGCAGAGGAGAAGATCTGCTCAGAGCTGTGACAGCAGAAGGCTGTATTAGTCCGGGATGGCAGCCAGGGAATGCAGAGCAGGAGAGACATTTGTATGGCTTGGAGCAAAGGGGCCAAAGGACAGGAGGATGAATTCCCTACCTTGAGCTCAGGAGCCTAAGATGACTTAGGAGGAGGCAGACTGTGGAGAAGGAGGCTGAGAAGAGGGTCCTGAAGTTTCGACGCAGGTTTGGGAGGGTACTGCCCATTTTCACAAATCCCACATATCTGAGAAAAAGTAAGAGTGAAGGTGCAACACTGACTTCAGTCTCATTTGTGTTGGACTTAGGAAGCCAGCAGAATGGAGAATAAAGATAACAAATAGACAGTCAGCAGGAAAGACTGGAGCTGAAGGCTAGGACTGAGCTACAGATGGGGGGAAATAGGCGAAAGGGAAAGAGAGCCAGAAACACTGGTGGATTGCCTAAGGATAGACTCTCTTGGGAGAGGCTAAGCTGTGGGGGCTCCTAAGGGCAACCCCACAGGAAGTGGATCTGAGATCTAGGAGTTTCCTAGGTGTCAGAGGCCACTGACTATACCTACAGAAACCTAGCTGAGGCTAGTGGGCAGAAGTATGCCCGCTGGAAGGCATGAAGATGGACTTTTGGCATCATCTGGTCTGTGTCTATACGTGTCCAGCTCCATTTTACTGATGATTTTTTTCAGCAGGGAAAACTCTACATGTCAAGAATGGCTTCTTCATCAATCAAAGGCAAACTGAGACAGAAAATCAATTTATATACACAAAACCTCACTAAATAAGGCCCCTTCCATAAACCTCTTATATCAATAACTTTCTTTAATGTTTTATTACTTGATTTTAAGATACAGCCCTGGCTGCCTTGAAGTCATGATCCTCCTGCCTCAGCCTCCTGAGTTCTGGAATTAGAGGTATGCACAACCGTGCCTGGCTCCTTTCTTGCTTTCCTACCAGAGAACCAAACCTTTCATTGCTGAGGCCAACCAGTACGATAAATGTACTCCCATCCACAGGCTACCCAGCAGCTCAGATGTGTGTCTGAAGCTTGGATGTAATTGATAAAGCCCTAATGGGCTGTGTTTCTACTTGAAAGTAGCAAAACAGGTTCCAGCTTTGAAGAAAACCATTTTGGTTTGAAAGTTCAAAAGCAATCTGAGAAAAATGAACTCTATAGTTTTTTTTTAAAATATTCTTCATTTGCTCTCTTGCTACCTGATTGAAACATGGGGCTTTGGAATATGGCCGGCTGATAGAAGAGAGGTAAGTGGGCAGTCAAGGAATGCCAGACTTGATGTGTGATTCAAATCTTTACCTTGTTAGGAAACTGAGAACCAGTGGCCCTTATTCCAAGCGGGGGTTTGTGAACCATCGTTTCCCTTAATGTGAAGAACCTTCGGATTCTTCTCTGTTGACAGTGATTCTTGGAAAAGCCTTGCCAAGACTGTCAATGATGCTTCTTGTAGGGTTTTCAGACATCCAAGCTAAGCTGTGAATAGTAAAAGCAAAACCAAACCCAAGTTTCACAAACAGCTTCAGAGGAGTCAAAATTCAAATATAAGACATCGGTAGCCACACCTGAGCTAGTAAGAACAATGTAAAAGGATGGGAAAAAATCTCCAGACGTGGGGCAGGAAACTCAAGCCTATTTAAATTGTAATGGACCAGGAGAAGTGTCCACTTGCTCCCCTCCTCTACAGTCGTTCTCAGATGAAAGCACCTTACATTTGTTTCCTGCTCAGCTTCCCAGCTCTCCATGCTGTCTGTGTCCTTGGATAGAGATAAACCTCATGAATCATGGTACCAGGTTAAAAACAGGAGTGCTCCCTGCTGTCTTTATTTCTTTTCCCCCCTTCATATGCTTGCCAAGGCAGAAAGGCTGGGAAATTTCTCTAAGAACTGCTTTATTTCCAACTATGGTCATGGAAGATGTAATAGATTTTACTCTTCATCCTGTTGGTTTGATAACTTTGTCAGATGAACTCTGCAACCCAGAGCTCATGTTGACTAATGTTTCTGTGTGACCTAACATTCAGGGAGTGACTGCTCTCCTTGGGCTTGTGTTGGACTCTGTAGAGTTTGCATTTAACAGTCTGAAAGGAACACACTCATTTTCTCCTGGGGCCCCAGTCTGCAGCGCTTTCGTAGTGAAGCAAACAAACCCTGCTAGACCATGTCACAATCACTGTGTTTGTGGCTTTTGTGTTAAGGAGAGATGTGCCCTTTTTGCAGAACTGTCTAGAAACAGGATCGGATACTAAAGATAAGTGGCAGGAGACAGCTCAGGTGGGTGGAACTGTGAGCTGGTGTGCAGAAAAGGGGTAGGGAGTGGTCACTCCAGGGGCTTTTGTATATGGTGATGACGTACTGTCTGTAGTTCATGCTGCATCTTTTACTGAACGTGCCTTGCTGGGCAGATGGCCCTGGCCATCCTGTTGATGTCCCAACTCTTAGGTTGGCCTCGTATTAACATGGAGAAATATCAGAGAAAAATGAACTCTGAAAAGTTGTGACTCAGAGGTTGCTTGACACTGGCAGTGGTGGTGCACGCATTTAATCTCAGCAAGCACCCAGGATGGAGAGGCAGGTGGATAACTGTGAGTTCGAGGTCACCCTGATCTACAGAGTGAGTTCCAGGACAGCCAGAGTTACAACAGAGAAACCCTGTTTGGAAAAACTAAAAATCAAAAACAACAACAAAAAAGAGGTTTGAACTGCCATCCCTGTTACCAGCCTTTCTCCGCAGTATCTGATACATGTTTGCCGGTCAGATGAAAAGTCACAGGGGACTCAAAAGAGTGTTGTTTCTTGAAGGAAGAGGAATGCATAACAGACTTTCCCTTGCCCTGGCAGTTCTTATCAAGACAAATCTCAGACATAAATGTCAACCCAATCTTTGGCCATTTTGGTGACCTTCTGTCCCTCACACTCCTTGGTCTCCGGCGTCAAGCCTGGCTTGATAGGTCTTTCAAAAATTGACAGCCAGATCCTTACAGAGCCATCAGGTCTAGATAATATGGTTGTTGATGAATCCCTGACCTGCACCCCCCACATCCCCACTTGCCATTGGAGAGAAGTTCAGAGTCCACCCTTTCTCTGTCTCCTACGGGGCTGGTCCCAGTGCTTCCTCTACAGAGCAAAGAAAAGCTGTGGGGACTTGAAGAGCTGCATATGCTGATATGTTCAGAATTAGGTTATCACTCTCTGGGAAGTTTTGTACTGCTTTTAAGTTCATGAAAAGTCATGTTTTCACCACTTCAGGGGGCCTGAGCCAAACATGTGGTAGATTTCTGCCTGAGACTGTTTGGAAGCTTTGATGGATGAAAGATGCATGTATTGCAGACTATGCTAGGTCTGGGTGGGGAGGGTTTTTTTTCAGTACATGCACACACACACATGCACAAACACATGGTAGTCATATATACACACATTCACTGAAATGTACAGACATTCACACATCCCAACGTGTACAGATAATAGAAAGGAAAGCAAAATTTCCAGACAGAGGTCATGAAATATTGCTAAGGTATATTCCAATTCACAAATAACTAATAAACACACATCATGCAAAGTTACAAGTGTAATCAAGTCAGCTCTTAGATAGGGGGAGCTTCCCTATGACTCTAGCTGCCTGTGGGTCTCATTTGTGCTAGCGTGGGATGGATATGTTCCTGTAACCAGATCCCTTCACTCCTGCAGTAAAGCCTGATCCAGGAAGAGTGGAAAACCCTGGCCCGAGTGTTAATGACTAGGCTTGGGCTATAGATGAATAGCTTTGGATTTATATCCAAATGACGCCTGAAGAATGAGTGCTGTTTCAGCAAATGCCAAGTCAAACAAGCTTCTGATGTGGGCTTTGTCACAACATTCTTGCCTCGGAAAGGCCTTTCTAGATGCTTCTTTAAACCGTCTGGATTTTATTGGTCTGAAGTTATCACATAGGTGGTGCTTAGGATAGGCCATTTTAGCCTTTAGGAAATTTATTTACTTAGAATTTATTTACTTGTAACAAAGCAAGACTGAAAATGGTCCCAGTGCCTGGGGGCATTTATATAGGAGACACTCTGTGAAGAAATTTAATCCCTCCTTTTTATCATCTTTGGGCTATAATAGAAATGGCCTGGAACAATGCCCATGACGCCTGCCAGAGCGAAGGATGCATGAGTCTTGTTCATTGTTAAAGAACCTCCTTGTCTGGATGTCTGTTTTTATTAGGAACCATATATTTATCTTACGTGAACTTATAACCCTATGATAAATGGCCTGGCTGCTAAGCTGATTTCCTAATCCAAGCCTTTCCACTGGGCCAGCTGTGGGTAGGCCTGCCTCTGCTGGCCATTGGATCCTGAAGCCCTCCCTTGCTATGAACTGTGGCAAGGACCCTTTAACTCTTATTTGAACATTTGTGACTAATTGATGAGAAAGACAAGGAACAAGGAGAAAAGGTCCCAGCAGGCCTGGTTCTGACCCATGTTTCACCTTTATATGGGAGATAAGACTCCGTGGGTTGTGCGTGGTAAATACCATAAATGTGGTGTGGTGTCCTGTGTCTCCTACAGCAGCAGGTGCGCTGTGTCAGTCACTGCATGGAGTTCCCAAATGCCATAGGAACTCAAGTGAATCTTAAAGCATGAAAGCAAGAAAGTACCTCAAATGCATTTCGTTCTTCTGTCTTTTCAGCTAGCCTCAGGCCAGACTGAGGCTCACTTCTGCGCATGTCTATCTTGGGCTCAATCCTTGGGCCTCTTCTCTCCTTGGACTCACAGAGATCTACAAAGCTTCTACACCATTTTCTCTGCCTGGAACACACTCCAGCTGCTATTCTCATAGCTGGGTTCTTCCTTCTCATCAGACTGCAGGATGCTTTTGAAAACCGTTCCCTGACTAAGCGAGCTCCACAGTATTTGTGAGTTTCTTACAGAACGCTTAGCACAGTCAGTTATCACACATGCTCACTGGATTATGTGTCTTTCTTTCCAAACAGAGTAAACTTCATGAGAACAAATGCGAGATCTTTATCGCCTTTTGCTTTATATCTGAGCCTGTAGCCGGTAGCCTTGTTGGATGAAAGAATGAGTCAGAATTTGAAAATCACCACTAGTTTTCCCAAAAAGGATAGAAAACAACTTTGACTTTCTTCCCTTTGTCAACTCAGGAGTAGACAGGCAACATTATAAGGGGGAAGAGAAGATCCTTCCAGCAAGACTTTCATTATTATCCAAGAAAAATATCGGTAGGCTAAGCTAACACCTTTGTGTTGTGTTGAGACACGCCTGGCTGTCCCAGTACCTTGCCAACACTTCCCACTCGGCCTGGTCTATTAGAGCTGACTATAGAGTTATTGACACATCATTTACCCCTTGGCACCTTCTCAGCAAGGATTAATCATCCCCAGGAGACTTGTTTATATCCTTGATTGATTTTGGTAGCTCATGGTGCAAGGCCCTTAGCATTCATTTCCTGGGAAGGCCAGGATCCTTGCTGCCCAAGTTGTTCTCAGTAATGCTAATTTAGGGTTTTGGAGTTCCATTCTACCCTGTCCTGCACTCACTCCTACACTGTAGATTAGGGTGGTTGAAGAAAATGCTCACTAAACCCCTTGAGGGCACTGGATTTGACCAGTTTCTTTAGAGACCTATATTGGCTCTGCAGAGCTCTCTAGAGAGGCAACGCTGGGTGGTTCCTTCACACATAGCTTCTAGAGTGCTCGCTTTTAGGAGAACAGGACCCAAGCAAGAGCATCTGAACTATGACCTCTTAAATCTTTCCAGTTACTTTTCTTCTTCCTTTCTTTCTGTTCTTTCTTTCCTTCTACACCCAAGGCATTCCTTGTTTTCTCTGTCTTCTTCATAAAGATGTGCATTGATGACTCAGGAGTATCAAACTCCCAACACACAGGTCTGTTGTGTGGACAGTTGGTAGACTCTGACCTATTTTCTGTAAACCATTTCAAGTGACTTGAGTTATAAACTCAACATTATGCCTTTAACTTAGCATCCCCTATGGGACAAGAACTCTAAGCCTTGCCTTCAAAATAATTCGTAGTACACTAGAGGAAACAAAAGTGAGCCAATGTAAAGCAAACAAGACTTTATGTATCCAGCATACATAAGCATATATAAACATACACATACTGCGTTTCTGTCACTGTGATAAAACACTATTCAAAACTAACTTGGAGAAAACGGATTTATTTGGCTTACAGATTACAGTCCATTATCAACCCCGAAAGCCTATCATTGAATATGGCAGAGTCATAAGAATGTAAGGATCTTGGGTCCTTGCATTAATACTTAGAGAGACCTTTCCATTGCTCAGAAACTCCTACATATGTGTGTGTGTGTGTGTGTGTGTGTGTGTGTGTGTGTGTGTGTATGCGCGTGCTTTCCTGGAGTTATCTGTTCTGATGTGTGCTAGTGAACTATTACAGTATGATAGATTGTATGCAGCAGAAAATGAGAGCGAGGGATCTGGGGGGTGGGGGACTCTTTCTGAGCTGAGTTCTAGAAACCTAGCATTGAAACAAGCATGATATTAAGTGTTTAGCAAAACTTTATGGAATAAATAATCGAGTGAAACAATGTCTTCACAGACCATTGGTCTTTGGACTCGGCCATTAGTACAAGCTTCACAGTATAAAAGTAAAGAAAGAAATTTAAGATTACAGAGAAGTAACTACTAAAGGTCACAGGTTCATTTCAGAGCAGGAGTTAGTCATCCGGTATCACTCAGCATCCCATCTTCCCCCCCTGGAGCCACTGTATTGATATCAGCATCTGTTCAGGAAAGTCAGAAGAAAAGCCACTGCCTTTACTTATTGTCCACTAACCTCAGCTAGAATAAACACATACTGACATAGTTCACATGTGAATCATGGGCTGAGTCCCACATGCATGGCTCAGACTCAGTAAGCAGCTTATTTGCAAATATCATAACAAGAAAGATGTATATCTGATGTGTGATCTGCATTTTATGAAGTGAACAGGTTTTTATAGAAATGAGAACATTCGGTTCGGATGGAAGTCTTAGAGTATAATGCTGAAGGGCCGTAAACACAGGGCCAGCAACGGCTGCTAGTTTTCTCTGGTTGAGAGCGGTCAGAGTTGACTGAGCATGAGCAAAGAAAGCTGAAAAGATGTTGGAAAAGTTGGATAAGGAAAGGCAGATGGATAAAGTCTCAGATTATTGTTACTTATAGTACTTCTACTTGTGTCTTTTATCTGAATTGACATACAAAATAGGTAAACATAATAAACTCTGTTTTAAAATAGTCACATAGAATGCTTTTCCTTGCATGTACACAGACTGATCCCAGACCAGCCAATGGCAAACTTTAAGTGTGCCACTGATACCTTTCAACTGCAATCCCGTGAGAGAATGGCTGTTAAAGAGCCTCCTCCTTTCATAAATTTAGATTTCTGTACCCTATTTACTTTTGGCTATCTATGTGTAAGTCTCTACCCTATGTATTTTCTTTTTAACTGTCAAATACTATTTTAAAATGAGATATGTCCTAGAAAGTTCTGACTGTTGCATTAACCGTTGCTGTGGCATCGGCGGTGTTTGAGATAGACCCTGTGGCCTGTGAGGATGGGAAGATCTGTGAAGAAACACTGCCTCTGAGCTAGGTTTGAGTAAGTTTGAGTAAGCTTCACAGAATAGCACTGCCAACTTGTTCCTGAAAAGCTTTGACTTGAGAATTCAAAGAGGAGAGATAAATATGTTTTTGTTTTCCAAAGGTGCTGTGTGTCAGTATCTTATTCTTTTGAGTGGACAATGACTCATTTGTTATCCATGAATGCTGGAGAAGGGACAAAATAAAGGAAACCGTTTCCTTTCAGAAACAGGTTTCTGAGCTGTCAGATATGAAGGACAGATCTTCTCAGAGACTTGGCCAAGACCAAACAGATTTTTAGCCCATAGTCACTTGTTACTTGCTTTCTCCAAATCCTGATCACGATACCAAGAAGGTAGATTATGGCTTCACTGCCAAAGAAACCTTTCCAGAACCACACAAGTGGGGAGGCCTGGAGTTGGCATCATCCAAGCCATCACACATGGTGTATTCTAAGACCAAATTAAATGGTAGGGACGATTGTGGCCCCTGGTAGTCTGACAACTGAGTGAGAAGAACCACATCTAGTCCTGTTGCCAGGAAGACTTCTCTCAGACCTCACTGTAAGCATCATGCTTCCGAAATATGCCTTCCAGATCCTCAGAATACATAGAACGTCCCTCTGAGGGGCACCTGAAAATGTAAACGTGGTTGAACTTGGGGTGAGATGCATAGAGAAGTGTGTCTGTGCAATGCTGCGGAAGCATTTCCAGTAGCCAGTTGCTCTCAACACTTGCCTTTCCTGTGAATGTTTGTCTTGACCTGTTCGGTTGGAGGATGATGTTGGTAAAGAGGGAGAGGCAGGAGTGAAGTAGGCGATCTCAGCACTCCTATATTAATGGGATTTTTCTTCACATTGCAAATTACTTAGAAAGCTAACACGTTGCATAGAAGAAAAGGGGAAATCTCTTGGTGCCTACGCTGTGTCACTGTCATATTGAGCAAAGCTGCGGTTTGCCAGTCTCAAGGAGGTGCACATAAAGTCAGTGCTGAGTCTGAAGCAAGAGCAGACCTTCCTTGCACCTCCGGAGTGGCTGCATGCACATTCCTCTCCCCCATCGCACGCGAGCCAGAGCACTTCACCGTTGGGCAATGACCTTTTCACACTTTAAGTCACACTAGTCATTTTGAAATTACAGATTTAGTAGATAACATCTGCGTCAGCATCTGTTTTGAGCCTTCCTGTTTGGTCCAGTCTGTGGACAAAGAGCTGTTCTTTTGAGCTAGTAACATCCAGGTATGCAGATAGACATCTAAAGTGATTTTCACCTAATTTACTTTCAAAGATTGATTTGAAAAAAAAAAGAAAGTTCCTTCTCCCACCCTACGTCCTGGCAACGTACTTCAGACTTTCCGGGGCACAGAGCGAGCCTGAGAAATTGAGCCCAAAGGCATAAAAGTTTTGTGGGAATTATGAGCAGATGGAGAAAGGGTATTGCTTTTAATTAGGGGCTTATTTAGAATGGAAATCTATTGTAATCTGAACCACCCTGTGCCTGTGGTGGACACTCAGGCAGGGAACAATGAAAACCTGTGCTGGAACTTTATCTGAACTGCAACTCGGTTTTCCACACCTCTATTGTCCAGGTAACGGGGAGTTCTCAGATCAAGGGCAGGGTAATTGTGCACAAGCTCTGATGATGGGGATGGAGAGTACAAGAACACAGGGGAGAATGAATCCCAGTGGAAAAGCTTGATGCCTTAGGTCCCTATATTGAATGTGCATTTCTCTGGAAACCTCTGCTAGCCATCTTCGGCCAACGCAGAAGCCATTCTCCTTGTGTATTTTACTAGTTCTTCATCATTTTACCTTTCTAGACACAACGCATACTTACACTCAGACATAGTTTTCCTAATCTCCTTTCTTGTATCTATCAAGAAATGAGACACACTTACGAGCGCCTTCATAGGCATACATCTTCTCATCTTAATGGTAGGTCATTTCCTTGACCTACTTTGTTCTTGGTGACTCTAGACCCCTAAGTGCACTTCACTTTATCAAAAGAGGGCTTTGCATGCCCAGTGACTCTGACTCTTCTGTACATCCCTCCCTCTTGGAAGAAGTGTTTCTATTACGACCTGCTGTCCTGGTATCAATGCATCTAACAGTCATGATGGATGAGCTAAGTCTCATAAGAAGGATAGCTCAATGATTCAAGAAGCTTGAGTAAGGATGATTGACACATAATTATGGGTTGTGCAAACCAAGCCACCAGCATACTCTTCTCTCTTTTTGAAATGAATGTCTTCTTTTCAAACAGTATGGGTTGCAAAAAAGCATTATCAGATCTCCCTTGAGCGACACCCATTAGGGCACAGGCTTGAGAAAGAGTGAAATAAATTTGAGGGAGGTAACTGGCTTACGTTCATTAAACAATTTGTTCAAAGGAGCTTTTGGTAACATTTTAAAGTGAAGTTGATCTAATTATTTATCAGATCATTAGAGAAATTTAATATGAATTCTGGAGAAGAAAGACTTCTCTTCTCTTGGGATAAATGTGAATAAGAAGGTGACTTTGGTGCCTTAGGAGATGACTATTGCTTTTCAGTGAGCTCTGGGCCCAGTGAGCTCCAGATTCAGTGAGAGACCCTGTGTCATAAAACACAGTGGCAAGCGGTTGAAGAAGACAGCCACAGTCATCCTGTGACCTCCACATCCATACAACAAACAAAAGAAGGCAGCCTTTGAAGGATGACACCCAAGAAATCCACAAGAGAGAAAGATGGGGGTTCCCAAAAGAAAACTAAGACTGAACATACCTAAAAGAACTGCTTATGAAAGTTTTCCTGAAGTATTATATTATAGCATTATCTTTGGACTGGAGCCTGTGAAATTATTACAGGTAGAATTAACCATAGGCAAGTGTGGGGAGAATAAACAGCCACGTTGGGAAGGAATAGAAGATTGAAAGGCATTCATCCACTGATAAATATTTCCTGTTGGGAAGTTCAAAAATCATTCTCGTGCTGCTTGTAAAACTCAGTCATGAGCACCATTCATTGTGTTATGTAAGAACGGTTTATGAAAGGAAGGTGCTTCACATACAAAGTTCAGGCATGAAGGTTGCATGGGAAGGTAATTCTGATAAGGGCATTTAATTTCTGCAGTTTTCTAAGTTACTTTTCAGAAAGGACACCCCTGAGGGTAAACAGATAAAAACTCTCAGCTGAGAGGAAGATGGAAGCGCGGCTGGTTAGGCACAGATGCCGGGAAGATGCATTGAAAAGGAACTTATACACTGTTGATGGGAGTGAAAATTACTAAAGCCAGTATGGAAAGTAGTATGGAGTGCCCCCTGACTTGGGTACTCAGGCCTGTGAGGGTCGGGCTGGGATGCACTCAGGTTAGATGCAATAACACTGGGAGTCAAGTAGTTTGAAGTCAAGATAGCTATTTGCACATTGTAGCCAACATGAGGTTGAGGAAAGGGCTCAGAGAGAAAGGAATGTTTCGTGAAAAAAAAATCTATGCAGACATAGTGTGTAGTAAGGATTTTCAGTGCTCTGCCTGTCTATTCATAATCAAAACATCATGGTGGAGTCAGTAAAGCCTGGGAGCCCTGATAAGGCTCTGGTTTGCCATGAAACTCTGTGAGCCACAGGGCCTCCTGCAAGGACTCACTATTTCCATTTTGTTTCAGCTGGTGAGAATGTAGTATGCCTTTCAAGGGCAGGCATTGGAAGCCTTTGGTTGCCGTTTCTCAAGGATCTGTAACTGTAACTCTAATTGGCCAATAAATGGTCCAAAGAACCCCTTAGTTTCCATGAGTCCTTGATCAGAATAATGTACAGCTAGGAATGGTTTTCCTGGGCCTGTTTCTGGATGTATATACTTGGGGATAAAGGGCCAGATTGTGTAAAAATTAGTTTTTAGACTTTAGAATTAAAGTGAAGACTTAGGAACTAATCATATCACTCTTCCTGAGTTCCCTGTATTTATATATGATAGCTCTTAATTTGACATAATTCCTGAAAGATAATTGATAGCATTGCTGTTTATGTATCAGAAAGAGGCACTAAGGAAAAAATCGGCCTCCAAGGCATTTCCAAGTCTAGATCCCTTTGCTGGTTGATTCGAACAGACACGCGCACACCCACTCCGCACCCACATGCAAGGTCTACCTCTACTCTCATTCTTAGGTTTTAATAGTTTAGTAGCCACATCCATGTTGTGTGTGACTATGGCATACCTCGTGTGTTTCTGTGTTACTAGACGTGGGTCTTGGGTCTGTGCAGAATGACAACTGATTTGGAAGGAACTATTGTACGCAGCAACCACAGTGCGTGGAAAACTGCCAGATCAGAGCACAGAGAGGTCACCGGCTGACCTGGAAAGGAAAACAAGGCACAGCAGCCAGTACATACCCTCCTAGAACAAGTATAAAACAGCATACAAACAAAAGATGCAGGGGTTCCCTCCACTAGCTGAGGAGCTATTGGCATTTGATAGATGCTGGGAGAGGAAGGGACAGTTTTTTTTTCTTTGATGATGTGACCCCTGAGTGGGTGGACCACATACTAGGGCAGGACCTGCTCCCAGAAGTAGCTGAGCAAAACAAAATGAACTCAAATGACTGGGAGAGGGGTGGGATAGGAGGGAAGAGAGGGTGGCTACAAGAGAGGCCTTGGAAAAGACTCTGAATATGTTAAAATATGTTTTTATTTTTTTAAAAAAAGAAGGAAGTAACAGATGCTGTGAAGATATGGAGAAACTTATACACTGCTGATGGGAATGTAAATTAGTAAAGCCAGTATGGAAAGTGGTACAGAGAGTCCTCAATAAATTTGCAATATCTCCTTGAATTTTTTTATTAAGTTTTAAATTTCTTTTATCAAAATATAGTAAAATTCTAAATATACCCACACTAACTCATTCTGAAAAGGTAGGGGGGCAGATCAGAAGAGACATCAAAGGCATTTCTTTTCTCTCTGAATATTCTTCTGGGTGCTCACAGATTACTAAAACCAAACTGATGCTCTCCAAAGAAGCGAAGGTCTCTTCTCCCATTACAAAACCGGCATCATGGAATGGTTTCTAAGATGTCTGCAGTTGATACATAGCAAAAGTGGGTGAGGGAGAATTTTCTCTTTTGTTCTCCATTTAGGAAAGATTATGCCCACCTACAAGGCCAAGGATTAACTACAATACTGTTTGTAATTTAAGTATTCCAACCTTTCTGAACTTCTTAGGTGACTGAATTCTTCACCTTCCACTTACTTCTTTATACATACCCAGGATCCTGTAAGGAAGATTGTTTAGCTGCTCACTTGACATTTATGTAAATGTCTTTCTTTTAGGGCAAAGATGGGGGTCCTTTTAGCATCTCCTACAAGATTGGACAAGGGGACCGATGGGAAGAGATCCCAGTGAGAGGCAATACCCAGATGGATTAGTGCAGACTGGCTTGGGGTCAGAGCCCTGAAGACCCCAGGGAGTGTCCTTAAACTGCAGTGTGGGGGCTGTAATCCCATGGGAAGTCCCAAGAGCTACATTTGGGATGGATGAATCAATGGGAATGTGTTTCCTCTGCTGGAGATCCTGACTTCTTTAGGAAGCCTGTCCTTGTGAAGGCACATTCCAAAGCACTGGTCTATGACTGAGCTTCAGTGGGCTTTTCCCCAAGTTCTTGTCACATCGACCAAAAATAAGCAGAGGAAATGCATCACAAAGCATGTGTAAGATGTCCTGCAGAAGCACTTGCATGTGCAGCTCATCCCTTCATGTGGTGCTTCGGTTCCATTTGGACCCTTGCTGAATTGTTGTGCTACAGGGTTAGGTATCTCTGGCATGATCATCAGACAGAACATCAGAGGTTGTCCTGGCAAACATAGCTGCCTTATTTGTTTGCATCTTACAGCCTGTCAGTGAAGAGGACAGTCTTATCTATAGTTTGGACACTGTATAGAATGTGATGAGCTTGCTTTCCCTGGGAAGCCATCCTTCCCCCTTGTCCAGGGAGTGCAACGCTCCATGCAGGTATCAGCACACCAGCCCTCCCACAATTTCCATTTCACCCAGAGAAGCAGTTTTAGTACCTGCTCACTTAGCAGAGCTCCTCTGGGTGCAGCTGAGTTCCTTATCTGTGATCTGGAGTCATTTGCATCCCATAAACAATTATCCCTGGCTGAGGACCATAGGGAGTTCCCCATGGGCCACAGCTGGCCTATCAGCTTCTGACCCACCTGTGGGGAGCCCAGCTGGGTGAGGACAGTGTTGGATGCTCAGGATCTCATCTTTACTCAAGCCACTTCACCTCTGTGATCTTCAGCAAAACAGAGCTGTTATTAACCATCTGACTCTACTTACCTATAGAACAGAGCCTACCTCTTTAAGTAGTCACACATGGTGTTCATTCACAAATGTTCATACTGAGTTAGAGTCCAGCCTCAGCCATCATTCTCTAGATTCAAAGTGCCTGGGAAAACTTGCCTCTGTACCCAGACAGTGGTCAGTTGACTAAGGTTAACTAGTGCTTCACTCTAAGTGAAGTTACATGAGGTGGTTGTTGACCACTCTCAGCTGGACTCCAACTTTCCATTATTTTGACTTTTATTTTTTTATAATCCTGTGGCTAATGAGAAATTTATTATAGAAAAATATTAAAATCCACAATTGCAGATACCGTTGGTATTTCTTCTTAAAACAGTTATGGAAGGAACTGAACATAAAATAAAGGGAACATTAGGTCCACTGCACTTAGGAAAAAATGGCAAAACTCCTGCTGGATATGAGGATCTGAAAAAATGAAAGAGCTGTGACCCCTCTTTCAGAAAGATCGCAGTCCATATTGGGAGGGGTAGTGGGCTGAGATACGCAAATAAATAAAGAGTAGCCAGAGCACCACACACCACTCATAGGAGGATTTAACAGAAGTGGAGGTTGATCATTCTGGGAGGAAGATGTTAGAAAGAACAAAATGTGGACTTTAAATATAAGCAGTGCCCCGACAGGTGCATAAGTGAATAAAGACCTCCAGGGCCTGGAGAAGGCAGCACAGGGCACAGGTCACCCAACAGAGGTGTGCGAGCCGTCAGAGGACACTGGCAGCCAGAGGCTTTTAGAGGGATGATGGAAGAGACACTGACAAAAACTGCAGGACTTCTGTGCCTGGACTTAGAAGCACAACTCTGTATTTTCAGCTCTGGGCGCTCACTGCGGGTTCTATCCCAGGAAACTCTGCGATCACAGCTGTAGTTTCTACCACTGGCTTAGTATCATAGACTTTCAAGGTAGAAAAGACTGGAGGGCAAATCCAGGCTGGAGGGGACATGAAAACTTCAGGAATGTAGCAAATAAAACAAAACCAAGCAAAACAAAACAGCTTTTTCATAGGAGTCAATTTATGTTCTTTTTTTTTAAATAAGGAAATTATTTTCTCTTTTTGATATGGAGGCATTAAGTTTAATTGAGAATTCTAAGGCAATATGTAACCTTTGTTTTCTGACTGTTTCTGTTCTTCCAACTCTTAATATTGAATCAATCATATAAAGTTGACGGTTTATTTGAAGCCAGAACGAAACCTACGATAGGCAGATTCTGAATAGAAGATAAGGTACACGAAGGGTCATTGTTGTCCTACGGACAACAAGCAAAGGCAGAAGCCACATCTCACAACTTTGGGTTTGTACAGATGCTGTCAGGAGACTACTTTTGTCTTGGTGGAGTGCTTTGAAGCCAAGTACCCTGGTCTGATTTCTTAGATAGGCTCATGTAAAGTTAGGCAAGTTTCTAAATTTTAATGAAGCTTTGATATTTCTATATTTATAGTATGAATGAAATACTAAGTTCCCTTACTATTTTATAATGTGGCTTTTAAGAGACCAATAAGATAACGCGGTCTTGGGAAGCAAAAGTCTTCCTACAAAGTCTTAATGACTGTGATTAATGGACCCCTGTGTGACTTCTTTAGTGTACATTCAAGGATGACTTGGATTTGGATGACAAGGGAGTCCTCCACTTGATTTATGACCTTAAAACTTACGCTCAACACAAATATACTACCAGCTTTGGGTTTTCATAATGATATATTTAATTCAGTGATGTCTCAACTACCCCAGGAGAAGGATGTAAATCTGTCAAGTGTCTTTTTTGATTTTCTTTTTAAATGAAGCGTATTTTAACAAGATCAGTAGTTGGGAAGAGGAAAAGAAGAGGAGAAAGGGAAGACGTTCTGCTCAGCATATTTTAAATGACCCGGGACAGACTTGACATTACAAAATTTAGTGGAGAATACGTATAGTGAGCCTTTTCAACCACTCAGTTATTCACTTGAGTTTCATATTCACCTTCTCTATTGCCACATCATGTATCTTCTGTCTGAGGGTTTCTTGGAGCTTATATTGTTAATATTTTATTAGTCATTATTGTATATTGATTATATAATTATATGATGATGCTATTAATAGTTTCTGTGCTTTTTCCCTTTTTGTGTATGTTCCTATCCAATCAGGGGGAAGCACTTATGGGAAGACAGAATAACAAAGATGCATTTAGTGCTTCTCACGTGACTAATGAATGGGTATCCTATTTGATTGATTAAGGTTTTGCAATTTGCCAAGGATTTGTTCACAGATTTTCCTTCCTTGTTTGGCTTTAAGGGATGGCATCTTTGAGATCCATGCTAAATCAAGAATATAGACTCATCAGCTTGTTAACTAATCAGTTTTTGCTGAGTGTGTACAACTAGATTTTGTTTGTTTACATTTCTATATTTTGCTGTTTCATACTCCACTTCAACCTCAATTCTTCTTCAACCTTCTGGACAGTTCAAGAACATACAGCGTGGAAAGAAAGTCTGGCATTTCCTTAGGCAAATATCATAGAAGGTTGAGGCAATATTTATAGATAGGAAGTCTGGTTATGAGAAATCAAGTTTTAAAAGGTTAGATAATTGCGTGGAGTTCCATGAATGAAAGATTGAATTGATTATGGTTAGGAAACCTGCTTAGGAACCTGTTCTTCCCACAGGGAAATGGCCACCTGTTGGACAGTTCTCCTGATGACTAAGCTGGCATGCTGTTCTGTTTATTGCTCTGTGTGGCTGATGAATCCTTGCTTCCATTAGGAAATTAAAATCTATGTTCAGAGTCATGGTGAGATTATAGTCATAATACCACATTCTATTTATATTCCTGTTTGTATTTTTGTGTTCATGTTAGTGTGTGTGTGTGTGTGTGTGTGTGTGTGTGTGTGTGTGCACGCGCGCGCACATGTGTCAGAGAGAGAGAGAGAGAGAGAGAGAGAGAGAGGTGTATGTTGCATACATGTAAGTAGGTGGGTGAGTATTTGTGCTCATATGCATGCATATGGAGACCAGAGGAGGATATTAGGTGTCTTCCTTGAGACAGGGTCTCTCACTGAACCTGAGACTAGAATGTATGACCAGAAAGCTGTCTAGGCCTTCCTGTCTCCATTCCTCAACGCTGGGATTACAGGCATGCTCAGTCATACCCAGTTGGAGATTAGAGAGTACATACTCACTTATACCCACTGAGCAATCTCTCCAAATTACAAAAAAATTTCTTATTTAGTCCTTTTTTGTTGAGCCCACTTATGAAATATAAGGAGCATTAAAGCAAGAGCCAATGACCTAAATCTGTCAGCATGTGTCTCCCTGATGAGCTTCAAGGGGCCAGCAAAATAATGTAAATGACAGTCATTACAGATTTTTTAAAATCAAACTTAGAAATTAATACAGGTACATTAAAACCTCCAAACCTTGCTATCTTCCTTAACTGTTTAAAATAGTAACCTGAAGTTCTCCCCCTTCAGTCTAACATTCTGTTACTTTTTATGAGCTCTGGCAGGTAAGTAGAGTCAGATGGCTAAAATTATGCCTGTTTTGCTGAAGATCACAGAGGTGAAGTGGCTTGAGTAAAGATGAGATCCTGAGCATCCAACACTGTCCTCACCCAGCTGGGCTCCCCACAGGTGGGTCAGAAGCTGATAGGCCAGCTGTGGCCCATGGGGAACTCCCTATGGTCCTCAGCCAGGGATAATTGTTTATGGGATGCAAATGACTCCAGATCACAGATAAGGAACTCAGCTGCACCCAGAGGAGCTCTGCTAAGTGAGCAGGTACTAAAACTGCTTCTCTGGGTGAAATGGAAATTGTGGGAGGGCTGGTGTGCAGATACCTGCATGGAGCGTTGCAAGCTTATTAGTCACCCAGAAAATGGGTCTATGAGAAGTTTAGCTTTGTGTCTGAAATTAATTCTCTTTCTCTTTAAGTGACTCTTAATTTCAATCCATGGACTACGTTTACACTTTGATGATGGCTAATACCATTTTACTATCTTTGAGTTATCACACATTTTTGCAAATAATTTCACTGAATTTAAAAAAAAATCTTAAAGGTCATAATTGACTTTTACAGGCAGCACTTCTGAAAAGTATTCGTAGGAATAAGCCCAGGACACCACTCTAAAGAATTATTATTCTTTACATAATTGTACTAGGATTCAGATTTTTTAAAAAAAAAGTACTCAAAGGTAATTATTTACCAACTGAGCTGGGGTAAAATACTGAGAAACCTGGTCACAGGTGTCTCTGAGTCCTAGGTAAGAGATAACAACAGTAGAATCCCAGTGTTCCTGAATACATTCCTCAAATTAACATGATCTTTCTCAGTTTCAAGTGAAAAAGAAAACCCACATCTCCTTTTAAATGAATTGGTCAAACTAGAGTAAAACACGCACAGTAAATAAAGAAGAGTTTGTACTGACTCGGTCTGGTGTGTTCCCAGCCAGGCACTGTTACCAAGTGTTCAGTTTCTAATTGTCCAGGTGACAGGATGCCTAACTTCATACAAGGCTGGAGATTTACCAGCTCCTCTGTGCGGTAGAAACACTGTCATGTTAGAATAGACCAGACTTAAAGAGTCCCTACTCAGCTTACTCTAAATGAGTGTCATTCCAATCTTCACTACTAATATTAACCTTCAGATTATACATTACACATCACACAGTAACTCTGTCTCTTCATAAGAATTTGTATAGGTTTCAGAATGACTGTGAAGGATTAAGAGGCCACCACAGAGCTTAAGAGGTTTTAAAAGTCCTGAGGGGCAGGGAGGCCGATAGAAATGCAAATAGAATCTGTATTAATAAGATAAGAAACCTGATTTAGTGGCAGAAGAAGCTAGAGCAGCTGCGGCAGCTTCTGGGTGCTGGCTTCAGAGTTGGGCTGCAGGGTCAGAACTGAGCTGTTGGAGTGAAGCAAGGCAAAGGGCAGAAGTCAGTTCACAGAAATGAGCAGGGAGATGGATGGACAGCCTGTTCAGACAAAGAACAGGAGTACGAGGAGATGGCAATTAGAGAAGGGTGTGTCAGCATCAGTACTGAGCAGAGATGAAGTTTCTGCAACAGTCAAGAGTTCTCTACGTACGGGTCCTTGGGTCAGATGATAGGTCACTAGAGTCATCTCCACCACAGCGATCTGTGTCTTCCTTTCTGTGGGATTCAAGCAAGAGGTTTCATCCTTTCTTTGGTCTGGTGTGTCTGCTAAGTTCTTGGACCTGTGCTTCCTGGTGTGCTTTAAATATATCCATGTATTCCTACAGTCCCAATTCACCCTGACAAATTTCCTACCCTCAGGAATTTATCAGTCATTTATCAGTCTGTGCTGCATGGATGGAGTTGGACAGATGATGCCTTTCACATGACCACCCAGACACAGAGTCAGCCTTCATCTTCAAAATAGAGTCACACGCTGCTCGTAAAATGGAGTCTCTCATGGGGAAGCATAACCTGAAAAACCACTGCTTCGCACAATATGGAGTAACTTAGATCAGGTCACAGTCTGATCTCAACAATTCATCATTATTTTAACAAATGGTTAAGAATATGAAAATCATCCTCAGCACCCCGGAAGTATAAAAATAAGGCATGCACTGAGTTAGCTATAGCTTATTGGTCCTGTAGATTTACCCCAACAGCAAAACTAAGATAATTTTATGTTTATTTACTGCTCGGTATTTCCTAATAGGAAATATAGTTCACTGATGAGTTTTCCATTGAGCATATGTCTATGTCCTTATGTACTTCATGGAAGGTCTAAAGCCCTGAGGGTGCAAAGCAGTGTTTTCTCAATTCAATCCTTCTGGAGCATTTAATAGTCCAGTCTGTGAAGAACACTGTCTTATTGATACACGAGTATGTGTGTGTACATCATTTAAATCAATTCTAAGAGCAATAAGAGACTAATAAGTGGTCAATATGAAAATGGTGAATGATTTGACTAAGGTGGCTGCCATTAATGAGGGCCAGCAGGCTGGCACTGATGCATATCAGTCTTTTAGCATTCTAGAAGATCACATGTCCTCTTCTGGGCAGGTACAACCTAGACCGAGGGCAAAGGGCCTTGCCAGCAATGACTGGGTGGATTTTAGTGTCACTCAGCCTCTCAGATGGGCACTCTTTTTCAGGGCTATGTTCCTGCTCTGAGTGAGTGGGGATAAATTAAGAGCTAACACATGTATGACTTTTCCCTTTTTGGCATCACATGATCATCCCACTTCTAGTTTGAGGTAGAGATTACCTTAGCCTAGTAGTCTTGACAACTAATTAAGCCAAACAATACAAAAGTATATAGGTCCATGGTAGTGGTAATGTGTCTATTGACATTCTCTAGAATAAACAGGGAGGGGAGGGCTACAAGACCCTCATATGGTAGTCCAGCCATTACTGCATCCTGTCCTTCTTTAGCTGCAAATGGTCTTGAGAGATGCTAATATATAGGGAATAAAAGGCTGACAGAAAGGAAGATTCCATGATGCACCTTCCATGAAGCCATCAGCTATATGGGGTGGGACTTGGTGATAACGTAGCTCTTGGGGGTGGGTGTCGACCATGCTCCTGTAAGTGACCCATAACTCATGCTCTGTGCCTAAGCCCAAAGAACTCATCAGTTCATCAAGTTGGACTTTGTGAAATGGCCACTTTGGTCTATTGTTTGTGCCCTCTCTGGTGTTGCGTGGGGGGGTGGATGTTTATTTCTGTCTCCCAAGAAAAGTTAATGCAACAACATGGGATGAAAGTCTTTGAAACATGGTGTCTAATAAAAGTTGTAGAGATAGAATTGTTCTCTAAGTTTGAATTTTGGAAACTATTGTTTTAAAATAATATTTAATTTGTTAAGCATTTCAGCTCAATCACAATAATCAATGCTGGCTTTAAAAAAACAAACAAACAAATTTTGTATTACTTAAGCAAAAGAAAATCTAAGGGGAAGTAGTTGCAGCAAAGAAGTGGACAAGGCAAGACTGTGTGAAGACAAGAAGACTCTAGAGGATTCAACTATTAACCCTTCCTCTTTCCTGTGGGTGTGGTTATTGGCAGAGCTACAGGATTGAAAGCACAGTGCCCCCTACTGTCCCACAGTTGGTCTGTTCTCACAGGGATCAGCAAGGTGGGCTAGCACATGGAAGGGAGAACTTTGTACATGCCATTTGATTCTAGATGAATTGTTGCAATGGTTCTGGGTAGCAGGTGGCATAGCTACTGGAAACCCAGGAGGTATGCAAATCTGTGGGAAGGAGAGAAGGAAGAATACTGGCCCACTGGCCCTCTCTTTGCTTTCTAGTAGAAGCAGACAGAAATATTGATCCTTTTGATGCTAAAATTTGTTCTCTGGGGGAGACAGAAGGTCCTGATGATAACCTAATGAGGCACAATTCCACCGAAGTCCACTCTGGAAAACCAGTGTGTATATTGGGCTTACTTGTAGGTGAGGGGTTACCTATAGAAGTGTGGGTGCTTCCCCCAAAAGCTGCACCAGAAAGTCTTTACCCAGAAGGGATCATGGCTTCCCCACAGCTACATAGATGGAGTGCCCCCACCAACCCCAAATCCTTCCCTGACTATATACCCTGGCCTTTCCAGCAGGGCACATGCAATTAAGGTAGAGTTGGTATAGTAGGTAGCAGGGAATGGCTGAATACCCAGGTGGGAGCCTGATGACCCTCTCCACCCCTCTAAGAGGGGATGTAAACAGTCGAGAAGCCCAGCTGGCACAATCCTCTTGCAAGGGGATGAAGCTGAACTCACCCTAAGATGGAGGTTGGTTGCTTGACTCAGAGGACAGTCACTCACAACAGCTGTGATGACTATTTTGTGGTTCTCGAGTGGTCAAGGATGGCGGGAAAGTTAAGGGTTAGTAGTGATGCTCTCCATTCTTTCAGGGCATATGTCTCATGAGACAAGCAGAACAAACAGGCAGGAATGAAAGATGCTTGGCAGGTGTGAACCTGGGGCTCAAATAGACAGGCAGAGTGCCCATGTGACACATGGAAGATGCTTATAAGCCCAAGGGAATGAGTTCATTGATATCGGGACCCTTACAACCTGGTTGCAATGCCTTCTTTGTTTTGGTGTCAGGGTGTTATCATGTATTTCAGATGGTTTGAAACTTATCTTGGAATCCAGGCTGGCCCCCAACTCTGCAGAATGTCATGTTTTACCTACATAAGTGTGGCATGGATGAAATAAAAATGAACTTATGAGGACATTGTTTTCTGTTGAATCTGGGGTGTAGCCTAACATACAAGGTTTGTAGGAAAAACGTAACAGGTCCATTTGTTTTGAATATTGTAAGGAAAGGCTAAGAGATGCTTAGTGAAAACCAGTGTCTATTCAGAGATAAGAATGAACAAGCAGTATTCAAATACTTGCAATGGGAGGGGTTAGCCATATCCCCAGCAGGATAAACCCTGCTGTCTGACACACTGTTACCAGGATAAGGATACAATGCTGCCCCATGAGCCAAAGACTCTTGATATCCAGCTGGGCTTTCTGCTAGCTTATAGCCAGCCTCACTGCAATGGTTCTTAGTCTAGCTCTTTTCATCTTGGGTCTACCCTATCAGGCATCGGTGAACAGCTGGTGTGTGTTTCTGACCTATAGCAATGGACAGATGTGTGGCTATTTTTCTTTAAAACCTGAAAACATATGGCCAGTGGTTTTCTAGCACTGTCCTGGACTTCTTAATCGGGTTGATCTTTTGTGTAGTTATATTCTTAAGAGATTTAAGGACAGTTTTCAGAGTGTTTTTCCCAGTAAGTACAGATGTAAAATCCAGCTCTAAAGCAAGTGAGGAAATGTGTTTTACTGAGGAAACATAAGAACTTTCTGACAGTAATAGGTTTGGGGTTGATTAGCTAAGAAATAGTTATATAATGTATGATTTGTGGCAGTGAAGTGACTAAAATGGTGAATTATTGCATCTTAACAGACATGCATTTAACATAATGATGTGTTTGTTCCTTCCCAGTGTTCATACATATTTGAACAGGGGACACAAATCATCACTGCTGTCAGGGGTCACATTGCAGCTGTGCCTCTGCCAGCATGCAAGTGGAACCTAGAGCGCCTGGGCCTGAGAGCAGTGAGGCCAAGGCTCGGGCTGCTCTTTCAATCTCGTCTCCTTGCTGGCTGGCCAGTCTTGCTTGATTAAACCATCTTTGGAGCCTCATTTTTTTTTAACCTATAAAATTTGGTCGTGTTAATGTGCCTATAATGTGACGCACATACACCAGAGCTGGGGACAAAGTAAGTGTGTGATGAATATCTGTTTCTTTATCTCTAGATTGAGTGTCCTCTTAGATTCCACGTATCCTGGAATTTAAAATGGATATAATTTCCCCCAGGAATTTTAATATTGAGTCGAGTTGAATTCTTCTTGGAAGATGGGGCAAAAATGTTGGGGTTCCCTTCTGGGTTCTTAGTTTCATTAATAAAGTAATATAGAAATGGACAAAGGGAAGTTGAGAGGGGGAAAAAACAAGGAAGGCAACCTGTAATCTTGGAAGTTGCCAAGAAGAGGGAGATGCAGAGTAGAAAGGTGTGCCTTTTGAGTCAGGGTCCAAGAAAGGCAACGTGTTCAGTGATGGGGGTTGGCAAGCACCTAACACGGCAGAAGGGGAAACAAAGGCGAGACAGCCCGTAGTATCAAACAATGATTAGGTTTAGCTCAGTATCTGAAAGAGGAAAAGATAGAAGGAAGAAATCAGGTGATTGACAGGCCCAAATGGATTGACTCTTATGGGAGGAGACGAAAGTACATAATGTTTTGATCTTCAAAGCAGGTCAAGAAGGTCAGAGGTATTTCATTCTTTTGACGAGGATGACTAAAGAAAGGCAGTTGTGGTATTTTCCTTTTTAGTGTTACCAGGGAAATGGGAAAAAAATGGGGTCCAAATACAATCATGGGAGCCGTCTATCTTCAATGGTCTTCAAGGTTACTAATTCCTGTGTAGTTAACTAGCAAAAGTACATCATTTTGAAGAATAAACATACCTCAGTTAGGACCCAAAGATTTGAACTGACCCTGACTCTCTATGTTTGCCTAGCACATACTTAGGTAAGTTCTTCCTTTTGTGTCCCATAACTCTGGGACACATACATTTAGGTGCTCTCGAATTGAATTGCTTTTCCATTTTGTCCATAATCCCACCCTAACTCCAAATTCACCACCTTCCTTAAAAAAAAAAAAAAACTGACAAAAAAATCTTTTTGTTAATGGGTATCTTTGAGATTCCACTGTTGGTTCCAGGATGAATTTTGACAGTGTCTGGTGGATGTGGGGTAGATCTAACATACAAGATGCATAGGAAGCCCAGAGTGTGTGAGGTTCTGAGTGAATGTGTAGTGTTGCCATGAATATGGGTTTGTCGAGGATCCTAACCTCAGACCCAGAGGAAGTGGCAAAGTCTTCCCTTCTGGTCTATGTGTGGATATTGACAATGTCTTGTTCATCTATCTGCAATTATCGTGTCTCCTGTTCAACTCTATATAATGAGCTAATCAAGCTTACTGGGTGCTATGGTTCCTCCAGCAAAAAGTCCAGTCCACCTGATTCCCAGATGTTTCTGTTTGTGTGTCTGTCTTTTCTTCATTCTCTTGCTGCCCTAGTCAGGTCAAGTTCCTAGAGTATTGATACATTCAGACTGAAGTGAGGATTGTTCCAGATAATCACTATTGTATTTCACATTCTATTCCACTCCCGGAGCATGGTGTGCAACTGCCCATTAACAGAATTTCACTTTCCCCATGTGATGGCTAACTCTTCTTCCAAAGTTGGCTTTGATACTCTTGATTTTGAATGCTTGGGAAATATGTCTTTGGACCTTTTTATGCTGGGCAACCCTTCCTCCAGAGAACACTCAGATCTTAAGATGCCATGAACATAAAGAGGAAGCAGCAAAGAAAACCAAGACATTCCACTTAAAACAGGAACACAAAAATCCAATGAATGTGACATCCAAGAGCTCAAGTGAAGAAAGTATTTTAAGAATGAAGGAGGGTGCGATGAGATGGAATGTTGCTAATAGGTGGTGTGATTATAGTTATTTGATACACTTAGCAATATGGACTCAGTTTAGAGCACTAATCTCATTCCCCTTTTAATTCTTATGAAATCTCTGTGAGGATACATTCTTTAACGTTTTGCTTTTGTTTTTCCAATGAAGAGCTTAAGATTCAGGATTTATAATTTGTCCAACTGACGTAGATGGAAAATGGCATAATTTAGGTCTGAACCCCAGTTTTCTAGCCTTAACTCCCGCTACTTCTGGTATCAGATATTTATAATTCACTTTGCTTTAAGACCATAGACTTCCTTTTTACAAGAACTCAGATTTTAAGACTTACTCTACATTTTGAATGGAAGATTTTGCCACTGTTTTTGAACTGTCAGTGTCAGATATGTGCTGAGACTGTAGTTTTAGGAATCCTTCCTCCTATCTGAGAATGAAACAAGGCTTTAGCATAACCATGGTCAACACTCAGCTCTCCTGAACATCCTGAACATCCATGAGTATTTTATGGAAAGTGGAGTGATACAGAAGAGACCCCAAGTGAACCCTTTCCTTCATCATAGCTGGACTCCATCACAGTTGGATGTGTGAGAAGATCCTGAAGAGATGTGTGAGAAGATCCACACATGCTGACCAGGGACCCTCAGGATTCTAAGCAACATCATGAATAGTTGCTTGTTCTGGAGCTCATAAACTCAATGATTCTTGAAAAAGTAAAACCTGAGTATAAGATCAGATTGAATTATACTGTTTCTCTTTAATAGAGTAATTGTTTACATACTAGGTCAAAATCGCCTCAATTCTGCTCACTACCTCCTTATTTTAAGGTTATCATTAATATGTTTGAACATCAGTGTACATGCAGAGAGTTTAGGGAGAATCTCTGCACAGTGTTAAAGTACTGATATTTAGGTACCACATTGAGTGGTCCTTTTGTAACTTAATGCATAATATCTCAAAGATGATATACTCCAGTGAAAATATCCTATGACCTGATGGCTTCACTGCTCGGTATCATCAAATATTTAAAAAGACCAATTCTTATAAAAGACTGAAGAGAAGATACTTCTAAACTCATTATGGGCAGCTAGCATTACCATGATACCAAAACCCAACAAGGAAACAACAATTAAAAAAAACTACAGGTTAATGTCTACAGTGAACGTGGATCCAAAAATCCCCGGAAAAGAGCAAATCAAATTGGATAGCATTATGATCATTCATTATGATCAAGTGGGATTTATCCCTGGGATACGGGGAACATTTAAACATGCAAATCAATGAACATAAGATGCTGCATCAGCAGAATAAAGGACACATGGTTTTGGTTATATCAGGAAGTACAGAGAAAGTGCTGGACAAAATTCAGCATTCTTTCATCCTGTGATTAAAAATCTCAGCAAATTAGCTATGACAAAGGCTATATAGCACCAGCCCAGGGCTAACATCCAAGTCAATGGTGGAAAATTGAAAGGTTTCCATCTAAAACCAGGAACAAAAAAGCATGTCCACTCTTGCTATTTCTGTTCAACATAGAACTAGGAGTTGTAGGCAGAGCAATTCACCATGAGAGGAAAAGAAAAGGCATCTAGGGGCTCGAGCTGTAGCTCAAGAGGTCAGACAGTTGCCTAACATGCAAGGCCATGTTTTTTGATTCATTGCACCATGTAAAAGTGCAGATTAAAAATATTGAACTTGTAGTAATCCTCTCTGGGTTAAAGAGTTCCTTCCAATTTGGAAAGAAAGAAGTTTCTACTCTTTTACACAGATGACATGACCTTGCACATAGGAAAGCTTAAAGCCTCCACCAAAAACCCCATCGGAGCTTGTCAGTGAACCAGTCAAGTTCCAAATTACAGAATCACTTCACAAAGTTTTCAGCCACCTAAACACTAGGAAAGAACAAAATTTAAAAATAAATCTAAAGAACAAATCTACTTACAATAATTACAAATTCCATAAAATCCTTATGGGTAAAGTTAGGCAAAGGAGTAAAACACTGGCCTATCCAAAATTATAAAACATTAATGAAAGAAACCGAAGAGGACATTCTTAAGTGGAAATAAATTCTATCTTCAAGGATTTGTAGAATCCGTGTTTTAGAAACATCCATATTACTCAAAGCTACCTATTGATTCAATGTATTTCCTGTGAGGGTCCCAATGGCATTCATCATGGACATGCAGAAGACTCTGAGCAGCCAAACCAATATGGAGCAAAAAGAACAAAGACGAAATCATCGTGTTGGTTGATTTCAAAACATGGTATGAATGTTTCAGTGATTGAAACAGAAAGGTTCTGGCACTAACTAATGGAATAAAATGAACAGCAAGAAATTAATATACACGTTTATGAGGAAATATCATTTGATAAAAGATGCCGAGAACATACAATGGGAGAAAGGACACTTCTATAACGGTGCCGAGTGATAATCACATACAGAGTAGAGCTGGACCTTAATCTCCTGACAACAGGTACGGAGATGAGATTCTATCAAGTGGGATTAAAAAGCTGTGCAGTGAAGGACACCATCAACAGAGTGAAGAATCTGAAAATGGGAGAAAATACTTACAAACCAGACAACTGGAAAGGAGTTGGCTAATATTGAAAATATATCAGGAACCTAACTTGTAGCAAAAAACAAGAAATGATAGAAAAATCACGGTATTTCTTAAAAGGAGACACATGGCCAAAAGATATGTGAAAAATTACTCAACATCATTAATCATCATGGAAATGCAAATTAAAACCACAACAAGATAATGCCTTATGCCTGTTAGAATGATATGAGTATCGACAATAGTGCCAAGACAGAACTAGTATGCACTATTAAAAGCACAGCATTAATTAAAACAACACAACTCATGAGCTATTTCTAAGTTGAAACGACTATTTTAATAATTTAAAAGGAAAGACTTGGGCTTAATCAACATTCCTGGTTCATTCAGAAACTGATGAAAGGCCAAGGCCACCACAAACATGCTGAAAAGAAGCCACAACTCTGAATTGAGAGTCTCCATGACTGCTCCTACTGTTTGTGAATGTGGTTGGAAAACAGAACTCGTTTCCAGGGACAAGAACCTGCCTTATAAAGTACCACAAGCAGATCTAGAATGGCGGTGGCCCGCGTGACCGTGTAGAATTGTAAAGCCCAGGGATCCATGTTGGGTTGCTTTTTTGTTATTGATTGGTGTACTGGTCTAGGGCGGGGCAGGACTACTCAATCAAGTCCATGAGTCTGACCTTAAGTACACCATCTTGGCTCAGTGAATCTACTTCCTTACTGGCAGAATGTGTGGGGAGTGATTGTCGATGCCCCTCCCAGGACTAATGAGATGGTACTCACAAAGGGCATGGTACTCTGAGGAAGGAATGCCTGGTGGGAAGATGTTATAGGTCAGTAACATTAATCATACTTAAAACACGTGCGTGTGGCTTGAGAGATGACTCGGTGTTTAAGAGCACTGGCTGCTCTTTCAGAGGATGCAGGTTCAATACCCAGCATCCACATGGTGACTCACAACAACCTATAACCCCAGTCCTAGGAAACTAGACACCTTCTTCAGGGCTCCACAGGCACTGCCTGCATGTGGTTCACAGATTTAATGAAGGCAAGCCACATTTACATAAAGTTAAATAAATAAAAACCAACAACAAGTGCCCACTGTTATTAAATGGCTGTACAGTCCTGTATCACAAATACAATCCAATACGTGCGGAACTCTTTAAGGGTACCAGATGATGGACTGAATAAATGGGGAGGTTCATTATTATATGGAATGTAGTTCATGCTTTTATGGTTCATGAATATAGTTCATGTTTTAAGCCTGCTATCTCACCCTCAATACCCAGAAGACATACTTTAGCAGTTCCATTTAGGCAATCCCTAGCCATTGAGGGCTGTAATTAGAAAGGGAGAAAAAGATGGGATCTCCGAGTCTGTTTCCCAGGAGACAACTCGGAGGATGCTCTGATGCTCCTGCAGTGTCTTAGGCCTGGAGACTGTAAAGGAGCCTGCGATAGAGGCCAGGCTGAGCCTTGAGGCTGACCACATCTCACTTCATTGTTGCTAAAGATCTTTGTTCTCAGAGTGTATCAGAAACTCTCAGGATCTGTGAGGAAATAGCAAGTCCTTGCATTAGCGAGGCACCTGTGAAAGCCCACCTTGCTTTGACACGTTATTCAGACACATCATTTTTATCCATCAGGCACTCTGGCAGCTGCCTTCTAGAGAACAACTTTTCCTGCACCTGAGGCTCTGGGAACGACTTCATAACCATTTGATGAAATGACTTTAATTTCTTAACTAAAATCTTCTCTTGGATTTCATAGCACTCAGCACAAAGTCCTATTTTGTTCTCCCCACTGTTTTTTACACTGCAGGTGTAACGTCCTCAGTCCAGGACTGCTTTCCTTTCAGCACAACCCATGGTGCTCCCATGTAGTGCCCTTAACACTCTCTTCCTGGCTTAGGAGCTCCGCCTCACCTCTCCCGACCCTGAAGACTCACTTCTCAGCTCAAAGGTCCCTTACCCTCAGGCCTTCCCTGATCACATGATCTAATGCCTTTCTCTATCTTGTTACCTCAGTTTATTGTCCTGCAAAGCACTTAAAGGAATGCCACTTACCTTGCTCATTAACTTTCCTTGATCATTTTCTCCTCCTGGGAGTAGAGCATTGAGCAATCTTCATCACCTGTAGAAAATTTACACCAGAAGAAGGTCTGAAACACAGTAGCTTCTTACTAAATATGACCAGGTGGATGTATTAATGGGCAACACCCACAAGTTGGATTTACATTCTTTTTCCCTGAAATTTCAATAGCTGTGGCTATGGCTATGAAGCACAGCACACTTCTTCTGCTTTGACTTTGGAAAGCCCACCACTGGCTCCTGGTTTGAGTGTTTCTTCCAGTAGGTGATGATACTTGGGTCTATGGAGCCTGTAGACGGTGAGACCTGGATGATGGAAGTACTCTTTGAAGATGCAGCCTGGACCTCAGACCCAGCTAGCCTTTGCTTCCTGATCTGCAACCATGTGAAGAGTCAGAAGAAAGCCACACTTCCTGCTTTCCTTACCACAGTGGACTAAAGTCTCTCTGAAAGCATATGCTAAAAGGAGTCCTTCCTTCCACAGGCTCTTGCTGTTTGGTATTTTGCCACTTTGATGAGAACAGTGTTGAAAGCATTGCTATTTGTTCTGATGATGCCTTTCATTGATATGCATCTAAGGTCGTAAGTGAGCATTCTACTCTCTTTGGCTTAGCTTAAAGGGAAACTATTTATAGAATGTGGGGTATAGAGATACAGATGTTTGGTGGCCAGGTAACCATGGAAACACTTCTTATTAGTTACTTTTACTTTATTTATTAAACAGAGGGTTGTGTAAGCAGCCATCTAACAAATGTCTTCCCACCTGTTCGAGGAAAAGGCTTGAAACAAACACAACCTTTCTGACTTTGGGTTTTTCCATGTTGTCTGTCTCTTTTATTTTTAAGATTTGTTGATATAAAGTAGCTGATATTACACCTGATACTGAGATGTAACATACAGTTTTCACAGAAGCAGCTACAGTGTTGCATCTGCTGCTTCCTTCCTAGGTGATCATTTTTCATTCCTTTCTATATCTGGAGTGCCCAGTGTAGTAGGTGATCAATGCACCAGTGAATCAGTGAACAGATACATGCTATCATTTCTTCCTTTCTTCTGCCAACTCTTCACCTACATATTATAAGTGTTGTTCACTTTGACTTTATATTTCTCTTTGGTAAATTGTTGTGCATTAAATAGAATACTTTCAAGTTGGGTGGTGGTGGTGCACGCTTTAATCCCAGCACTCCAGAGGCAGAGGCAGGTGGATCTCTGTGAGTTCAAGGCCAGGCTGGTCTACAGAGTGACTTCCAGGACAGCCAGAGTTACAACAGAGAAACCCTGTAATCTACGTTCTTCCCTGGTGTCAGCTCTGGATTACTTAATCATAGCCCCTGCCCACTCTATTGCCATGACCATTGATGAAACTCAAAAGTCAAGACCTTACTGAATCATGTCTTAGTCTGTTGGTCAATGCCTTTATTTTGGGATTTGGGTTATTTGTGGATTGCCCTTTTATGGTATAAACGAGCTAGACTGTTTATTTCCATTTTGCAATAAAAAGGGTACTGCCTATTTAGCCAGAAGGCAAATATTTTCACTCTGAATTGCTTTCTGGACATTTTCCCAATGACATTGGATTTTTAAGCTGTGAAACACATTATCCGTATTCATTTCTCTCATCTACCTCTTCCCTCAACAGTTCCCTTTTAGGTGGATCAAAACCAATGCTTCAATAAACGAAGCCAATGTTACCTGATTGCTTCTTCACTGTGTGAAAGCACCAGGGAGGTTCAAATAAATGCCTGTTGGGTCCCAAGCTGCTGCCATTAAAGAATGTCTGCCAGCCAGCCAGGTGTTCCAGAATGTCTTGCCTTAGGGCTGGCCTGCCCAAGGACTGGCATTGACATATGTCTGGGCTTTGGTATTTTCTGTGTAGCTTAGGAAGCTATCTTTGGGGACATTTATTAGGACACGTAAGGAATATTGGGTATTGGACAGCAGCCTGCATGGTAAAAAAGTTATGCGCCCTTCTCTAGTTATAGAATAATTCTTTTATAGGCCTTTGGATCTTTTTGGTTGCTTTCAAATTTTCTATTTTTCCACCTGAATGCAATCTCTGCTCCCCTTTTATTTTACTACATTTTCACCAGCTTCGTTGTTTCTTTAGCCATTTAAGACTTTACATCCAAACTTATACCTCGCTCACAGTAACAGACCCAGCTACCCTCTCACATGTGCAGCTCCAGCCCTGCCAAATAAAAGTTTAAACTTTCAGCTTAACATTTCTTTCTGGCTGGAAGCTCCCATCTGTAGTCTGGCTGCCCTTTGTTTCAGTCGTTCCCACCTCCTGGTTAAGCTCAGGGCACCGCATAGCCGGTTGACTCACAGTCTAGGTATGTAGTAGAAGACTCGTGTCTTAACTTTTCATTTTGGTGACATTGCTTAGAAATGCTCTGGCCTTCATGACACAGCTGATAGTAAAGACGTCTTCTGACTTTTTTAATAACATCAAGTGGTAGCAGCTCAACAAAAGTTAAATGAAATCATAATTTCAAAACCGTACCCACAGGGATAAAATAACAGTGAGTTTCCAATTGGCCACAATAACTTGGGTATTAATACATCAGATTCCTCAAGAGAGAATGTAAGTTTTCTTCTCAACTTGCCATAATTGTCCTGTAGCTTGAAGAGGAAGGATGCTTTGTAGAAGTCACTGTGATGTTACTATTCAGGACTGGCTCAAATCTTTTAAACCTTTTTGAGTGGTAGGGTAAAAGAATACCTACCAGGTAATTCCATTTTATAAATTACAAAAAAAAAAAAAAAAAAAGTATCTCAGCCTCGTGAAGAGCCAACCAGAGCAAATATAAACCTTCTTGATCCATAATATACATTGGTAAACTAGAGACTCTGAAATATAATATGCCAAGGAACTCCGCCTGATTTGGTATTTTTCACATTTATTGAACTGTGAGAGTCTGTTATCATAGAATATAAAATAACAATTCACAGGAGATGCCCATAGACGACAGCTAAAGGACAGTTCTGATTTTTCTAATAGCATAGGCATGCTTGAGATTAATTTGACAACTAGAGGTGAAACCATGATGTGTTTTAAAAGGTAAATCTCTGCCAGAAATAGGACAAGGCTAAGGAACAGCAGAGATGAAACCCATATCACCTGGAGCAGAAGGACAATCAGGATGATTCTCCACAGACTCCAGGTTTTCCCAACTTAGCTGCATATTTAAATCAAATCATTTATTTGGTCTGTCTTTGCAGACAGTTGATGGAATTTCTGTTTCTAAGACTATGTGACAAAAATCATCTTCTGACTCATTAATTCAATAGTTGCCCAATGTATCCTTGGTGACTATTAATAACCATATTGCTTTAATGGGTTCAAACCATTTGCCATTGTCTTCTACTTAAGCTCCATCAATTAGATTTCCTACAAATTACACACATGCACATACTCACGCATGGGTGTCTGTTTCTCATTCTGTGGTGATGTGTAATGAAAGGTTACTGTGAACCTGAGCAAAGCTGCCTTGCAGATGTTCCAGAATTAAATGAGCTGCACATGAAAGGCTTACGGGAGTCAGAATTTCTCACCCCAATTGCAAGCATTTTAACTCCATATTCCTCTTTTATTTTCAAACCAAATAATTAAAGGACAAAATGGAAACCACATGTTTAAAAAACCCAATGGATATTCTCTCCTCTCTCTCTCTCTCTCTCTCTCTCTCTCTCTCTCCTTTCCTCTCCCTTTCTCTCTCTCTCTGTCTCTCCCCCCTCTCTCTCTTTCTCTGTCTCTCTTTCTCTCTCTCTCCCTCTTCCTCCCTCCCTCCCTCTCTCTCCTTCTCTTGTTTCTCAGGAAAAAAAATCTAATGATGGAAAGCTACCGTAGAAATACTGGGGCCAGCCAGTGATTTACTTTGAAGCTTACCAGGGACACTGGGGAAAGTTGCCAGTACATGGATCATGTTTGGAAGACTTACATCAAAGAAATAGGGAGCGTCAGACCCTGGCATCTTCTGGGCTTGGTTGTTCAAAGGGCAGTGTCTAAAGCAATTTCCATTCCTTATCCATGTTGCATTTTGTGTCACTCTTTCCTTTCAAAACGTCCTTGAAACAGGCATGTGCCCAGTGAACAGAGATGTGAGCTGTTGCCACATTTCCAATGTGGAATCCTCAAGTAGCCCGGGCTTCATGTTTTATCTGGGATTTTACTGAACTCTGGAAAGTTTAAAATATTCGGTGGTGAAGCAGTTCGTGTGCTCAACCTTTGTGAGGACATTTTCTAATAAGAAGTCACTTTTAATCATTTTCCTTCAACATCAAGGAACAATTGTTCACAACACTACCCCTCCCGGCAGCACTGAGGGAAAGGCAGTAGGACTCGTGTGACGGGTGGTGCCGAGATAGCTCATTTCATTTTCTAGATCTCGGCGATTACCCCTGGACAACTGGACAGCAGGTTTAGAACGACTTTTAGGAAGGGAATATATCACCAAATTTCTACTTAATGACCAGAGTGAGGTTCTGTCTCACACAAATCAGCTGTGACAAGTCCACTTCTGGCTGTGACTTGTTCTGGAATTCCATTTCCCTTGTACTTCTCTGTGCTCTGTTACCAGCTTAGACTCCACTTTCCATAATGGGCATGCTTGAGTTTCAATACATATTTTTTTCTCCTCTGAAGAAAATACAAAACCATTTGTTTGATCCCCCGACTCTCAATTCATTAATAGGACATTCTCTGGCTTTGGGACAATTCAATAACTACTGTAGTCACAGAGTTGGAGACAGTGATCCCGTCTCCAATAAGAATAATACAGGGGTGATCCGATAATAGCAATGATAATACAGGGCTGAGCCAAGCTGGGCTATCCGGGGAATGGCATCTCTTCTCACCCGCAGTTTATACATAATTCACGAAACACTAGACTCTTGGACTCGCTCATACCCATTAGCCCTAAATAGATCTGATCGTTTTCTTTTTTATAAAAATGAACTAAACAAAGAAAATGAGGTATGTTTTAATCTTATTTTCACATCTCTGATTCTAAGGCATTTGTCTTTTTCCCATTTTTCCATCAGATTTCCCAAGATATTTTCACTTTCAATTTTCAAAATCCAAGTAGAGTTTTCTTATGTATTTCCTTTCGTTTGTTTAAGAATTAAAAGCAAAATATCTTCTACTTAGCCCAAACTACTTATTGTTAAGCTTGTAACGATTATTACTATTTTTAGTACTAGATCATTTAAATTTATCTTTCACAGTTTGGGATCAAATGAACCATGTACTGAAGTCTAGTAAAGGTCACATCACTATACAAGCCGACTGTTCTGACTAAACGTATGAAACCACTTGTAAATGGAAGAAAGCTCTTTGGAGACTTGGTAAAATCGTTGCCTTTCTCCCACATTTGGAGAACGTAGGACAATATGCCGATGAAGGACTAAGAAGGAAATTCAACTAAGAATAGTTACAGAATTTTTTTTTTCGGTGACTAAGAAGCAGAAGCAGGACACTCTGACAAGATGTTCTGCTGTGTTCAATTCTTATTATTGTGTCTTCTCTTCAGAGCTCCCAATACACCACTCTTGTGGGCACTCTATTCGTTAATACTTGGTATTTTATTCCTTGGAAGTTCAGGCTCATTTTGTGACAATTGCGATGTCTCCTGGTGGTGGCAAACATTATGAGGTGAACGGATCCTGCATATTGTCTTTGGTTTGTGTTTTTGTATATTTCAATGTGACAATGTATGTATGGAGGCAGAATGCAGAGATAAGAAACACCGAAGGAAGGCTAATGGGACGGCTCGCCAGGTAAGGGCTCTTGTCGACAAGCCCGATGACTGGAGTCTGATCACTGGGAGTCACATGGTAGAAGGAAAGGGACAACTCCCAGAAGTTGTCCTCTGATCGCCACATGTGCTCTGTGGTATACACGGACACACACACATTAAATAAATGTAAAAGAAAAAAAAATGCCCAAAGACTGCAGACACTATAAGAAGGGTGGGAACACTAGAAAATTGAACTCTGCCAAAGCCTTGGTTTCAGACATCTGGCCTCCAGCATGGTGAGACACTAACTTAAGCTGTTTTATACCACCTGGTGTGTGACAATTTGCTGCAGCAGTCCCAGGAGAAAACACAGCTGCTAAGTGAATGTTATTCACACTCAGGCACTGGAAACACAGAGCCTGTGCTTTCTTTACATGCTCTGTCCTTTAAATGCCCTAAGCTTGGGCTAGGCCAGTGCTATGTTTATAGTAAATATTGCCAAATGTAAATTTAGTTGCAAGAATACAGATGGATTAATTTTGATTCTTCTCAGTTCTTTGGAAGAATGTTGATGAAAAAATGCACATGGAATAAGAATGACTATAGGTTTATTTTGTTCTTTGAACATCTTATATAGCTATACCATGAAACATACCCACCCCTACTTTCCCCTTCCAATTCCTAACTTCATGTCATCCTTATCTCCTTTCCTCATTCCCCCCTACCCCTCTGGTTTTTCGAGACAGGGTTTTTCTGTTGTAACTCTGACTGACCTGGAACTCACTCTGTAGACCAGACTGGCCTTGAACTCACAGAGATCCGCCTGCCTCTGCTTCCCGACTGCTAGGATTAAAGGCGTGCACCACCACTGCCCAGATTCCTTTTGTTCTTTAGTAATAACCCACTAAGTCCATTTAATGTTGTTCATATTTTCATGAATGTGGGGTCACTGACTGGGAAACAGACCCCCAAAGAAGATTAATTCTCCCACTCCAGTAGCCATCATCTGCCAATAACTTCTCAGTTAGGGGTGGGGCTTTATTTTTATTTGCTCCTCCCTCATCTCTGCTGGAATTTGGGGGGCTTGATCTTGTACAGGTCTTATGAAGAGGTAGCTGTAGTTTTTGATGATAGCCATTTGGAATAAGTATCGGGACGCTCTTCCCATCTTCCCAGTTTTCCCTCAGTTCACATGAGAACAAGAAATTACAATCCAAAAGATTTTGTGTTTTAGATGCATTGATCAAGGCTTTATTAAACACCCTGAAGCGATTAGGCTGTGGGTTTGAGGGGGTACATCTTATACTTCCTAGCCATGGTTAGACCCTGGCACCATTGTAATGCAGAAAACTCCAAAGTATCTCTCTGGGAACATTTCTTTTTATAAAAGCTCATCTTCTCTGCAGTAGTGGTAGATGATGACCTTAGTTTAAAAGCTCTTTATTTCATTTCAACAAAACCTGCTGTTTATTCTGCAGAAGTGTGAAGGGATGGGAAGAATAGAGAGGAGAGGGAGGAGCAGGAAAAGCACTGAAGAGTCACCCACAACTGAAGGGTGACAGTCCCCAGAAGAATCCTGGAAGATGGCATTTTCCCCTGGTACATATTTGGATTAAGCAATTGGCTTGCACCTTACCTGCCATTAGGGATTGTTCTGGAAGAGAGGATTCTTATTTTCATGGAAGCTACTATTCTTTTGGAAGAACCATTCCTGGCATGCCTCAGAGAGAAGGGAAATTGACCCCCCCCCCATGTATACTAGATCTTGGTTTTTATAAGGGACACTCGTGTCCTTTACTCCTTGTCAGCAGCTGTGCATGTTAGATAAACAATCTCCCTGTGATTCATGAAACCAGTGGAGGATGGTGACACCGGGTCCCAGGGCTGACAAACTCTTCTGTTCCTGTGGCCTTTTCACATCGGTGTTACTGAAGTGGTAGACATTAGAATTCCTTGTCTTCTCCATGGTCATTGGTGTCCATTTTGTAAAATGGACTTCCCCACTGTAATCCATGAGTTGTTTTTTAATCCCTATTTTTCAGAGAAAGAATTGAGGCTTTAAGATGTAAAGTGGTGCGCCCAGATTTTACGGCTTCCTTAGAACTCAATTCTCAGGGATGCTCCTTGCCTCTTCTCCACGCGGAGGTGGGTAGGCACTCTGGGCCTCTGCCTCAGCTACTCAGAGCCCTTTCTAACATGTCTATGGTACTACCATGGCTGACAGATATCCATGTTTAGGGTTGGATGCTGCCTTGGATCGGGGGGGGGGGGGATATAAATTAGGTATCCATTTCATTCAGGACAGTAACACGTGTTGAGTTATAGAAAAATGCCCCAGGGCTGCCAAAGTTTAGTTTTCATGTGTCATCTCCTTTGGGGAAGATAGACTTGAGAGTTTTACAAATATTGTTGACATTGTTAAATTCTAAACCTCCCTCTGCGCATCTCAGCAACTTTCCAATAGCTAACTATGAGAAGTGTAGGGAGAGGTTCACAAGGCAAAGCGAAAACCCATTAAAACACACTTGTCCACTTCCCCAGCTGGTCCAGTGCAGATTTCCAGGAACTAAATTAAAATCAAAGGTTGCCAGTAGCTCTTTCCAGCCAGAGGAGTGGGCAAGGAAACGTAAGAGGGTTGCTAAAGAAATGTATGCGACGTGTCTTTAGAGACACAGATACAGCACTCTGCTTCCAGTTACTTCATACCTTTCTTTCCTGTTTGAAGTCTATTTTCTTCAGAGGACTTGGGTCACTTCAAACTTACATAAAAGATTTAGCTTTTATAAACACACAAAAAGTTACAATTAAAAATACTTGGAATTGCAGTGCTTGAAGACAAGTATTGGTAGCATTTTAGACTTTACCCAGTCTGTTAGTGGTAAGTTTGAGTGTGAGCACATGGGTGTGTGTGTGTGTGTGTGTATGTGTGTGTGTGTGTGCACACATATATGTGTGTGTTGTAATTTTACAAATTCAAGAACATAATGTTTTAAAATATGGCTTTTGTTTGCTCAGCCATAGAATATGAACAACTGTACTACGTAGCTATTATTCTATTTTAATGGCTTTATGCTAGGTAGTTAATTGTTTTACTATTTCTGCAACATAAAAATTTGATTATTATTAACATGTGATATACATTAGAAGACTATGCCGTACTAACTTTCTTGGGCCTTTTTCTTTTTATCAAAAGTATGCACCTGTTAAAAGCATTGGGTGCACACTCTACCCTCTCAGACATTCAGAATGATTTCTGCTTCTAACCAGGAGTGGGCTAAAATGTTGCTGTCTTCCTGCAGCAAGGCAAGGTTCTTGATTTCAGTCACTGCCAGCTTTGTGAACGCATTGTATTGTGTAAATGTATGTAGGTCAGTAGAGAGGGTAAGGGCTCATTTGCAATTTGTTTATTTCTTCTATTGTAATTGTCTGTTTACACTGAGCACATTTTAGGATCTTTTATAGATTTTGTTATGATTTTGAAGCTTTCAAAATATTTTAAGACCTTAATGTTTTAGTGCCACTGGTTCAACCTCCCCCCCCCCCCCCCCCTAAAGATTTTCCACTTACTTTAATTTTGACATTGAAAAGTTTGACTTTTTGGGAGTCAAATCTTTATAAGAATTGAGTTATATTGATTTTACTCTTAACTATAATGGTCTTATCCCAAGATCAAAAAGATATTTAAAATATTTATAATATTTTATAGTAGTAGTGCTCTGACTATTATTTTATAGTAGTAGTGGTTTGATTAGATCTATAATTTAAATATCTATATAAGGACAGACAGTAGCATCGTTGCTTTTATTTTGCCTAATGAATTGAAACAATTCATTATTCCTCCTAGAAAGAGGTTCTCAACCTGTGGGTTGCAACCCTTTTGGAGCTCAAACAACCCTTTCACAGGGATTGCCTAAGACCATATGCATATCAGATATTTGCATTAAAATTCATAGCAGTAGCAAAATTACAGTTATAAAGTGGCAACAAAAATAATTTTATGGCTGTGGGGGTCACCACAGCATGAGGCACTGTACTAAAGAGTCACAGCATTAGAAGGTTGAGAACCACAGTCCTAAGAATTTGACACTGTATTTATATGCACTTGGAATTACTATTGCACTTTCTGGGGTGGGGTCCAGCTCAGTGGTAAAGCTCTTACCAAACATGCCGGAGGCTCTCAGTTCAATCCCTAGTGCCATGGGGTGAAGGAGCATAATTCATTCCTTCTTCAAACCCCTAAGAATTGACAAATGAGACTATATAAAATTTCAAGGCTTCCATACAGAAAAAAAATGAATATTATTCTTTTTCAATAGAATAAGGAAAAAGCCTACAGACTGGGAAATAGTCTCGCAAGCTATACCTCAAACAAGGGGTTAGTAGCTAAAATATTCAGAGAATTGTAAAAACCTAAACACCAAAGAAACAAAGCTGGCAATCAGTAAATGGACCAATGATATGAACAAACAGTTTTCAATACAAATGGCTAGTTCATACTTTCAAAGTCTTCAATAACTCCAGCCATTAGAGAAATAAAGAGTAAAAACTACTTCAAGTCTCTATCTCACCCTGGTGCGAATGGCCACCATCAAGAAAACAAATGATAAAAAATAATGGTGGAGTGTGGGATTTAAATCTATTTAAATTTAATTTAAATATTTAATTATTTAAATTTAAATTACAGACATATTCAAGAGATAAATATGAACAGGAGCACCACTAGAATTAAATATTATAAGTATCTTAAGTATCTTTTTGATCCTGGGATAAGGCCATTATAGTTGAGAGTATGCACTACTGAACAGAGCTAGCGAAGCCTCTGGAAATCAGTGTGGAGGCCTCTCACAGCCCTGACAGTAGAACACAACAGTACCACTCCTGTGTCCGAAGGATGCTGCAGCCTCCTACAGAGACGCTTGCACAGCCATGCTGATTGCTGCTCTTTAAACAACAGCAAACAGCGGGCTTCAGTCCAGATGCCCATCAGCAGATGACTGGGTAATGAAAGTCGGAAAACGAAACACAGTGTTTGCTCCGCACGAGGGGATCCTCACCTCTCCCTGTTAAGTGTGCATGTTGGTGAAGCCCAAGAAACTAGAAAGAGGCCAGGGTGAGGGAAAAAGAGGCACAAAATGCAGGATGTGTGGCAGACAATCGGACAGAGTGGAGGTGGGCAATGCGGAGAGTGAAAGGGGAGCGGAGGTGAGAGGTGCACGGGAACGAAGGGCCAGGGAGCTGAGGGAGGGGAGGTGCATCGGTCTCAAAATAAAGTACGGATGGAAATCCCGTATGGAAGCCTTTTACTTTGTGGCCAATTAAAAATACATACAAAAAGAGAAAAACAAAAATAATATCAAAAGCAAATTTCTGTTGGATATGGTGGAGCATGCTTGTAACTCAGCATTCGGGAGAATGAAGGAAGGGGATTGCCAAGAGCTGGTGGGTAGCCTGGGCTAAACAAGAAGAAGACTGCCTCGGGGCGCTTAAAAGTAAAGGACACACCTTTGTTCTGATCTACTGATATGCTTGCCAACGGTTCCTGTACTTTCAACATTGGGTTTGAAAATTGCCATTGTTTGTAGCTTGATGACCTATACAAATTGTTACTGGTTTTGTTTTTGTTTTATTTACAACGTTTTTCTTTCACACTGTACAGTTTATTCTCCCAGGAAAATTTTGAAATAATTTTGGTCAAATCAGTATAAAGAAAATAAACAAGTGTCTTTGACATTTTGATTGAAATTACACTTGTGCTCATTGTGTGACATTAATCTTGGGCAATCTGACATGTTTTCAGTAATTTTATCCAGACAAACCCTCGATTTGTGAAATGACTTTAGCTTTTAAAAATACTTTCTGACATTATGTTAGATACTAATGTTCTGTATTCAGGACTGAATCTGAACAGTGACAAATCTGTTATTCTTCCCCACAGTTTGCCATAGACTTGTCCAGTGAGACAAGTACTTGAGAATCAGCATCACATAAAACACATAGTTTCTTATTTTACTGATATGTTGCTTCCATCTTAAGTTTGGTACACATGCATTTGCACATATGCATACAAACACCCACAGCAGTATATAATGGGTATTTTCTGAACCCATAGCATAGAAAGGCTTTGGAGTAATTATTTTTTATCTTTGTTAAACTATCGTTTAGAACTATCATTTAGCTATTGTTTTTTTTCCCCCCTAGAGTGTCTGTGGGTGCTGTAAGTGCATTATGAAGCATTTAGGAGGCCTTTCCCTGTGCTCATCCTGCTTTGGTTTGCAGTCCTGTTTCTGGAACACTTCATTTCCTTTCCTCAGGCATCGCCTAGCTCTCCAAAGGGTGTGTTCACAAGGTAACGTGTGTCTTCTAACTGCCTTTAGGTCATTGTTTCCTACTTGCCTGGATGGAAGCTGCAACCACTATTTTATGACCTGGTTTCTTAAAGGGGAAGAGGTCTTTCTCCTTTTAGTATTTCAAATAATTGTAACAAAATAATCAACAAAGTGAAGCATGCTCTTCATCCCTAGGACTTCATAAAAAAAGAACCTTATCATAATTATTAGATATTAGATCTCTCTCTGAACAAGATGTTACTGAAAATGGCTGCACATTCTTGGTTCTATCTAAGTGTGTCAACAGATGCATAGATGTGAAGGCAGAGATCAGAAAGCTGGTAAGCGTATGAAGCTGGAAGGAAGAACTGGAGGGGACAGTGTCTTTCTGCTTGTGAACCTGATGGTTCTCACCAACCTCCCTCACAGCAATAGCTTTCCCCCAGGGCCCTGGATATGGAAGCACCCCTCTCTGGGTAATTTTGCACGTGGTACCAGCAGACTCTGCAAGAGGGCTATATTCTTTTTCCTGTGCAGAAGCACCCTCTGTTGGAAAGTGATAAATGGTCCCCTGTCTCATCTGCCTTTTCAATGGGTCCTTGCCCATGGCTGCCTAATAAAGATATTTGAGTAATTCTAAACCGTGCATCAGATCAGGGATTTTAATGAATAGTCTCATTCTTTGTTTCTCTCTTTAGGCCCCCTCCCCTAGAAAACTGGTATAAGTATAAAGATTGGGAGATAGTATTAAAACAGACTTTCTGCTACTAACTTACTTCACTTTTATACACAGTACAAAATAATGGAAGTCTGGGGGTAGAACTGAAGCTGTGTAAGCTGTAAGTCACATCACTAACAGGGTTGGTTACAAGAGAACCCCAGAGTATTCCATCTCTAAAAATGTCCAGAAGTTGTTCATATGGCTGTAGCTTTCTGCTCTGGTATATTGAAGAGTCACATTTAGAGGTCAGCCACACACAGAATGAACGTGCCATGACTCCATGGCATGGAAGCTTTATTTTAGGGATACAAACCATTTAGTATGAGCAAAGCTATAAAAGAGTCATTGGTCCATGAATATTGGGACAAGTAGAGGCAAGCTTGTCTGCTTTTTTCCCCACATTGCACCTGTGTGTGTGTGTCTGTGTGTGTGTGTGTGTGTGTGTTTCTTCTGAACTCATGACAAACTGCTTAAATATTCTTCATGGTACACCTTTCCTTCATGCTAATTCTGCTATTCGTGTTTGCGTCTGCTTTACCCATAAAGCATTGACCCTGTGGCAAGTGTTCGCTCAACTTGTGTAGGGTGGGTTCGCTGTGGGAGGTACAGGAAAACAGGAAAATAGACTCATCTCTGTCAGAACCTAGGGCAGGACTGTAATAAGTTACTATAAAATTGCTGTCCTTTGTGGCTAGAGTCTTGTGTTGTCTTCCAGGGATGAATAGTGAAATCTTCTGAGCTATGCACAGCCCTCGAACCAGGGATTTCCACTTTGGATCTCTGGGACGTGTCACATTACAGCATGAGTACAGAATAAAGCCAGGAGACATCAGTATAATGCTTGCCCATGAAATTCTGCTAGATCTTTTGAACATAAAAGTATTTAGGTATCAAAACTAAAGCAATATGCTTCAATTCTTCCACGTGATCTATATACTTGGAGGTTTTTAATGTCTGCTGGAGAAAAAGAAGCAAAAAACATGAGATCAACAATTTTAGGTAAATTTAGGAAAGGAGGCCATTAGTACGTTGCAGATACGCAAAAGTAGGAGCCATTCATTCTGTTAAGAGGAAGGAGTAGTTCTGAAGAAGGTGTTATTTGAGTAGAAGCTTATCTATCTCAAAAGAGTGAGAACTGGAAGGAGGGGTGCATTTCACACAGGCCGGGGAAAGGCTTGCAGTTCCACAGTGCTCATTTCCCGTGGTCGTTAAGTCAAACTGGAATTTCTCCAATGATGCCCTCATTGGATCTGACCCTAGGGCTTCTTAAGCAAGAAATCAGTTGCAGGTGGCCATCTTCAGATGACACCCTGGAGTCTTCAGACACAGGACAAGGTCATCAACCAGAAATGAACAGAGCTCTGGGTGGGGGCGGGGTGGGGGTCAGTCACTCATTATCCTGTCATGTAAATGGATTTTTCAGATTATGTTGGGATCTCATAACTCTTTTCCCCCCTCTGAGTATAATTCATAAATCTTGAAAATGAAAAGATACAATTATCTTAGAATCTATTCCATATGGGAAGACACACCCTTTTGTAATGACTTATGACTAGTCTGAATTTTCAGCAGGGGTAGGGGCCGACCGTCCCTTGTTACCATCATTTCACCGAAGATACAGGTGAGACATAGACAGGAGTTAGCTGGAGCTGCTCTGAGATGTGGTTGAAATTAAACAGTACTTATGGCTTGATGATTTTAGAACCGAAAGTCTGGGAGGCACTTTACTAGCTGAAGAGAAATCTACCTTATGGTGTCCAGGAGCTATTTAGATGTTTAGTTTTAGATGGATCCATGTAATGAGACTTTTGCCTTTTTTGTCATCTTCAGTATCATTGTGGACTGAAATCTCCTCAAAAGTCTTCCAAAAGGGGGTGAAGAGCACTTGAAGCAAACCCAGGTTCAGTTCCCAGCACCCACACAGTGGCTCACAGCCACCTGTAACTTCCATTCCAGGGTATCTAGCACTCTCTTCTGATCTCTGCAGGTACCAGGTATGTATGGGGTGTGCATACATACATGCAGGAGAAATATTCATATGCATAAGATTTAAAAATTTATCTAAAAAATAATCTTCTCCCAGTTCCAAATCATTGGAAATGAGGGGAAGGGGGAGGGGAGAGAATTATTAATTATTCACTCAACTGTGTCAACACATAAGTACACATTCTGAGCTAAATACTGAGTATAAACAAAGGAACAAGACACAGTATGGAAAAAACATCTGCTAGGGAATGAAAGCTTAACTATTTAGCTGATAAAGGTGATGATCAAAGTCTGCAGAGGAAAGGTCCATCTGAAAGATGAGTGAAAAGGAACATCTGCCTACATCTTTGGAGTCACCTTTTCTGAGAGATTGGTAGCTACAGTGAAATCCTGGCTATTTTTTACAACAAGGAATAGACCTTTGGTTGACAGAAATGTCAATATCTCCTGACGACCACGTTGGAAGTATGCGGAATCAATTCAGTATGTCACAACAACAAATACTGTCCTTCTCTAATCTTTGGTGATTCAAAAGCGGTTTAGGTGTATGATAGAGTCATATATTACCACAGAGTCACCAGAAGGGAAATTAATATGTCATATTGAAAAGAAATAGATATGTATTTTTGTTGGAGATTTCCAAAGGAAGTTAAGTTTTATGATCATAAAACATAGAGACAATTCGAGTTTACTACATGCCTGAGTTTTACAAACTTTAATGTTTCTGTGTCTTCTTGGAACTGAGAGGAGAAAGTATTAGGTCACCAACTCAAAGATGAAAAGAATTTAAGCATCCTTTCAACTGGTATGCACCAAAGCTAAGTGGGATCAGAAGCATCTGAGTAGCTTATGTCTTGGTTCAGAGAATTAACCACAGAAATTCGTCACCTCTTACAAAATCTGACATTAAGCTTGTGTTGCTTTTCTAGAGTATAAACCACTATCATTCATATGTATTTTTCTATTTTATTTAATTTTCAATTACATGTATATGTGCAAGTGTGGGTATGTACGCATGCGTGCAGGTACCTGTGGAGGCCAGAAGAGGGTGTTGGATCCCTGGCTCTGGGTTACAGGCAGTTGTGAGCTGCCAGACATGGGTGATGAACTAAAAACTTGGGTCCTCTGCAAAAGCAGTATATTGGCTTAACTGAATCATCTCTTCAGCCCCTTACTGACTGATTTTTATGTCACTCTCTGTGTCCCATTTATCAGATAAGTCTTGAGAAGATGAATGATGGCAGCAAAATTAAACAGCTCTTAGTAGAGCTAACTCGAAATACTTTCCCAGTCCAAGTGCCTTCTTTTGTTTGTTTGTTGTTGTTGTTTGGTTGGTTTTGCTTTGTATAAGGCCTGTTGCTTCAATATCAAGTCTCATTTATTCAAAGCTTGTCATGAAAGATTAAAAAACTTATGGGGACTTTTCCTTTGGACAAGAACTTGCAAAAAAAAAAATTTCTGGATTCCTGAAGTGACCGTTGTAATCATCATCTGTTTCCTATCTTGGTTGTAGTTTTGGTTGTTGATATCCTTTTCTTTCTTCTTTTACACTTCACTCCACACACTGTCACCATCATCATCACAACCACCTCCACCACCATCATCATCACCTCCAACACCACCATCACCACCACCACCACCACCACCACCACCACCACCACCACCACCACCACCATCACCACCATCATCACCACCACCACCACCACCACTATCAGCAGTAGCAGCACTACCACCACCACCATCAGCATCATCAGCATCATCATCATCATCACCATCACCATCATTTCACAATATATAACTCAGCTTATACCTGGAGCAGAAGCAAGTAATCAGTCCATGTCACCTCTTATCATTTTAATTAAAATATATCTAGCTATTATTGGTCAAAAAAGGAGAAAATTACTGAAAGGAAAGTTCAGACCCACAAGGCAATGGTTTGCCTCTGATTCCCAGGCAGCAGTGGAATGGGGAAAGCTTTGACCCTTTGGCTGGTGTCTGTCCTATGAGATGTGGTACCTCCAGCCCCTGATTGTTTACAGTAAACTTCCTCTGGGGCAGTGGGAATTATCCACACAGGCAGACTCTCTTGGTAGACTGCCTGTCATTTCCCTGCAGCATCAGGAATTACAGAGTCAGCTATGAGGGTGGAGAGAGAAAGTGGCTGCGCAGGTGAGCATGGGCTGGGTAGCCCCTGGGCAAAGCCTAACAAACACAACTCCTCATTCTCTTTCTCTCTCATAAATAAGCCTCCTCTTCTCCTTTGCTTTATCCTGTATGTTTTCCTCGCTTTATCACTGTACCCCCAAATATCTGACCACAGTAATTCCAAAGCAGCTGTTCTTTGGGGCAAAGCAACCAAGTACTTTCCAGCTTGGGCACCACCCTTAAATACCAGCGATGGACAGGCTGTTCTGACCTTCCTTTGCTCAAGAATCCAGGAAACCACCGTCACAGGATTCATTCCATAAGCCACACATCAGTCTACGGCTTCAGTAATATGGAAAGATGGATTTGTTAAATTTCAGTTCAAGTGCAGAAACCAGTATATTTTGCCCACAGTAGCAGTAAATTCTACACCCTCCATGCAAAATCACTCTCAGCTGTATCAACAAACAGTGCCTTAATTTAAAATCCTAAGTCTGAGATCATGGGTTCTCAGCTTCAGGAAGCCCTCTCTTAAATGGTGAGATATTGATCCAGACAGAGGAAGGCCAGGGTTCTGCCCAGATATGGGAATGCGTTCTCTCTCAGATATGGGACTGTGTTTCAGATATGTTTAAATAGCATATATAGCTCATGGAAAAAAGCAGAACAATCTAGATAACAGAAACTTAGATCTTCCAGAGGTGACAACAGACTAAAATCTTAACAGAATCAGAAGCAAATGATACTTTATGGAAACATTGGTATTTATGTGCCTTGGCAGCTGTGGCAACACAGTTATCAGAAGTTCAGGATTTCTGAAGTTCAAGTGGGGTAAGTGGTGAGCCACATGGAAGTCATCCTTTTAGGACTGTTGGATCAAGGCACTCGAACACCCCCAGTTGATTCCAGAAGTTGCCTTGGTAATCCCATCAGCACTGCCTTTCTGGCAAGCATGCCCACTTCCCAGGGGCAGGACACATGTGCTCAGGACAGGACTGCCTTGCAGAGTCACCCCAGCCCCACAGCTTCCATCAGGAATGCTGGTGTTCCTGTAGATCCTGCATTATGAGTTCATCTCTCTCTTTCCCAGTCCTCAAACTGTTACCCTTAGAGCTCCTTCAGCAACTTCAGAGTCTCAATCTGCTGGACACCTGATCAACAACTGGATTATTTAAAGAACAACTGAAATGTGTCCTGACTTTTAAAGAGTTTCTGGCCATCTTCCATAGCTCTTCTCCACAGGTCATGAAAGAAACCAAAGCAATGTCATCAGGAGTTTTTGAGATTCCCCATTTGCTGACTTTATCTCTAAACAACCCATGTAGGTGAGCTTTCTCAGAGGGTGCACAGCAGAACGAATCATTTTCCTCCCGTGTTTGTGTTTGCCACTTCCTTCAAATGGAGGATATTCTGGCCAATAGGAATTTTAGTGCACTAGAATTCTCTATCAATGCCTGTGGAATGATAATTGTAAAAGTTACAAAGACTATTTGGTGGCTAATTTTGTTTGCCAATTGTCACATTTGGAAAGTGAGAACCTCAGTTGTTGTCTCTCCACCTTCAGATTGGCCTGTGGGGGACTTTATTGATTGCTAATTAATGCTGGAGGGCTCAGTCCACTGTGGGTGACTCTCGACAGGTGGGACAGGGCTGTACAAGAAAGGCAGCTGAAGAAGCCAGTGAGCACATTTCTTCCTTCTCTAGGCTTCATTTCCTGCCTCTAGGTTCCTTTTCACTCTGAAGTTAATTCTGTTCTGAGTGTTTTTTCACAGCAACAATTTCTTCTATAATATGGCTAAAGAATGATGCTCTTTTCTAAGCAACCTACTTGTGTGGTGATGTAAAAAGCACAATCGCTAAAAGGTTGTCTTTTGGATCATACCTGCACATTGATTAAATTGTGTGCCTAAACTACTTCAGTGTTTGCCACTGAGGATTGAAATGAGAAAGCAATCATTTACTGGGAAATTATTATTTTCCTGTAGTTACAGTATTTCATACACACACACACACACACACACACACACACACACACACACACACACACACACACATTGTCAAGTTTAATGTTGACAATAGTCTTGGGAAATTCCCTAGTTCTCTCATTTTGCAGATCAAGAAATTAATACAGAGAAATTGGGCCACTCACTACAAATGTAGATCACTAATACAGCTTCAGGGCAGAGCTAGACTTTGAACCTAGATATGTCAGACTTTCAGCCATGCTCTTAAGAATAATGTGTATATGTGTATGTCTCTGTGAGGGTATGTGGTGGTGAGTGCAGGTGCCTGCAGAGGCTGACAGAGGGCTTTCGATCTCCTGGAGCTGGAGTTACAGGCAGTTGTGGGATGGCTGTTGTGGCACTGGGAACCCTGTTCAGTTCCTCTGCAAGAGCAGTGCGTATTAAATGCTGAGCCATCTCTCTAGACCCTTAGCCCGTGTTCTTAACTTGCGCTTCATTTCTCCTACTCATTCTCAATCCTGTCATTTTAAAGATGGAATTATTTTACTCAGTAAACCAAAGTTCTTTAGCATTACGTTTAAAAGCTATCTTGCCAGGTGTAGGGGTGTGGACTTTTAATTCTAGCATTCAGGAGGCAGAGGCAAGTGGATCTCTATTTGTTCAAGGGAAACTAGGTTTACATGATGAGTTCCAAGATAGGGCTCTCTAAAAGACCCTTTTTCAGAAAGGAAAGAAAGAAAGAAAGAAAGAAAGAAAGAAAGAAAGAAAGAAAGAAAGAAAGAAAGAAAGAAAAAGAAAGAAAGAAGGAGAAAAGAAAGAGTGGGTTCATGAAAGAAGGCTGCTAGCTGGCCCTCCCTTACACTCAAGTTTCTTACGCTCATCTTTTATCAGTTTGCTACCCAGTGCTTTGAGTATTCTCAGGAATGCGCCCAGTTCATCATAAACATGACGGAAGCTTTACGTTTTAGACGAATGGTTTTCAGTCATCACAATAATTGCCATTTCAGTGATCGGTAGTTTCTGAAGCCCCCAGGAACCTATGTACTGAATCTGATGAGAAGGAATTGGTGAGTGAGGTATAGGAACCATTTTTAGGGTTGTTAGGAAAGCCACTGGTGAGTAAAACCCTCCCTTCAATTCTCAGATAAACAGTTTGTTGAACTGCAGTTTGAGAGGTTCTTGCTTATGTTATCCAAGTGAGATATCATATATTATATGATCTATCAAATCAGCAAGTCGATTGACTGAATAGAGAGGTCTTTTCTTCCTCAGGCTGGGCCAGACACCTGTCAACATGGCAGCTGGTGGTAGATTGACCACAAAATCAGTTACTCATTTTTGCTTGGGAAATCCTCTTGTTTCCTCAGTTTGGGGATGACCACAACCGAACCAAAAGTCTTGTTCAAGGTGGGGCCTGAGCAGAATTCATGGCACCCAGCATGTACTGTCCTGGCTTTAGTAGAGTTGGAGGGCAGTCACAGCCAATGAGATTAAAAAGAAGACATATGGATTTCTGTATGTGTGTATTTTACTGAAGTATATACAATTGTTTTACCTAAATGAAATTGCAATAAAATGTGTAAATCTTACATTGTAAAATTATATACATTTTGATTAAGCTATAGAAACATGCATAGATATTTCTGTATCCTAGACAGTTCTCTCAGAGCAGTATCACCATTGAAAGTCAACTTTGTTCCTGACTCATCTCCACCCACATTAGCTTTGCTCCTTTGCCTGTTGCTGCAGCTCACACAATGGGGCTCTGCTGTGTGCTCACTGGTGTCTTTCTTTCCTACCCATCTGACACGTCTCTCCGGGGATTCGTGCCTGCTCTTGCTTGTTTCAGCATTTCACCCTCTCTCTTTTGTCGAGTCATATTGCATTGCAGAAAGATGCCTCGGTTTGTTTGTCCATTTCCCTGAGAGACATTGCTGCTTCTAGTTAGGCCTGTTACGAGCAAAGCAGTAACGAGCATTCCTGTGCAAGATGCTCGGTGGACATGTGTTTTCGTTTCTTTTGGGTGAACACAGAGGAGAGGAATGGCAAGATCATGAGTAACATTTGTCATTTTAATTTTAACCACTCTAGGGGGTGTTTTGCAGTGTCTGTTTGAGGTTTTCCTTTGTACACCCCGATGACTAACAATGCCAAGCATCTTTATGTCTTCTTTTGTGAAATAGCTAAGATTTTTTCCCATTTCCACTAGGTCATTCGTACTTTAAAACATTCTTAATTTATTAATGTTTTGATTGATACAAATTATATGTACCGATGAGGTGAAAATGACATCTGACTCATGTATAAATTGATAACAACAATTAAATCAGGAGAACTCTATCCAAAAATGTTTAAGGTTATTATCCTATTTTATGTAGTTCTTTGTTTTCATATTTTAAAGGTACATGTGTTTTAAAATTTTATGTTTTTAAAAATGTGCTTAAAATTAAATGTCTGTCTATATGTACACGTGTGTGCCACATTCATGCCTGGTAGCTGCAGAAGTCAGAATGGGGCATCCAGTCTCCCGGAACCAGAGTTATAGCTGGTTGTGAGCTGCCATGTGGGTGCTGGGAACTTGACCCAGGTCTTTTGCAAATGTTCTTAACCATCTCTCCAGGCCCATAGAATTTCATAATATAGCTCGAATGCATATGGTTTGCTAAATATAAGTGCTTTCAGTGTCTTATTTTTAGTCCTTTGCCTTCTACTTTTATTCTTTTACTTTGACTGTCAGTAGTTGATCCTTACAAACCTCAAAATAAAAGGCTTTTGCTCTTTTAATTTTACTTTAAATACTTTCTGTCCTGGTTTGGTTTGACACAGAGCCTAGAATCATCCGAGAGAAGAGCATCCATTGAAGAACTGCATGGACCAGGTTGGCCTGTATGGAATTGTAATATCAGTTAGTTGATGTCAGAGGGCCCAACCTACAGTGGGCCATAACAGCGCTGTGTCCTGGCCTCAATAAGTGCCATCAAGGAGTCTTCCTCATGCTGTCCGTTGTCCTTCTGTGACTGTGAATGAGTGTGCTGGTTGGAGTGATGTCTCAGGTAAACGCGGGCAGTGTTGTGCACTCATCTCTCTTCACATTGGATGTGATGTGACTCGGTGCTTGAGTTCCCGGCTTGGCTTCTCTGTGATGGAACCTATAATTTTCAGACAAGTAAACTTCTCCTCCCCTAAGTTGCTTTTGGTTTTAGTATTTTATCAAAGCAACAGAAATGAAACCAGAATGTTTTCAAATAAATTTTTAGTAAGTGGTATTGCATATTAGCCATTTATTTTCCTTTCCAGGCATTTAAAAACTTTTTATTTAAAAAAAAAAAAAAAGGGTTATTACCATTTTTAGACTGTTGTCATTTCACTTCAGCACATAAACCTTATTCTCCTGGTGATGGTTTCTCCCAACTCAGCAATGATGAAAGCATCTTTATTTTGTTTCTGCTCCGATAGGTACCATGACTTAATACATAGAACTTTACTGTATGTGTAAAATTTTAGGTTAGAGGGAGTTATTTCTCAGGGAGGAGTCCGTTGCAGTCTGTGAGCCAGCGATCATTTTATTGCTCTGCCTCTTCACTTTGCTCACCTGTGTTCTGGGCATTCTCCTCCTCAGGATTTTTCAGAATCTATCCGCAGACATGATGTTTGGCTCTTAACTACTCCCCTCAATTTTCCTGCCTTTTCCTGTGGCCCTGAGTACAAACTTGGGGCCTGTGTGTTGTTTTCCCACAGGCTTCGTTCAACCGTTTTCCTTTCTGCTCTGTTTTGGGTAATTTCTTCATGTTAATTCAACACTGGGGCTCACGGTTGTTCTTTTGTTGTTTCTGTTATTGTTGTTTTGGCTAATCACTCAGAGTCCATCTGCGCAACCCTTGTCTCTGTAATACAGACATTTTTTGTTGTTTTTATTCTTATTTTTCTCTTTACAGCCCATCCTCTGTGGGTTGCCCTGACTGCTGCATAGCTTGGCAGTCAGCCAGTGGGTGATCAGAGGTGGTACACATCTCCAGTACAGCTTCCACGTCTGGCTGCGCACCAGGAACAAGTTCAAAGTTCAAGCAGGATTCCAATGCATCCTGGGTTTTATGTTCCACTGGGCTCTCATGGGTCTCCCCTGTGAGAGTATGCAATGTCACAGCCATCATGGGGCCCCGTTTGAGCCTCACACCGCTCTCATTTACAGAATTTCCCTGTCTGCTATTTGAGTAGTCTGTCTGCCTGCTGTCCACTCTGGGTATGGCTATATCCTTGGACTACAGCACATGTAGCAATCCCTATTTCCTGCCAGTCTTAATATTTTTATTGGCTGTCCAACTGGGCATGGTGAGCGCCTCTAGGAGTGAAGCTGGTGGGTTAGGGTCTGCCCTGGTAGACTTGCCAATGCACTCAAGCTGGAGGATAGTGGGGGCAGTCCAGGCCAGGGGCTCACGGCACCCCACTGATGAGGCTGTTGTTCATCAATTGTTCATGGATAAACACTTCACCTTCTCTCTTTCTTTCTTTATAGTTTCCAGACCCTGAAATGCTTAGGTTTGACAATTTTCTCTTATATTAAAAATTTTAGGAAATTTGCAGATTTTTTTATGATAGAGGAATCTTGTCCTGGCAGATGTATTTTAAAAGAGTCTAGGGAAGGCAAAGACATTGGTCCCAGCTGGAGAGTTAGTGTGACATGGAGGAGTTCTGCTGACGCTCTATTGCCTGTTCTCTAGAAGCTCACATCCCCTTCACTAGGAACAAAGCCTTTCCTTTCAATAAGAAGTTGTAGTAAAGACTTCACCCCCGGGGAGATCGCATTTGAACTTATTCCCTCACGGCTGGGGTGCATCTGTCTGACTTGTACTAGGGGAGAGTAGGGAACTCCTGGAGAGCCTGGCCTCCTCGAGTGGATGGAATGGAAAAGAGTGCATCAGAGCATGCTGAAGCTAACCTGCTCCTTGGGGACTCCACTGGCACCGCTCCTTACAGTTCTTCACAGTCCTTTGTCCCTTCTGTTCTCTGGTAAGAACAATGGTGCCTTGCCAAAGGGCTCCAGGCCAGTATGGAAATCCCCACAGCTTAAGGAATCCCAGGAGAGAGCATCAGTGCTTGAAGACAACACTGACCATGTCCGGGTTGTGTGTGGGGGGTGGGGGGGGGTGTTTTCCCAGATGCATGGAACAAATAGAACTGTAGATCTTCACTGAATAGTTTAGCTTCATTTGCCTCTTTATCTCATAGGCTAGACAATTTTTTCACCCGGGGAAAAGGAGGATGGCCCTTACCTCTTGTTATTCTCACTTGTGGGTGTCATTCAACTCAAAATCAGAAACAGAAAACAAAGGCTTTCACTGGGTCCCAGGGATTGTAATTTGTGAGAAGGGGTTCAACTAGTCTGAATAACTTTTTCAAGAAGGCAGAAAGAGTGGAAGTTTATACACTGGGATGAAACCCGGACCATGTACCTGATAAGAAGCAACAGGGTATGCCACTAATAAAAGAATGTGTAAACATAGTGGAAATGTCCAGAAAACAGCAGTTGATATGAACTTGGAACCTCTAGACAATCACGTTATCTAGATATTTGGGTCCTTTTGGATGTTGTAGGTCAAAGGGTCGAAGTGGTCGAAGTGATTGAAGTTCACATTGTAAGCAGCATAAATTCTAGTTCCTTAGTGGCCTCTGAACTCCATTCTGAAAACCTATTTTAATGTTCCTCTCATTTTAGTGTTCCTACTATTTTCACAGGCACATATTTTGTAAATTTAACCAGATTTCAGCCTGCAGTGCAGTGGTATTTCTTCCTCAGTCATTTCTATTCCCTGCTGGAACTTTTCCCCGGGCCCAGCTTTTAATATCTCACATCAGGTTGGTCTTTACTGTGTACCATATAGAACACAAAGCATCCCTGCCATTTCCAAGTGCAGTGTTTCTCAGTCAGTGAGCACGCATCTGAAGATGCACTGCAGACCTGGGAGCTCAGAGCTGCCTGGGACTCGGAGTCTGCAGTTCTGAACAGTTCTGCAAGCAATGAGCTCCAGGCAGTCAGAACTAAGAAACAATGCACTCATGGAAAATCACACCTCATGCCATATTCTAATATTTGTCTTTGCCGTTTTATCTTAAACCAATACTTACCACATCCCCGAAGGACACACTGGATTCGCAATTGGCAGAGAGTACAGCGATACAGAAACTGAATTGTATCATGGTCTCCATCGCAGTATGTAAATACTTCTGAGGTCATGTTGGCTCAGTGCCTTTCACTGGCCTTGTGTGTGTGAGCTGCTTTGGTGGCTGACAGCCTAAGAGAGCAAGAAGAAAAGCCAAACCAACCTGTAGATAGCAAAGTCGTCAGATTTCAAAGACTGAAGGCCATTATGGAAAGCACAATGACACACTATTTCAAATATTTACCTTTACCTTGATCCCCCAGGGTCTTTGTCCTCATTCAAACAAGGAATAGCCTTTGACTTCATTTTTGAATGGGAAAAGGGAACGCAGTAAATCTTTCACTGCCTTTTTAATATATTTTGGGAGGAGACAAATTTCCTATTCCTGTTCTCTGGGATGACAGGATTGCCTTTATGTCAAGTTCTCTGGCTCATTAGTTTCTCTGAGCTCAAAGACAGGTGAACTTCCTTTTGGCCATGCACAGAAAGCTGATGAAAAACTGGCAAACACACACCACAAACATTTGCTCAATCCAAAGTCTGCGAAAATCAACTTGAATGTTCTCACTTGAATGAGAAATGGCCAAGGAGAGACACTTTAAGGACCCTGTGCCCAGTGAGCTGCTGTAGAGAAATAGGAGAACGACAGGTGCTTGCTGAGACCCTTGGCATTGCCTGACTGGACTCCCCTCTGTGTTTTTGTTATTTTTTAAGATTTATTTTGAAGTGTGTGTGTGTGTGTGTGTGTGTGTGTGTGTGTGTGTGTGTGTGAATGCACGTGCTCACGGAGGCTAGGAACTCCTTATGCATCTAGAGCTGGAATTACAAATGGCTACAAGCCACTTGACATGGGCACTGGGAACTAAACTCAGGTCTCCAGCAAGCACAGTAAATGCTTTTAACCACTGAGCGATCTCTTCAGCCCTCCTCTTTGCTTTGTTTTAATTTTAATTTTTTACTTATTTTTTGAGTATTTTTTAAACTTTGTAAATACACTGCATTTGTAGCATTTCTATCCCTTCCTCTCTCTGTTCCGACTGCCACTCACTTCCGCTCAGATTCGTGACCTCTTCTTCTATGATCATGATTGCTACATACACATGATAACACACAAACATATATGTTTAAAACCTACCGAATCCATTTAGTTTTGGTTGTATGCACATGTGTTTAGGGCTGACGACTAGGGACTGGGTAGGCCAAGAGTATTGTTCTGGAAAAAATCTAATTCTTCCTCCCTTAGCTGCCATTGATTGTCTGTAGTTCTTCATCTGGAATGGGGCCCTGTGAAATTTTCTCCATCTCTAGTGGCAGGTCTACAGGTACATCATGATGCAGGTCTTGTTTACACAACCATATTATTTCTGTTTCATGGGTGCATCTTTCGTGTCTTTCCTAGAAAACACTATCTTACAGCAGACATCCTGGTCCTTGGGCTCTTACAATCTTTCTGCCCCCTCTCCTGTGTTGTTCCGTGAAAATATAACTTCCCATTGTAGGTGAACTAATTGGCGCTGGAAATGCCATGATCACTCATTCCCTGCATTTTGACCAGTTGCGGATCTCTGTAGTAGACACTATCTGTGAAACAGAAGTTTCTTTGCTGAGGGGTGAGGGCTCTACTTCTCAGTGGATACAAGGATAAGCATTTAGAATAGTCAAAGACTATATTAATTTGGGTAAATTACAATAATAGTTTCTCTTCTAGTGTATACGACTTCTCCAGGCAAGAGGAATTGGCTAGGTTTACAGAACCAGGCATGCATTCCCTCCTATTGAACAGTCTTTAAGTTCAATTAGTTGTTACTTACCCCTGGGCATTTAGTGCCATTATTGTACAACTGGGGATATCTTGTTGGGCTGGTCATTGTGATTCATTGGCTTTACAGATGATAGGACTGTCAGTTACTTTTCTCTCTTGATGGCTTACATCTTACCTTCTGATATTACGAGAGCTAGTGCTGAGAGGGGAGGCATCCAGGACAGTTCTAATTCAATTCCTCCTAGGCCTGTGTCCAAAGTATGTGGTATCTTTTGAAGGAACCAAGGGCTATAGCAATAGCTTGCACTATTTTGGGAGACTCTTGCACCCCAATGATTTAAAGGGAGATATCCTTCCCTGGCAGTAGGATTTTCTGTAGATATTCTTTGGCTCCTAGGAGAGCATTATTGCCCCATTCATTATAATATATTTTTAAGTACACTCAACAAGCAACGTTTCCCTATGGCTTTTCACAGAGGATGGTATCAGGGAGTTATCTAGCAGAAAGTGATTTCTAGAAGAATGTGTTATTCAATGGAATTTTAACAATTCCTTTTAAGGAATTTTTTCTTTCATTTGGGGAGGTGTTGTTTGCTTTTTAAGGAAAAATTCATAGTTATTTCAGGATACGGAAAATCATATTGTACAGTGACTTAATAACTTCCTATCAAGTCTGCATTTCTTTGAGATAGTAAATTTAGACTTATTTAAAAGAGCAGTATTTAACTCTGCTTGTTTCAAGCTTGCTCATGCTGTACAGGAGTATCAGGTATATTTTCATAGCCTTAGGAGGAATATATGATTGTTTGAAATGGAAGGCTTTGGTCAATGTGGTACAGCAGACAGGCTTTGCACTGAAGCTCCATGAATCACTGTTGCTGAGAGAGAAATGTGAACATCATTACCTGGAACTGTGAACTTGGGTGATCCTGACGTGGAGGCCAAACCTTTTTATGCCACCTGTAGTAGTGATGGAACACAGTTGGTCCTGGCCATCCCTGCTGTTCTAGTAGGCTTACTACTTTGATAAACATCTTGACCAAAAGAAACTTAAAGAATGAAGAGTTTACTTGACCTCCAGGTTACAGTCTGTCATCAAGAGAAGCCAAAGCAGGAACTCAAAATAGGAACCCATAGACAGGTCTGGAACGGAGTAATGCTGCTTCCTGATTTGCTTCATTTCCACTCAGTCAGCTTTCTTTATACAACCCAGAGCCACTTGCCCAAGGGTAAGTATTGCCCATAGTGGGCTAGACCTTCTTACATTGAACATCTGTTCAGACAATACCCCACATACCCCACAGAAATGTCCACATGCCAATCTGAAGGAGCCAATTTCTTGACTGAGGCCCTCTCTTCTCAGGTATCTGTAGTTTGTGTTAAGTTGACAAAAAGTAACCAGCATACCTGACCCCTTGTCAGCTAAACACACAAACACATCACTATTAAACAATAATCTTTCTTGTTTTATTTATCCCCAAGATCTCATGTTAATATCACAATATAAAACAGTCCAACTTTAAAAGTCCCACATTCTTTCAAAATATCAGCACTTTAAAAATACAAATTCCCTTTTAAAACCCAATTTATTTTTTACTATGGGCTCCTGTACAATCCAAAGTAAGTCTCATACTTTCTTGTTCTAAAGGGAACGACCAGAGCACAGTTATAATACGATCAAAGCAAAGCCGAAATCCAACTATCTAAAAGACAATGTTCAGTGTCTTAGACTCACTCATGATATTCAGGGGTCTAAGGGGCTTGGGCAATCACACTTCTCTGGCTCTACCCTTCTGTAATACTTATCCATAGTCTTAGGTGACTATGTATTTAAAGTTAGTAATGACTTTATTTTTTAATCTGATACACTTAGGAAGAATAGTAGGTATAGAAAGAATATTTGCTGACCTGGTTAGAAAGATGCTCTGGCAGCATGCATCATTTCTTTGTACAATAATAGTATCCCTAGGAGCAAAGTCCAGCGAAGACCATCAGTTATTTTCTCCTCGTCACAAGAAGGCACCAAGAGTGACTTATGGAGTAGAGGAATTTTAGCAGTAGAGGTTGGAACTATAGTTTGCCTCCACAATAATTTTGGACTGCAATTACTATTTGTCATGTAGTTTCCTCCCAATCCTTGCCAATATTCTCATTGTGTTTTAATAGCTCAGGATTCTCAAAAAATTATTATATTCTCAAAGGAAAAGAGAGTAATCACTTCATGTGATTCCTCTGGTGCAAATATTTGCTATTGCTGTCTTGAGGATCCTTTCGTAGGCCAGTTCATACAATAATAAAAGCTTGGTTTTTTTTTAGAGTTTCCTATAAGTGTCATTGAAGAGAAGGCAGTCCACCCAGCAGGATTAAGTAAATGTGAAAGATGCTGAATTTTTAGGATAGAAGAGGAGGGTCTTGGGATAGTGAATGCATTCAGGGTAATTTCCGAAAAGCTGTCCATGCCAATTCAACCCAAGTGTTGGAAGATACTTACTTCTGTGATGAATGATATATGAGTCTGTAATAGTCTAGAGAATAGACTAGGTGCAGAACAGAGTGTTAGATACTTTTTGTTTTCATTTTGGAGGTATACAGCCTTGTTGAGAAAGAGTCTCCATGAAATACTAACATGTTTAGTTTGCTGTGATGAAGGAGATGCTACAGTGGAAGCAGGATTTGAGTTGGGGCTTAGATTCATAGAGTATTCCTGGCTAGATGGGTGCAAGATATGTTCTATATGATGGCAAATTGCAATAGCTTGAGTAAAATCTGAAGCTCACAGTAGGAAAGTAGAACCATTATAGTAAATTCTATACATTTATTGAGGGACTGAGATACTGTTTGAACCTTGAAGACTAGTGGGGTTTTAGAATATTGTCCTTGCAACTTGCAGACTGGTCCCTCGTGGTAAATTAGCACTGTGCCCACTGAGAACTCCTCTTTGACTTGTAGCAATTCATATTAACAATATTGTGCTTGCTCTCTTCCCTGGCGTACCATCTCTTAAACTCTGTGATTGCATGCGCTTTGGAGTTAACTTTTGCTATCTATCACTGGTGTGTAGAACTTCTTTTCTGGAAGAACAAAGCATTGTTTAGTGCTCAGGACAGCTTTTGAGTGTTAGTTCAGAAAAACTAAGTGTCTCCCTGAGGAGGGACCTGAAACCCTGTTGATGTCTGTGATTTGTGCTGCCTCTGACAGCTGTGGGCAGGGAAGCTCCTTTCGCATTGGTATCGGTGACTGAAGATTCATAACTCAGAATGAGAAACACTGAAGGCCACTGTGCCAACTCTCTCTCCAAAAAAAGAAATGATCCAGACATGAAGCTTTTGAAGAGAGTCCTTAAAAACTGCGATACAGATTCTGAAGTGTAGCTCTTCGCAGCCTCTGGTGTTAGTGGGGTGGGGAAGGAGTCCGTTTTCTTTAAGGGTCTGGCCACTGAGCATCGGACCGTGGTCCGGTGAGTATAAAAATTGGACAAATTGGACGCGGGTCTTATTTTATTTTATTTTTAAAGAGGGCACAAAAGTGAGAGGGTGGACCGGGGAGGAGTAGGAGGTGAATGTGATCAAAGTAAATTGTATGACATTCTGAAATAATTAATAAAAATAATATGTTAAAAAAGAATGGACCTGACAAGGTCATCTTTAGAACAGGGTGGTTCATAGACTTCACTGTACACATGACTAATTCACGGAAATTGAGACATGACCCTCGATTCCATTCTTCTGATACTGGTGGTCCAAGGATCGCAGTTAGTAGTGAAACTTGGTCATAGTCACAGGACAGATGCCCTGGCAACATTGTGGCCCAGAAAGGTTATGTGTGGGAAGAAGCGGAATGTATTGGAAATACTTTCTACATGGAATTATGGCCATGTGAAGCCCACACAGACTTGACAGTGAGTCATGGCTGTTATCCACCCCAGACCCTTGCTTCCCTTTAGACGGCCATCCTCTGGGACACTTCCCCTTGAAGTCTCAGGAATACCAGGCCTTTCTCAGAATCCCTGCAAAAATTCTCAGGATTTTCCATCAAGGAACAGTACAGGGAGAGTGAAAGGCTTAGGTGGTCCAGCCTTTCTTCCTCATTGACTGAATGGCAGGTTGAAGGTGAATCTGAGTACTAGCTGAGCTCTGTTTAGGTTAGTGGTGTTTACTGCGTACCTGATCTAAAGCCCAGCTTGCTTTTCTGAGCATGTGGATCTCTGGCACAGGGTGAGAAGATATTTCTTCTCTTTAGGAACTTACAATATTATCAGTACCAAAAAAATAAATTCCCAACACTTCAAGCAATGAAAGAAAAACAGCGAACAGGAATATAATTATGTGCTAAATTGAATATAATCAAGTGCCAAGATTATGACACAAGCAATAAGTGCTCAGCAAAACCAGGGAGGGTTTGGGTGTTGGCTTTGTTCCCTGGAACCAGAGTTTCAGTTTCCAAGCTGAGTGCTCTATTGTTTGCCTTTGAAGATCTCATGGTACAGACCTGGGAGCTACTGGATGCGAAAGGGTAAGGCAGAATCCAGTGTAGAAACACAATTCAGTGTTTCAGGTACTGAGAGCCACAGTGAATGCGGACTGTAGCCTCCCAGTTCATTGCTACATTCATTGGTGAATAAAGCAGTTCTTTAAATGAAATCATCCCTAGATAATGAGATCAGTGCTACCCCTGGACTGGGTTTTTCTGGACACTCCCACAGCTTGTAGAGTCAGACCTAAAGTGAGCTCTCTCCATAGAATATGAATAAGAATGGGGCTTAATGGGAAAGGCCATCTCGGGATCTCAGGGCAGATACTATAGTTGCTGCATGGGGCAGACAAAAGGAGAAGGGGCTGGGAAAGGCCCTGGAAGGCAGAGAGGGGACTCTGATCCTTTGTCTTACTGGGAAAAGCTCTGTGGAAGAACAATGGCATTCAGTCCTTACATAGCACTTTAAACTCTTATAACTGTCAACTGGTAAGTCATATGCTGTCCCTGGAGAGCAGATGCAGATTGGCTTCTCCCTCTCCTTGACAGTGGTTATGAATAGAGGGGCTATATGTGTTTGGCAGGAAACACTCAGGCATCTCTTAGCTTGCTTAACTGGGAACTCCCAACATGGTCCAACCCATTAAGCATTAAGCGGCTTTTTCTCATGTGTGAACCGAGCCCCACTCCGTTGGAGGCCCATTGTCAGGAACATTCTCAGAGTTTCCTTGCAGTTTCCTCTCCAGCTAGGACTGAGGAAACAGACAGCTCTTCCCTCCTCCTTGCAGAGGGGCTGAGAGGCGCCCCCCCACCCAGACTCCTTCAAAGAAGTCTTCCTCAGATGCACTCTCCTCTTTCTTGCAACCTATTTTCACTTCCTGTGCAGGAGAAGTAGCCACTAGGCAAGCATTCTTTATGCGGACTCTCCATGCAGAATCTGCTTTTCCCTTATGTGGGTACCTGTGACCTGTTGCGATTGCCCTTGGCTTGACTAAGGTGGACAGAGTGTTCCTACACACTTTGATTGTGCCATTGGCTCTTTCTCACCTCTGGAAAAAATGCTGATGAGAGCCGTGCACCGAAGGCAACTTTCGTGTAGAATCTGACTGGAACCTTTACAGGTTTGGCTCAGTGCTCTATCGGGGACACTTTGGTCTCAGCAGTTCCCAGTGTTAGGCCTTGGGAAATCTGGCTCACAGATACATTTGCGAGGACTGGTTTTGTGGATTATGAAAATCTGAGTTACTTTTCAATGCTCTTAAGTGAGTGTATTTTTATGTAAAAACATTGAATTTCTGGCTTTTATTGAACAACTGTGAGAAGCCAGCAACCCCGGCCCCTGCTCCTCCTTGGAAACATTGACTTGAAGCTAAGGACAGCTGCCTGTTCCTCAGCTCAGCTCAGCTCACCTGTCCTAGTTTGTTACTAATGTGGGGGAGGAAAGAGGTTGTTTGGCTTACAAGCCTTGATTGCTGACCATCATTGAGGGAAATCAAGGTGGTAATTCAAGCAGAAACAGGGAAGAACATAGAGGAACTCTGCGTATCAGCTTGCTTAGCTTCATTTCTTTTTCTTTTTCTTTTCTTTTTTTTTTTTTTTGAGACAGTGTTTCTCTGTTCTAACTCTGGCTGTCCTGGAACTCACTCTGTAGACCAGGCTGGCCTTGAACTTACAGAGATCTGCCTGCCTCCCAATGCAGAGATTAAGGGTATGTGCCACCACTGCCTGGCTTCAGCTTCATTTCTTATACAACCCAGGACCATCTGCCCAAGGGGTAGTGCAGCCCACAGTGAGCTGGGTCTTTTCAAATCAGTCAATCAATCAATCAACCAGTCAATCAAGAAAACTGTCCCACAGACATGCTGACGGGCCAATCCGATGGAGGCAATTCCTCAGTTGAAGTTTCCACTTCTTAGACCACTCTAGTTTGTGTAAAGTTGGGAGGAAGTAACCATATACCACCTCAGCCTCGTTCCCATCACTGGCCCAGCACCTGTGAGCACTGGAGTTGTTGACCTTATTGAGTCACAAATGTACCCACATTAACTTCATTTTAATTTCATGGATGGTCGCCCCAAGTTAAGGCAAGAGCTTAAGACAGGGTAGACATGCATGGATCAGGAACCGTGCATGCTGATTTGGGGGAGGTCATGGAAGTGGTCCAAAGTAGAAGCAGAGGATGTGCCATTGGTGCTCTTGAGACCATCTGTACAGGAGGAGCAGAGTGATATTTATTTTCTAATTCATTCTATCACATACATGTACTATTGAAAATCAGAATACATACAGAATCCTTACATAATACATGTATCAATTCCTAGAAAAACAAAAGAATATAAGCTACACAAGATATGAGCATGTGGTGGGCTTGAGAGCAAAATCAAAATGTTACAGTTGAAGACTGAGAATCAGACTTGTGTACAACTCAGGAGCAACAGAGGGTGTCAGAAAACTCTGGGTTCTCCAGAGGAGAGATTCTCCCAATCCAAGAATTCCATATTCAGCAAATTCCTTATCAAGTTCTTTTCATTAAATATTTGGAAAGGTAAACAAGTGTGTGTGTGTGTGTGTGTGTGTGTGTGTGTGTGTACACACTCCCTTTAATGACAGGTCTGTGAAGATCGATCTAATTTTGAAGTGTTTTAACTAACTTGTATTTTTGTAAAAGCTCATGTTTCCTGTATACCTATTTCCAGTACAGGCTTTGGACTGGTGTAGATGGTTTCCAATAGAAACACGTGGAAGATGGCAGACAGGAACACAGAGCTCAGGTAGAAAACTTTCAGTAAGGAGCATCTATGACAGGTGTCAGGGACCTGGCAATAAGCAAGGCAATGGCTGCCATCAAAGATAAAAATCCAAGAGCAGAACTACGGCACGGCATGAGCTTTGAAGAGTGTGCCGAGAATGAGCCAACGTCTCCAACTCATAATCACGATCAGTATATTCTAGCAAGAGTTGTGTTCTTCAAATGCTCTTCTTAGTGGAAAATATACTTGAAGGTAACCAGACTGGAGTTACATTTGCTAACAGACACTGCCTGATTGTTTCCCTAAATGTAGATCCTCAAGTATAGGGAGAAGTCTACAGTGCAGAGACTATGGATGGAAGACTTTCCATGGCAACCATGGGGCAAGAGCTTCCCTCTCTAAGCATCAGAGTGCTTCTATCAGCAGAAATCAATTTGCTTAGGTTAGATATTAGAAAGAAGAGACTCTAAAGTGATGAGGTACAACCTTGTATGCAGATGGAGAGATACGACTGTCTGCGTCAGGTCAAGCTTTTTCCTTTGTGCTCAAGCCCCTGCTGCCCAGGCTGGTCTGGCTTCTTTTGAAGGCTTCCTTTTTTTTTCTCAGATTATTAAATCCCTTTGCACTTTTATTTTAAAATTTTAATTCAAATACAATTGCATCATTTCTATCTTCCTTTTCTCCCAATTACTCCCCCCATCTCTCTCTCATCCCTTCCAAATTCATGGACTCCTCCTGTTTAGTACATATACATATACATAAATCAGTAAATAAATGAAACCTGCTGAGTCCACTTGGTGCTGCCTGAATATGTATGTTTCTATGCTTCTAGGTATTATCATGTAGTAGTAGTTAACCAACCAAGAAGTTCATCCTTGGGAAAGACTAATTCTCCCTCTCTCAGCAGGTGCTTTCTTAAACTGTTTACCAAGGTGTGGGAACCCATAAGATACGATGAGACATCAACAGGTATTGCTATAGTTCAGATCTTGTCTAGGCAGCCAGGCTGTTAAGATTTTGTGGGTGTAGCTTCCCTGCCATAGATATAAGACACAATCTCACAGCAGACTTTTGGTCTTACAATTGTTCCACCCCCTCCCCCAAAATGTTCCCTGAACTTAAATGCAAGAGCTGTGTTGTATATGTATGAATTGGGGGGTAGGTTATACATGTATCGATTGGGGGTGTGTTATACGTGTATGAACTGGGGGTACATTGAACATGTATCAGTTCGGGGGGCACCTCACCATCAGTTGTTCTCTGCACTGTTATTTTTGAGATCTGTCTCTGAAGGAAGCTTATTGAAGAAATCTACATTTGTGGAATTATCTAGTTTTTTTTTTCTTTTAATTCACAGTCTTTTTCAATAATTTCAAAGGAAATTTACTGGCTTTCCTTTTGTTACATTCAGGGAAACTAGATTAACCTCTCAGGATTTCTGTCTACTCAGGCACTGCCATTATACATGGGTGCATGTGCTGGTTCCCACTGTCCAGTTCCTTGAGAAAAGTCACCTTCTTCCAATTACACTTGGAGGATGGAGCCCCACCTTCCATTAGCTTTACATGACTTTCACCATCCTATGTTACTCTTCAAAATTAGTTCTGAATATGTAGAACATCAAAAATTATTTTATTACATATATTTGTTCATTTTTATGTATGAGGGGTGCATGCGTGCCACACTGTGCAGATGGAGGTTAGACGACCACCTGTGGAAGTTGGTTCTCTTTCTTCACTATACGATCCTTGGGACTGAACTCAGTTTGTCAGGCTTGGTGGCTTGGTCTTTACCTGGGGCGTTATCACAGTGATGTCATGTGGAACATTTGAAACTCAGTGATTGTAGAAGATTATATTCTTATATGTGATGACTAAAAGACAAAGGTCCCTGAATTGTGGATTAACCCACAGAGGAATAACATATTGAAAATGCAAATTAAGTCAATATGGTGATCAGAATGAGAATAGCCCCAATAGGCTCATATATTTTAGTTTTTTGTCTCCGGTTGGTGGAACTGTTGGGAAGGATTTGGAGGTGTGGCCTATACATTTGTTTTTGTTTTAAGTGTATAACTGTTTTCTGCCATTTGGTTCTGGGCTCTCAATCCTTTTTTGTTTGGGGGCCAAAAGGTAAAGATTTTCTTAAAGGCTGCAGCCATTTCTAAATGCTGTATCTAAGCATGAAGCCTTTGGTAACTGTTATGTTTCACTGGTAGTGACTCTGCCTCCCCCCGCCCTCCCCCCCCCCCAGTTCCCAGCTGTTAGCTGTTACTGAGAAAGATTCCTAACTTTATAAAACCCCCTTTAGCTGTAAAAGTTTAGGAAGGAAAGAAAAGGAAAGGGAAGGGAAGGAAAGGAAAGGAAAATAAGGAAAGGGAAGGAAATGGAAGGGAAAGAAAGGAAGAATTCTTTCCAGTCCTTTCCAGTTGTCTAAACCTGGAGAACTTGACTAACTTCTAAAATTGTTTATCCCATTAAACTTTTTCCCAGTTATCTCAGTAACTCTCCTCTGTCTGAGGCTTCCCAGCAACTGTCTGCCTTCTTTCTTATTCTCTGGAACTATCTGTCTTTATCTGAGCCTTGTTTCAGCTTGTCTTCCCTATCATCAGCTTCTGGAGCTCACTGTCTCCCCTCTGTGCTCACTGTCTCCCCTGTCACCAACCAGTTCACTGTTCCCCTGACACTAACCGTCTTCTCCAAAGAACACACTCTCTTAAATAGCTCCTGCACACTGTTCCCAGAAGTCCAAGCAGCATGTAACCATGAGGCAGATTACACAGTTCAAAAAACTTCTAGGCAAAGTGTCTCCCTAGAGTGGCTAGGAATTGGAGGTTTACAAAGCCCATCCCATACCTAGTTAGCTCTCTCTGCTTCTCTCTCTATCTCATGTTTTCGAATCAGATGTAAGCTTGCAGCTACTGTCCCAGCACTATGTCAGCCTGCCTGCTGCCATTCTCCTCACTGATCATGGACTCTAGCTCTCTGACATTGTAAACCCCAATAAATTCTTCCTTTTATAAGTTACCTTGGTTATGGTATATTAGCACAACAATAGAAAAGTAACTATAACAGTCTAAAGTGAAATATTGTTAGCACAGTTCACTGGATTCTTGAAGGAAAATGTTAGTTACTAAAAATTTTGGGTATAACGCTGTAGAAATTTATTTTTAGTTATGTCTAAAATAATTGTTTTATGCACTGTTGGGTGAGGGGCTACACTAGGTCTTGGTGTTTTGTATCGTTTACAGGTGTTGGATTCATGTGGGGGATGTTTGATTGGTCATGATCTGCATGTGCTATCAGCAGAATACCAGAGGAGTTCTGAATCAATAAAAACACCTGAGCTCAGATGCTCCGGGTTCCACTGTCCAATATGGCACTGGCAAGGATAGTAGTTCTCACTGGTGGAATTTTGCAGAGTTTGCATGTATGAATATGCCTCCTTGTCCTTGTTGAGACACCATAGCTGCCTAACAACTACAGTTTAATGCAGGGGAGTACATGGTAGGTTCAGGATGCAATCTAGCACTGTGAACTAAGTAGTCTGTTTTCAATTCTAATAGATGTAAATTGGTGTCATGTGGTCTTGCCTTTCAAACCTCAGCCTAATAGCTACTTTCGGGGGCGGGGGGATAAAACACATTTTTTCTTTTTTTTTTTTAGTCTTTTTTCTCTACATACACAAAACAAGTTCACGGATTCAACAATTATGGAAGGGTTGAGAGACATGTCAGCTCTGGCATTTTGTAATTTTTCTCTCTAATCTCTGTGAAGCATACACTCAAGCACCCCAGAGGAAACCAAAGACATCTAGGCAGTTGTTTCAACTTACTTGGAGCAGAAACAGTGACTCAATGGGAACATTGCAGAGTCTGTGAAAACTCTGTAGGGAAGCACTACACCTGCTGTGGAAACATCCACGGGCATCACAGGACTAAGCAGGGATAATTAGACTTAGCATGATGTGTCAGCAGCAGGTGCTGTTCCTTCGTAGCCACAGAGGCCACACACATGTCCAGTGTTTGGCTATGGGTACCTCTTGAGTTTGCTTAATCTTCATTTTCTGAGCCTGTTGGTATAACAGGCTGTCGCATATTTCCCCACAGGAAAGAAGACTGTGGAGCACAGTGGTTAGAGGTATCCACTAGCCAGCCAAACCCTGTGACAACCAACTCTACTCACTACACACTGCAGTGACCTCTTTGAATCTCATAGGCTGCTCTTATCTTATAGATACCGTCATAGTAGGGTTGGGAGATTATATAGTGTATTAATCGGCTTTAGTTTCCACAGCACTATCTCATGGATTCTGTGGATTAAACAACAGAAATTCATTTTCTTATGGGTCCTGAGGCTGCAAGTCCAAGAATAAGGAGCCAGTATGCCTGGACTATGGTTCCAAGATGGCTCCCTGTCCATTGTATCCTTACTGTCCATTCTGCTGGATCAGGACTCGTATATTTACTTATTTGATTATCACTGGTCCCTAAAAGACTGTCTTCAGTTATAGCCACGATGAGAGGATTTAGAAATTTATTGTATACATTTGGGGACATTATTTACTGTAGCAGTACGCTACAATCTTTTATGCTCTATTTAGGGAAGGAGAAAGGAAAGATAGAAAGAAATCTTCACCACTTTTGCAAGCAGCCTTGATGTAGAATGAGAGAAAGGTATAAATCTTCATAGCTTCTTTTAGTCTGTCCTAAGCTTGAAGAGGACCAGCTGACAGTGAGTCAGACTAGCATCTCAGCTCATGGTCTATAAACTCAATCTCTCCAAACTTTGTTCTTTTAGGAATTATCACACTAATGATAGCAACCCAACCAACGCCCACACTGACTCTCTGGGCTTCAGACTTTTTATAACTTAAGCCAAAAGTTTCCCATCTACCCATGTGGCACCCAATCCTCAAAACAAGCTATAGGTGCCAGAATGACTGCACCTAACCAAATTATAGCCACCTGCATCAAATATTCCAAATCCTGCTTGTAAACAGCTATACCACAGCTTAAGTGGGAACACAAACCTAATCCAAATGCCATTTTGTGATTTTAAAGAAACCAAAGTAACAAAAACTTCTTTCAAGTGTTCCTCAACAACGGACTCCATAGAATGTAGAAATATGACAGGTGGTCAGACTAATTTTGTATACCAATTTAACACCTGATGTCCACACCCTGACCTCCACATAAACACATACTTCCTCATATATATTTCTGTACACGTGGATATGTAACTGCACTTACACACACAAACACACACACCACACATGTATACACACCACACACATACACCATATGTGCACATACACATATGCACACACACACTGCACACACACACAGCACACATATACACACACCATACATATACACACACCACATATACATACAACATACACACACACACACACACACACACACACACATTAATTTTAAAACAAGCAAGATTGGATTGGTGTTTTTATTTTCTAAAGAGTGTCAATTACCTGCCCTTACTTACAATAGAAACAATAAGAAAAATATTCTGTCAGTAAACTGAGATTTTTGCCTGGTGCCTTATAAATATCAAGCAAATCCTCTATTCTTGTGAGAGTCACAAAATTAAGCTCACTAGCTTTATTTCAGCCTTCTGAGGTCCTGCAACTCCTTGTCTTCAGAGCCATCAAAGCAAGGCATGTTAAATAATTCAGAAAGGAAAGCCCATTTCCCACCTTCTGCACCTCTTGGGTTTCCCTTTGTTCACCCAGGCCCCTGCAAAAGCCATCAACTCTTCAAAGTCATAGTCTGACGCAGTGACCCTGAACCTCTTGGATCCTGGAATGCACGTGGAATGCTCTTAGTTAGCACTTGGCATCCCCTAGATATTAGTTTTCCTGAAAGGCACTGGTGCCAGGAAGAGGGGAAATCAGAACATGAATCAGAAACTTCTATACCATCCCTCCAGACAGAAGTTGGGGTGCCACAGATAGAAATGGGGCTGGACACTGACTTTCTGCTTCTAAATCCTCTTATTCTGGTTATTAAAGTGTGTTATTGAGAACCCTGAAGCTGACCAACACTTCATTGAGTGCACAGTGCCCTGTATCTCTGGTCAGGCAGCATGGGGTCTGCTGGGTGAAAGGAGGACATACCTCTGTTAGCACACTCGGAAAAACTCATGTTTTACCCCGGAGAGTGGGCTTTCTGTGAGAGAACTATGCCTATCCACTGGGAATGATTGGTTTGACTATTTCCTTGTTATGACTTCTCCATAGTGTTGGTTCTGCTCCAACTTCTGTGAAAAGGACATCTGTTGGAAGGTTTGATGTGATGTCTCTGTTGCTGAAAACTGGCTCTGACTGGCTGATGTAAAGGACTTGTTCCTATGCCCAGTGCCTCTTAAGAAGAGGAACAGATTTGAAAGGATTATCCCTGATGATGACTTTAAGATCTAACTAGTGCACGGAGTTAGCCACAGGCACTGCGGATTCATTGCAAGTGCAGTCCTCTGGGGTCTCCTGTCACTGTGCTTGCCAGTAATGAATTTCACTTCCATGCATCATCATCTGGGTCTCTGGGCATACTCAGAAGCCATATGTTACTTGAGGAGCAGTCAAGTCAATCAGGGAAGCTAGCCACGGAGTCAAATCTCCATTTAAACCCACGTGACTTATGAGTTATGTTCTGGATAGTGGATTCTGACTATTTCCTTCTAAGGAGCAATGGGATAGTCTGAGGAAATAAAACCCACACAAGTAATTCCCAAACCTTATTCATGTTGAGCGCTCTCCGATTCCAAATATTTTTAGCAGACTGGAGGCTTTCTGTACAATTAACTGATGTCCTCTTTTCCCTTCTCCTCTCCCTGACAATCCCCTAATATGTAGAATGACAGAGAAGCTGCCAAAGTGGACACCAACGGCAATATGAAAGCCTATCAAAGATTCAAGTCTCTTGTTTTCTAGCCTGGAAATCCTGTTTTGAAGGCTGGGATACACCAAACTGTCAGCCTGTGGATGGAAACTCAGTCACTCTGTGGTATGTGAGAAATGCACACAGTAGGTGACCAAGCTGAAGAGTGTCTTTTACTAAATAGCCTCACACTTTTTTCAGAATTCTGATGGTCAGTTCCTGGGAGTCTTTGTGGGGCACCCCATTTGTAGTTTCATTTAAAGCAGTGGTTCTCAACCTTCCTAATGCTGCGACCCTTTTATACATTTCACCATATTGTGGTGACCCACAATCATAAAATTATTTTTGTTGCTACTTCATAACTGTAATTTTACTAATTATGAATCCTAATGTAAATATCTGATATGCAGATGATCTTAGGAGACCCCTGTGAAACAGTCACTTCGCCCACAAAGGGGTTGTGACCCACAGGTTGAGAACTGCTGATTTAAAGTCTTTGTATTGTTTTATTTTCTAATACTATTGAACAGCATAAAACTATCTAGGTGTCTTCAGGGGAACAGAAAGTTCAAGGGGTCTGGTTACTTACAGGACAATACAATAGCCCAAATAAGTCCTATGAAAACCCCAAGCAGAGCTCATTTTCAACTACCCAGGTGGTATCCTGTGAAGGACTGGACCGTGGTGTGTAGACCATTTTCCACACAAGAAGGAGTTCGCAAGGGTGCCATTTACTAAACACATTTAGACACATCATGCATATTCTCATTTAATTATTGCCAAAAACCTTTCAAAGCTTATTTGTAATTTTCAGAAGAAGAAATGAAGCACTTGGAAACAACAGTTAGTCCAAGGCAAGCCACTGTGAAGTGCTAGGACCCGGGGCTGCATTTGGGTCTGCATGCCAGCTGCTTAAGGGTAGAACTTCCTCCTTTTGTTTCCCTATGCAAGTTCTGTGCTGAAGAGATCTCCTGCTAAGGAATAGGTCTCAGGAATGCTGCTGGATGATGATGTGGGAAGTCAGCTCCTGGGCTCTCAACCTCCATCTCAAGGTGTTCCTCCTCGGGTTCCTCACTGCTCTCTGCCCCCTGCCCCCGCGACTCTCTCATCCTCTCTCTCCTCCTCTCTCTCCAGAGGAACTCAGAGCTCTGGTAGCCTCATGAGGAGTCTGATGACCACTCTTCCTTCCCCTTCTATTCTCATTCTTCTTCCCACGAAACTATTTGGAATTCCTGCCATACATGCCGAGCACAACAGGGTCCTTACGCTATACAATTTGTTTTGATTGTGGGTACAGTAAGTGCTCTGACAAAACATTACTGAATGTTACAGAAGCTTCTGTGCGACTAGGGACTCCACCTGTTCTTCAAGGAAGAGAAGATCCATTTGCACACTTGGACTTTAAGACAAAACCTAAAAACTAAATAGGTGTTCCCAGGGTCCCCGGAGGTTTGGGGCTGAGACTTTCAGGGAGACCAAGAGTCAAAACGTTTTAAAAACGTATCAGGAAGTTGTTTGCCTTTTCTATCCTTATGGCAGGATAAGTAGACAGTGGGCTTTCACAGAGACTACATGATAGAGAGGACTGCAGAGGTGCACAAGTAACTGCCTTCAAGTGTGTCCGACTCAGAGATCAGGAAGAAATGGGAAACAATGCCGTTTGAGTCACTCAATAATGCGGTTGTAGTTTTGGAAAATGTGGCTTTTTAAAAAAATAAAATACACTTTTTATATTACAATGTAACCGGATGACTTTACTTTAAAATTCTAATCATCACCATCATCACCATCATCACCATCATCACCATCATCATCATCATCATCATGTGTGTGTGCAAATGCACCTGGTACACGTGCACACGCACAGTGTGCATGTGGAGGTCAGTGGACATCTTTCAGGAGCTGGTTCTCTCCTTCCACCTTGTTTCTTATTGTTTTGGTTATACTGCATTCTCCTGACACACTGACATCTAGGCAATGCGCGAGTCTTCACCTTCCATCTCTCATACAGATGCATGCCTTGGCATCCGACTTTTGTATGTGGGTTCTAGGGACTAAACTCAGGTCATCAGGCTTATGCAGAAACTGAACCATGCCATTAGCCCAACTCTGTTATTTTTATTTTTATATATTTTTACTAAAATTAGATTTTTTTCATACAATATATTCTGATTAGTAGTACTACTAATTAGTACTACTCCTGTAGTAGCTCACTGCTGTGGTGGTTCAGCCAAGAAGACAAGGAGGAATTTTCATAGGTGGAAGCCCTGCCAGACCTTAGTAGAGGGAACCATTGTCATGGCCAGTGCCAGACTGGACAGTGGAACCCCAAACGTCTGAGCTCAGGTGTTTTTACTCTTTCAGAATGCCTCAGGTACTTTACTGATACCACATGCAGATCATTAGCAATTAAACAACCCCCACAGAAATCCAACACCTGCAAACAATACAGAATTCCCTAGACTTAAGATATCTCTTCACCCAACAGTGCATAAAACAATTTCAAACATAACTCAAAAGAAACTTTCCCAACAAACTCTTTTCAGATTCTCCCCACTCTCTCACATTCGCATCTTTCCTTCTCTCTCTCATTGGAAAACAGGCAACTACGAAAGAAAGGAGAGAAAGAAAGAAGAAAGAAGGGAAGGAAGAAGGATAGAGAACAAATAATAGTAAAATAAGATAAAATAAAACCAAACCAACCTGAATAGGACAAAACAAACAAACAGAAAAATAAAGAGCCAAGAAAAAGTACAAGAAGCACATGTAGACATGAAGACACACACACATTAGCATGCACAGAAATCCCCTAAAAACACAAAAGAGAAAACCATAACATGTAAGTGAACTACCTGTAGAATAAGACAAAGATGGGAAGGGCGGGCAGATAAAGTGTTATGAAACAGAAAAATCTTCAAAAATGCCATGGAGTTCATTTTGTGTTGGCCTTCTTCAACTGCTGGGTGTGGGGCCTAGCCTAAGACAACACTTTTACTTTTACTTTCTGGTGAATAAAATATTTTGAAATTTTCATTTCAACTTCTAGCATGTAAATATTGACAGATCTAACTCATGAATGTTTTAAGCTTCTTAATAATTTTTAAATTGTGATGGAATTCTGAACCTAAAAATCTTGAGAGTTCTGAAGGAGAAAGTTCTTCAGAATGAAATGATGGCAAGAGGAAAAGCCCTGGCAGGGTACAGCATGTGTCTGCGAGGATAAAGAAGCCCACTGTGGTCGGAGTACAGGCATTCGGGGGTGTGGAGACAGAGGATGGGGTGTGAGCAGAGCTGCACTTGGAACGATGGGAAGGGTTTTGAGCAGGGGAAAGTGATTAGATTTATATGTAAATAAAGAAAAGGAGAATGAGAGAAAGGAAGGGGGCAGAGAGAGGAAGGAAAGAGAGAAAGGGGGGAGGGCTGGGGAACCGTGAACTCGGTGCAGTAGAGTTGGACAGAGAGAATGGATTAAGAGGATGTTAATGGAGAATCTGTTTGGGGTGGGGACTTGGCACTTGGATAAACAGACAGGAATCTGGTGTAAGCAAGGGAATGACTCCTCTCATGGATTTTTAGTCACATCACTGGGTTTTCAAGCCTAGTGCAGCAATACTGGCCCTGGGATTATGGGTTAGCTGTTTAAACCCCACAAGCTCCAATTTTATCACCATTGGAGAGAAAACAGTGAAGAATCCCACTCTCACATGGCTGCAGAGATGACATCACACCTAATGCAGTATTGAAATACCAAAATTATTTAATATTTATTTCCTCTGTCTTCTCTACAAACTCCCCTTCTGCTTAACCATGTTGAGCAGAGTAGGGAAGCTGGTTGTGTTCTTCAGGAATCATGAAGTTCTTGGGAAAGAAGTTTGTATTAGTAGTTTGCTTTGTATCCTGAACTAATTAACTTTCAAAGAATGCCATTTGGCTCATGGCACTTTAGGTTCCAGTCCAAGACTGGATGTCCCATGCCACACCCTTCAGGGGCATGCCTCCAAAGACTAAGGACCTCCCAGGAAGTCCTACCTCCAAAACGTTCTGTCCCTTCTTGACAGCACCATCTTGAGGATAGAGCCTTTCCCTTTGGGAGGTAAATCCTCATACTTAATCAACAGACAATTTCAAAAGTTCTATTTGTGATCTTCATATGCTGCTGTGGATTTGTTTTCTGCAAGCTTGCTGAGCATCCTCCTTTTCAAATGTAGGTGAGTTCTCATACCTCTGTGTGGATGTGTGGAGGTCAGATAGCCCACGGGAACATCAATTCCTTTATTTTGATGCGAGGTTCCAGAGCTCACTCATTGGGACTAGGCTGGCTAGCCGGTGAGTCACCCATCTCTGCCTTTCCAGCACCGGATTACAAACTTGTACAGCCATGCTAAACCATTCACCTGCTTGCTGGGGATTAGCTCTGGTCTCCTGCTGGCAGGATGAGCACTTTTATTAACTGAGCCTCCAGGCCCTTGGTCCAGTTTTTATCTGCTGCCTTTGAATCTAAAGCACTACAATGTTCCTCTTGTCTTACAGTCTGACTGTACTACCAAGTTAAACACCTTAGAGGCTAGCTCAGGCTAGCCCTTTTCATGTCTCACACCTTGCTACGCGCCTTGAATTTTCAGAACTCTCTTCCCCAACAAACACCATCTACAGACAAGATCACATGGGACACAGACTTTAAAATAGTTACAAATAAAACCTGGTAGATTTTAGAGAAAAAAAATCAAGAAGCTGAGTCCTGAGCTACCTTCTGGGCCTGTTGAAAGGCGATTCACAAGTGTTTTAACATGAGAATTTAAGGTAGTATATTATCTTGAGGACAGAGAGGAAAAGGAGACAGGGCTAAAGGTCATAGGGCCATGAGAACACATTGCATTTTGTCAAGGGCTCTTAGAACAGGAGAGCCCAGAAGGTGAGAAGAGAGCAGGGAGCTGGCAGTCTGCCCTACCATGAGGAGCTCTGTCTGCGCACAGGTTCTCAGCTCATAGACAGTCTACATTTGAACATTGTTTACAGTGGAGGGGGCTGCGCAGAGGAAAGAGGCAAATGAGTCAGGCGCCCACTTGATTCAAAGAAACTCATTTTAAGGGTTCCAGACAAAACCAGAACAGTTTAAGGGGAGTTCAAGGGACAAAGCCAATGCAGGGGCTGCTGAATGCTAAGGAGGCTTTGGTCTGGGCTGTGTATGGTTCCTGGTCTGTGCCTTCCAACCTTGAGTTCTAACCCAATAGGGCAGATTCCAGGGAAGAACTCCTTCTACTCTAGGGGGGGAATCTACAATCTAATCTGAAATATTTGGGGATAATGAATCGCACTCTTCCCCCCTATGAAAGACTTGATTTGTTGAAGATGTCTTCTTGTCCACGGAGCCGAGGGAGGAGAGGAGAATGGATTTTTGAGCCCTGTCACTGATCAGCAAATGACACAAGGCACAGAGCCTGCTTTGTGACTTGATTTCCTGATCCTCAGCTGCTTTGACTAACATTGCACTGGTGCAAGACTCAGGGCTTGGGGTGCGACTGCCTTTCCATTGTGTCAACGCAGCTGGGAAGGAATTCTAGGCAGCCTCTGAAGGCCACAGGAAGGAAGGAAATGATTTGCTGTCCATGGCAAAGACTCAGCTATGTCCCACTGAAGGTTCCAGCTTCCAGTTTAAGCTTGCTATATTTTCTTTTTCTCTCAAAAAAATTGGTATTTCTTTCAGATTTGATCACAAAGGAATAAAATTCTGAATTACTGAGAAATCTTAAGGAATAAAACAAAAACAATTTACAATCTGACTCCCAAAGACAGCATGCAATGGATATCTCCTCATATATACAAATAGCAAAATACACAGTTAAGGGAATATTTGGGACATGTAGTTTAGTAACTTGGCTTTTTTTACATCTATAATTTGTATCATAGTTTTTATCACGCAATAAATTATATTCTTTCCCTATATAGCTTCAAAACATTTTCTGGTCAATTTTCATCATTGAAATGCTCAGTGAAGCCTTTTAAAATTAATTATTATTATTTGTGTTTAAAATTATTTAAATCTATGTGTATGCATTTGTGGGGCATGCACACACACACACACACACACACACACATATGCGCGGGCGCACAGACACACACACACACACACACACATATGCGCACACACACACACACCATATGCACAGAGATCACTATTAGGTATTGTCCTCTAATGCTTTCCTCATTTTTTTTTTTTGAGACAGTTTCTCAGACTGAACCCCAAGCTACCTATTTCAGATAGACTGGCTATCCAGTGAGCTCCTAGAATCTGCCTGTCTCCACTCTCCCCCAATTGCTAAGTGTATAGTATGTACCACCATGTTGGGATTCCAAACTTAGGTCGCCGAGCTTGCACAGCCTACCCTTTACTCACCTAGCCCCAGTTATTATTTTCGTTGTATACATTTATAGAGTGCAATGTGATAATTTGATACACGTATACAATGTGTAATTATCAAATCAAGGTATGTAACATTTCTATCTCCTTAACTTAAAGCATGTAATGCATAATCATTATAAGAGTTTATGGGGTACCATATGATAGTTCAGAACATACAAGATATATACAAGTGTAGTGATCAGGTAAGGATGTATGATGTTCCCAGCTCCTTAATCAGACTTCGTTTGTAGAGGGGAACTAAATGAAGACATGAGTTAGCTTCTTCCAAAGTACTCACCGGAAGAGACTGACATCTCCAGAATAGTATGGAGTTAATATAGTTAATGGCTTAAGAATTATCATATTTTTCTTCTTTGTTTTTCCTGTCCCTCCTTGATCTCCTTAAGTCTGGTATATGAATACTTGGGGCCAATTTCTCCCACCTCCTTTTTTCCTTTTTTAACAATATTATGCAAGAACCCAGTCAAATTACCTGGGGTTGCTTTGGTAGGTATTGTGTGAAATATATGTTATAAAGCCTTCAGAAATTATTGCTATGATTATGGTCACTGCATTTCAATAACAATAAATAGGAAATGCATAGAAAGATCTGAAACTGGTTGTCATGGCAACAAAGAAAGCATCTTAATCACCTCGAGTTGACAAACTCTAGGCTTTTCAGAAATGGTAGACATTGAGTGTTAACAGCATGAGGGCTGAGTTTCCAGCTCAAATGGTGGCTATGACCTTACTTTAGTGGGGACTGAAATATTCTAATGCAGTTTTTGGCATCTCATTCTATCTCTGAAATGAGGGCCACCTCTGTCATTACTTGCTCAGCAGGGAAGGCTGGTTTGCTCATTTGGTTAGCATACCCTTTCTCTGAAGTCAAGACCACAGAGTGACTCTACTTGAATCTATAATTCTCTAATTCAGGACCACAGGAAGCATTTAAAAATATTCTAAGCATTCTTTTGCAGAAAATCATATATGTGTTGTAGTCAAAAGGGTGAAATAATTTAGACATATTTGGTTGATGGTATCACAGCTATGACTGTGGTTGACAGAATTTGAAGGTAACTTTCAAGATATATTGTTCCTACTATTACATCCATGACTGTCCAATGACAGAGATGTCCAGATACATGGAACCAATCGTGTGAGCTCTTTAAAACCATAGCATTTTATCTGAATGACAGAAGTACACAACAGGGAGATCAACATTCAGAATATACCAGTAGCCAGTTATACAAAAAAAAAAAAAAAAGAATTGAATTCAACTCACCATTACTAGCTTAAAGATGGTGGGGCCACATGAAAAATGTCTGAAGAAAGTGAGTCTTCTAACAGCAATGGGCTTAGAAGACCCATCAGCTAAGGGCACAGTATTTTAAAAGTATTTAAATGAGACAAAAAGTTGTTTATGAAATTTAACTAACTCCACAAATAATAGAAGAGCATGCTATTATCAAAGTGATGAAGTCTCCGTGAATGTGTGTGGCAATAAATCACGCATAATATAGAAATATGTGCAGGCTATTGTAGAGGACGATCGTTTAATTCTAGCTAAGCAGGTTAAGATTAGCTTCTCTTTAGAGAGCTGGATAAAATCAGTTCCTGGTGCTGTGCGTGGGAAGAGTGGGTATATAAAGCTTACTGTGATGGAGAGGAGCCGGTAACTGGGGTTCTCTTTCCTTCTAGACTCCCAAGTCTTCCTGTGTCTCACAGAGGGATATTCGTGTCAATGTTCTCTTACAAAAGGTTCCCCTAGAAGTAAAGAGAGCCTCAATCACAAGGGGCTCAGGAAGACTTGTTATCTGGTCTGAAAAGTACTAGAAGTTAGTTAATTTAATGGAGGGTACCACGAGTGGTTGTAACTAAAACACAGGGATCTGAGCCAACCTTTGGTGGGCGCTGAAAGCAAATAATTACAGAGCCCTGACTTTACAAACCTGGAAAGGCAAAAACAACGCAATAATCATCATCACTGATAATTCTTAAAGTTGTCATTACAAAATCAGAGTAGTAGCCATTTATATCTATTTTATTAAACCAGTGTCTAACTAAAAGCAGGCATTAAGGACTCCATGTTTAAGTTCTCCAGACCCGTGGTTTTATCCTCTGGTTAACCGCCCTTTTCTGGCTTCACAGTGTGGTGCTGGGAACCGAAGGTAGGCAAACCAATCCATAAGCAAGAGCAGTCACTGCTTTCCTTGGGAGTTGAAGAACTGAAAACAGTTCTGTGACTAGGGGGTTAGGCACAAGCGTGTACAATCCTCTTACAAACCTTTACCCACTGTGAGAATCTACCTGTCTACCTGTCATCTACCCACAGAGGCTATTCCTAGTTAGCTTTTTGGAAAAATAGGTATAAACAACTGTCCTCCACCTACTCGGTAGCTGTATCTTCTAATAAAGCTATCACCTTTGCCTCAACATCGTGTTTTTCGACTTAATTGGCCTGCTGGACAGTGAACAGACAGAACAGACTTGGGTCTGGTGACATTCTTTTTTTACCACCATTTTTTTTCTTTCTGAAGAATATTTTGGGTGTTTTGAGTTGTTGTTGCTTTAAAAAAGACTAATTTAAAAGCATTTAGGTACATGTATCTGTGTGAGTATATGCCGCCTATGTACAAGGTATCCGTGGAGGCCAGAAGAGGGCATCAGATTTCCTGGAGCTGGAGCCACAGGAGGTTGTAAGCTGCCTGAACGAGGAGGTAGAAACCCAACTCAGGTCCTCTGGAAAACCAGCAAGTGCTCTTAATGCTGAACCACACATATCTCTAACTACCTCTTCCTTGCCTTTTAAAGCTAAGGTCATGTTAAGTAGCCTAGGCTGCCCTCAGATTCTCTCCAGCTTAGGCAATCTTCCTGCCTCAAACTTCTCAGTGCTGAAATTGTAGTGTGTCCCAGAACCATGCCAAATTCCATAGTTCGTTTTAATTAGATGTCTCAAATACACCTAGAATGAATATAAACCTGACATTATCTTTGAGGAGCATATAATAAAACTTTCTTAGTTATTTAGGGGCCAGGAAGAATAATGAATGCATTATCACATGAATTGACTAGTTGCATTGGCTCATGCGATGGAGAAAGCATGGTTCCTCAGAACACTGATGTATTTCTTTCAGTGTGACCACAGAAAATTGGCTGCAGCAGTTTATATTTTCCTCCTCTCCTGAGCAGATTCAATTCAGTTGGGAGGTAAAAGGGTCACGGTCAAGGTCAGAGATATTTCCTCTTTGCTAGTCTCATGCATTTTGAGATAGAAAAAGAGATCAACAATCTACTAAGATCTTTTTGTTGAAAGGCAACCATATGAAAATAGAGAAACTGAGTTATTTCTTACCAAGTGTCTGCATCCCTTGGGAATGCACAAGAGGCTACAGGCCTCTCTGTGTCCTTGGGAATCTTCTGTGTTTGTAGTGGACCACCTGTTAGAACAGGTGGATGAAAGACTGTGTGTCAACATGTAGTCGGCAGATCCCACTCTATGAGCTCATGATTGACTCTCGGGAATGATGGGGTACCAGAGGATTTGCACAGGTCAAGCAATGGACCAACAGATTCTTGTGAGCATACAGGGCAACAAAGAATGGAAACAACATAACCAAGCTACATCAATCACTGTCACAATGCCCTTACTCTCTGAATGATTATGGAAGTAATTCTTCCTGCTGTCTGATGGCATGTCCATGAGTAATCATTTGACTGTTGCCAACCCAAATGTTTGCCTTTATCTTGTGCCATCACTGGCTATTTTGCAGAAATCAGGATGTTTTCCTTCACTCTGTGAAGCCCAGCTGAGCAGGCTTCAATGAGATCAAGGAAATGCCATTCCCCTCATTCTCTCTGTTCCAGTTGCCCTGGCAGCCTCTTAGGGCACATAGAGTGAGGTCATATATTTAGTAGGGTGGTGTCTTACCTAGGGAAATTGTCTTACTTAGAACAAACAGGCATACACCCATACCTGCCACTCAGAGAAGCTATAAGAAAGGATTTCTATGGCATAATGTAATCTTCACATGATTTGTGGGAAGGTAGTCTCAGGATTACTGACAGATTGAACAAATTCCTTCATCCTCTGGCTTCTCTTCTGACTTATAAAATACAATTGCACGAAGATTTTCTAACATGATGTATGACAGCGCTAACCCAATACATGTTAACTGTTTTCCCTTTGACTATCTGTGAACCAAGAAACAGGTTTTGGCTAGACTCATCTGCTGGCCTTATTGTTAGACTGCCTAGAGCTTTTGGAACTGTGAAGCAAAGAACATTTTTGTGTAAGCCACCCAGTCATGAAATTCTGTTATAACAGCCTCAATGAACCAAGGCACCATCTAACCACATAAGGAAAGGGGAAAGGAGAAAGAATGGCCCCATATAGATACCCATTCGAGGAGAGAAAGGATGTCTGTGTACAAGCTTTAGTCAAGTCCTTGAGATGTCTGACCTGAGAGGGTTCTCTGTACTTTTGTTCATTTTGTTTTCTCTTTCATTTCACACAGTTTTCAGGAAATTTCTGTTTCCTTGAATCAATGTGATTAGGAGCCCATTGGTGTCCATGGTCATGAGGAACTCATGAAAGACCAGGAGCCATGCTGGTGTATTCTTAAACAGCTTCTCATTCCTAGGACAGACATCCTTCAGAGAGCACAAGGGTCCTTCCTGAGTCTGACCTCAATATGGCTGGGTCCAGATAATGTCTCATGCTGAACTTAGGTTGTCATTGAGAGCACCTAGAGATGTCAATGTGGTTTTTGGCGAGAAAGACGAGTTTGTATCACAAATTCATTCAATTGCTTCTCGAGTCATAGGTGCAGGCAGCCATGACCAGTCTTCAGAGTTCCTACCTGACTTTTTTTCTGTAGAGCTGCCTCTAACCAGAAAGGAGGAAAAGTAATTTTAACTGTCAGTTCTTTCAGATGGTTTATTTACTTGCACCTTATAGATATCCAGTAGAATTTTATGATAGTATTTAACTTTGTTTATGGTCATCTAATAGCTTCACCATTTAGAGAAATTTCTAGACTAAAAAGTCTATCAATTTACGTTGTATTCAAAAATGCACAATGATACTTTATGATTTTTCTAAGAGTTTGGGCACTAGGTTGTATATGCATTCTTGCTTTAAAAATAATTCCTAAGCTAATAACATTAACAGCGGTGTTAGCAAAAAGACTACCTCCTGACAGGTCTTTATGCATTTCTGATCCTTTTCCAGGAATTGCCTAATGTGCATGAAGCCCTGATGAAGGGGCTAGTTACTTACAGAAAGTGGAGTGGCGGTTGCTAGGAGCTCGGCACTGAGGAAAATGAAGTGTTCTTATTTATTGAGTTCAGGCTTTCAGTTAGAGAAGAGGAAAACTTCTAGGGCAGATGGTGATGGAAGTCAAACAAACAATGTCAATGACCCAGAACTGCACATTACAATAAAAGATTAATGACTGGGAAACATAAAGGAAAGAAAGAAAGGGAGGAAGAAAGAAAAAAAGAAAGAAAGAAATCAAGTAGTGTGTCTGAAAACGTAGAGTTTGTGGCAGCAGACCAGGTGCCATCTTTGGCGCCTGGTGAGATTCCCATCACCCATTATTTAGTTCCTGCCACCTCATCCATGTTCCACTCTCCCAAGGACTCTCCTTGTCTTGGGATTTGACTTAGCACACACCGTGTTCTCTCATTGCTGGCCCACACAATGTGCATTTTAGCCTCAGGACTGCCAACTCTTGCCTATCTAATACACTGTTAAGAGTAGAGCTTGAAGAAGGGAGCTGTGAGACAGAAATGCTTGGGATCCATGAATAGCCAAAGTTTCTGCCACGGCCCTGAAACATACCCCTATCCTGTTCTGGGAGGGGGGTGTCCCCTAGTCACTGCAAATACCCTAAAACTGGTGTGGTCATCTGGAGCACTGGGCTTCCATTAATGTTTTTAGTTCTACTTCGGTATATTTTCACCAAAAATGTATTGTGCGCACATATTTAATTTATTTTAAACTTATATTTACCTATTTTGACAAAAAGATGGACCCTGTTAAAAATTTACCCTCCAGAACTAGGGAATATTATGTATTTTCTCAGACTAAATAGTACCCAGTTCTTCAGAAAGCATAAAGTACTCTCCTGTGATCTTGCTCTGTCCCTTCCTGAGGTCTCTGTATGTGAGCATGTGGGAACATTTGGGAAAATGGGACCACAGGTGTTTCTACTCCATCAGAACACATTGTTCATAGCCTTATCAACCATGAAAAATGGATGACTAACAATAATAGAGTGTGTGGTTTTCTAAGGAATGCAGAAAAATTAAGGGATGATATTATTCGTGTGTATATTACAAATAACCACATAGACTCTGTTGTAAAAATACCACAAGATTAAGTCTAGGGTCAATAGATACGATTATGTTAAAAAATTTAAAGGACAAACATGGTCAACTGTGGTTTACCTCATTGTGGCCATGATAGCTGGACACTCCTTAGCTCAGGCATGAGTGTACTAAGTTTTCAGTTGTGTGTGAGGTATCTTTTACAACCTCAGTAGTGTATCTAGGGGTAACATCAATCTCTTGCAAAACTAGTAGGGACAAAGGCTGCATAGAGTTGGCTTTATCAGAATTGAATTGTTACAACATTCTTTTCCATGTGAGCTAACTAGTTAGGAGTTAACCTACCTCTATCATTCTGTTCTTTCTTTATACCCCATGTCCTGTAGTCATATCCATCTCTACTCTCTCATCACCTGCTTTGTCTTTATCTCCTTGTCATGTGTTCAAGTTCAATGATAGGAAAATATTAAAGAATCTAGTTATTATGTACCTCCCCAAAAGAAGCCCAGAAAGCGTATTTATAGTGATCTTAGGAATGGAAAACTATATGTTCAGGACTTAGATCTGGGGGGTTTGATGCAGAAAAGTAGGAATTTTTTACAGGCTTTAGCACCATATATAAGTAACTCCTCTAGAATTTCTGCTTTTGATTTATATAGTAGGGGGTGGGATTAGACCTCAAGGGTGTGCTGCGGGTTCAATGAGATGAAGTTTGTGAACTAAATAGAATAATATCCTCAAATATAACATGCTCAAGAATCCACTTCCTGTCTCCTGAGTCAAGGGTTCCTCATGGGAAGGGGAACTACACTACTGTAGAGTTCTCTGCAGAGCACACCAAGCTCTTGATAATGCCCTCTTTGGAACAGAAGTGTGTCAAGGCTACAGAAGGTCCAAGGATGACTAAGGATGTTGATTACTCAAGGTAGAGAGATCGAAGTGGCTGTCAGGCAGAAGCACCCAGGGTTACATCCTTCCATCTAGGCTCCATCCAGGGAGGAACTTGCTGTGAGAAGGAAACAGGATACATGGGTCTTTACTTCCTGGTGGACTTTGTCATTTGTGAGGGATTCTGTTTTTATTTCTCTTGTAAAGAGCTCAGCCCTTTCTTTTTTCATTCTGTCTAACATCATTGTCTTGGCTCAGCCTTAACCCTCAGAGCTCTCTTCTCAAGCCAAGAAACACGTGACAAGGAACTAGAACTACCTTGCACTTACAGCATGTTAAAACTGGAAAAGCTGGCGATCGGATGTGAGGTGGCTTAGCTGGTTTCCTTGCCTTGGCTCTGGCTTGGTTAGAAGTCAAACCAGGTGAGACCCAGTGTGAGGATTCAGCACAAGGCTAAGCCTCAGACTGGCTGCTGCCTCCCACATCTTCCCATATGGGTTCAGTTGAAGGTTGGTCATAATGACTCTAAGAAAGTGATGTCACCCTCAAACAAGTCTCTGTATGGCATGATGACTTTTATTCCAAACTTATGAAATATAACAGGATAAAATTGTTACTTCAGCATGGTTGTTTCAGACAAAGACACACTCACACAGCAGCTTCTAATCAGAGTATCACTAGGAACAAATCTGAACTACATAGCACATAAGCAAATGCTCTGCTCCACCTGTGTGCATCACGGAACTAGCATGCTCTGAGCCATTTTGGTCTGTTGTATATATATGTGTATACTATTTTAAGATGCCTTGAGGTACATTTTTTCCTAATATAATTATCTCAGTTTTGAAGGCATTTTGAGAGCAACATGACCACAAACCCCAGAAGAGATGAAAAATGGAAATGGAATTGAAACAGTAAAAGCAAAGCAAAACAACAATAAAATGTACCTTCCACAGTGATTCTTCCTCCATAACTCAGGCTCCTCCCACCTCTTTCTGAGTGTGTATACATGTGTGTGAATGTGTATGAGTATGTGTGTGAGTATGCATGTGTGCATGTGTTTATATCCATAGATTTATGTTGCACCTAACCTTGGCGGAGAAGATTTCTGGGGCAGTGGGTAGTAGCTAATGCGGAAAGTCATTACTGTTCAAAGTTCTGAGAATAAGTGATTGAGCACTCAGCCATAGATGTGATATCTGTATCAGCCCTGAACCCTCCAAGGCTCAGGAACATGGTGGGAAAAAGAATTCTAAGAATCTAAGAGTCAAAGGGTGTGAAGGAATGCCGTGCTGTCCTTTGGACCTGACGTAGCTGCTGCACTCACAGAAGTTGTGGGTACCTGCATAAGATGTGCACGAGATCAAGCCAGTCAACATTCCAGCATGGGTATGAGAGGGGCTCCTGGGTGTCATCCCCAGCTGGGGTGCTATTGGGAGTTGATCACTTTCAGGGGAGGGAAAGTCCCTTTTCTTCATGAGTGTAGCCACTGGTAGGCTTTCTGTGCCCCAGTAGATGACCCCATGCCCATGCACAAGTCCATTGGGCTCAGTGAGTTAAAAAAAGTTATAAAAAATAAAAAGGGAAACATGAAGAGGGAAATGTGAGAGTGAGTTCCTGAGGGCAGTTTGAAGGGGGGATAGGGTGGATATAATCAAGATGCATTACGTACATTTTCAAAGAATTTTTCAAAAACTAAAAAATTTTAATAAAAAGGAATAATTAATGGTTCTGCTCACTGTGTACCTCAGAGCCATTCAGTTCTTCCATTGTCCAGGGAAGGAGAATATTTTAAAAGACACTAAATTTGATTATTTAGGAAAGTTAAAATGGGTGTGTTTGTAAAAGATGGGGGTTTTAAGGGTGGATCTTTGACTTATTCTTTCAAAGTCAAACTTCTTAATTATGAAGCCCAATATGCTTTAATTTCTAAGATGTCCTCCTATTGGTCTGACAGGCTGAACACAGATCTTATCAAAATTACATCGATGGACAGAACGAATCTTTTTCTTGTTTTCAAATCTGAAGTCTCTCTCTGCAGAAGAAAGGTCCTGATACTACTTTAAAGAAGCGTCTCAAGCATACTTCCTAATTGTACAAGATAATTTCTAATATGTGATATGGTATTTATTTAAATAGATGATGTAGTAGTCTTCACATGGCTTGAAATTCAATCTGACACTATCAAAATATAGTATTCCCCTTTAGAAGGAAAGTCCTGAACACCATCAATGTCTTTTACCCAAGACTCAGTTATAGGCTCTGTCTAATGGCATGGACCCCACTAATCAGAACTAAACTTTCTCCAAAAGTAACATGCATGTTGCTCATTTAAAAGACCTTTGAGTTCTCTGCTATCATACATTAGAGACTTATGCTGTCCTTCACCAGCCTGGCTTCGAACCCGTGGTACGCCTTGGGTAGAATAAATAATAGGCTTTTGTTTGATTTGTATAGTATGCTTGTTCTCCATTAAATTGTACTGTTTATAGTATTTTACCTGCTACATAGTAACACTAGCATTCATTTCTTCATTATATCAATTAGGGAGGGGGTATGTGTCTCAGACCACAGAACTAGCTGTGGCAAAAAAACAAACAAAACAAACAAAAAAACAACCAAAAAACAAATAAACACCACCACCAACAACAACACCAACAACAAAACATGTGTACTTATTTGATGAAAATCAACTCAATTTCTAGTCTAATTCTTTTCATCTGCCTCAGTTGGTGAGGTAATCTGCTTCACCTGAGTCATCCCTACAACACCTCTGTCAGAAGTAAGGAAAGCTAGACACTAAAGTAGCAAACATTTTATCAGTAATGGGAACAAATATTGTCAAGAAGAAGACAGCATGGTGTGGACTGAGCTCAACTCTATGCAGAGGTAGTGAGGACCTGGAAGGAAGAATGAGAGTGAAGAACAGAAGGAGCCAAAATGCAAAGAGCAGGGGTCAGGATTGGGGATTAGCAATGCCTTCAGGCTCCTTGACCTTGCTGGCTACCACATAGAAGAGTTAGGCTCTTGTCCTGCAAATGATGTAGGAAACAGGAGCCCCAGCTTTAGATATTTTCTGGAGAACACAACAAGTTCTCTTGACAGCTTTGAGCTTCCGTTAAGTGGATTTAAGAAGGTGAACTAGACCATCATGCTTGCCACATAGCTTTGAATTATTAGAAATTGTGGTAGTATTTAAGCCGTGTCTATGTGTGCGTGCGTGTGTGTGTGCGTGTGTGTTTGCATGTGCATGCACTGAGATTGATAATCTATAGTTTTTTATGGATTAATTTTGTTGGTTGACCATTTTATATTTGTATTTACTGCGATGTGATTACTCTTTCCCCCACACCCTTATCTTCATCCCATCCCAATCAATCCCACCTCATCAGAGTCTCATAACTTTTGGTTTTGTTTTATCATTCATTTATTTACCACCCATGTGACCATTGTGTTGGATGAATCCATTGAAACACGGTATGGTCATCGTCGTGCACACAGCTAAATGCATGATTCCTACTCTCCTTGAATCTGTTGGCAACAAATAGTTCAGCAGTGAGGGCTAGGGCCCTGAGCCCCTCCTCCATCAATGCCTGAGGTTTCAGGGGCTCATTCTTGTGCAGACACAGTGCAGGCATCCGCAGCTGCTATACGTTCATGATTGCAATAGCTATGCCTTTCTCCAAGTGACAGGGTGAGGTGGGAATGGGGGTTAATCCCTCCTCCTCTGAGGGGATTAACCAAAACAAGGAAGTTATGAAAAACCCATATGGAAACTTACCAATATGTAATCAAACTGAAAAGTGTAAATTAAAAAAAAAAAAATTAAATGACTTTGAAAGAGATATGCTGAATGCTGTAGAAAGCTGCTCCCAGAAGCTCTGAGTTAAACAAAAGTCCGGTGACAGAGGTAAGGTACCTCCTTGTCAGTTAAGACCCAGAGGTACCCAAAATAATATGGGCTCTTGCTATTCATCTTGGTTACCCACCATAGCTAGATGACAAGACCCTGCTGTCAAAGAGATCACACACTCTGGATATATTGAAAAATAAAGCCGGAACTGACTTGGAAACTTCCTCCCTCCTGGCTATCTATCAATAGTCCTCAAAGGTGATATGAAGTCTCCTTAGGGAGAGACTCTACATGCAAGGAATCAATGGTATTACCTGGCTATGACTCCTAAGACCCACAAGACCAATTTGCCAGAGAAAATGTGCTCACTTGTACAACAGTGGCTTGATTATTATGGACTTAACCAACTATTCTCTTACTGGATTTGAGACCCGTCGGTACTGAAGAATCTATGTCTAACAGTACAATTGTACTATAAACCTGGTTAAAAACAAACGAACACACACATATGACAGAGGAGATCATAGGCCTATGGGAAGAACTAAATACTATTGCTAAGCAACTTGACATAGCATCAAACTGCCATCTAAATACCCGTAGACAAGTTCTACTCTTAGCCTTGATCAGAGAATCGTTTCTGTCCAGTGAACAGTAGTGAATAGAGAGAGTCATGGCTGCACAAGATACTGAGGATAAGTGACTGTGTACTCAGCTCTATTGAACCTCCCCAAGGCTCAGTCTATTGTTTTTATAGGGATAGGACTGAAGCATAGTTGAGAAGGGGGCTCAAGAGCCTGACAAGAGTTTACTCAAGGACAGAGGAATGAGTCTTTGCCACCTCTCACTGACTTCATGTCAGTATGCTAGAATGTCTGCCCCAAAGCACTGAACACAGTGAAAACTTGGTTCTCTTCTCCAGACAGCATCTTCTACTGTTGTTACCAATGTGCCCTTTCGGGTCCAGGGGCTGGGTTTCCCTGTCCTACCCTTTGCACACTGGAATGTTTTTCAAGCCAGGAAGCCCCAGTACCCACTGACTCATACCTCTAGAGACAGCTGGTGGCCAGCCTTGGAACACAGACAGAAATCAGGACCTTGGCATCACAGACTGCATTTTACAGCCTCCCTACACTTCTTTAGTGGCAAAACCTCTCTAGTCCTCTGCTTTTCTCAAGTCTCTGTGGTATTTATTCAAGCTTCCTCTTCCTCGGTGATTTGGAAAGAAATAATTCAGGAAGCTCCATATGCTCCTTTTATTTCTGCTCATTCCCATCTCTCCCCGAGACTTTGAAACAAAGAGGCTGCTCTTGAATTGACTGCAGGGAAAGGGAAAAATTCAGAGAGAAAAACAAGAGTATTTCCCAGTCCCACACGTACAAGTTGACATGAGGATTCTGAACCTAGGTTTTAAAGTTCAACCTGTGGACTCAATACAGCTGCATGCCCCTGATATTTTCCTTGGTTAGTTCCATAGAGCCACATGGGCCTATCAGAAGAATACAGATTCTAGGCTTTCTGTAGCTCAGGGTTTCCAGGATCCAGTCCTCATCCATGAAAACTCTCCCAGCCATCAGGGTTTAAACTTGTGTCAGGAAGCAATCTCGTGATGCTAAATGGATCAGGTATGGGATGGGCCGTCTCCTAAGTCATGCTCCTCTGTCTATCAACGACTGAAGTAGGCGGTCACTTGGTGTCCATGACTGTACTGCATGGTCATTTCGACGAGGTCAGAAGAAAAAGTCTGTCATATCAGTGACTAATGCCAAAGGTTACTTTTTCCTAATTGAGTCTTTGGCTCTCCTTGTATAGAACAAATGTTCTATTCTCTGACAGAAACGGGGCATCACCTTGCCGCTGGCCAAAGTCACTGGCATTTGTCCACATGGCTCCTCTGTCCTTTCTCCTGAAACTGTCGTTCAGGATGACAATTATTTTCCTCCTTTTAGAAGTATGACTATTTTTTTTAATTTTAGAAATCAAGATAGAGTCACAGTGTCTGTTTTTATAATTATCCACGTTTCCTTTTTACTAAGAGTCCTGGTCAATGCCTGGGAAAAAAACCATACTCAAGAGAGTTTCTATTTTCAATATGTATGTGAACACACTGACGCCTATCTTGTGGGTAAAAAGACCGAGACACAGAGAAGCACTTTGCACATATACTGGGGGGGGTGGGGGTTGTCTGAGTCCCCCTCACAAGTGTCCTCAAGCATTTTCCTTCTCTCTGTGTTTTGTAACACCGGCACCTATGAGGTCTTCTGTTGTACTTGGGGTCCATTCCTTTTACATCTCCTCCCTTTTTCTCACTTGGCCCAAGCTCGCATTGCATTTCTGAGGCTGCTTATAGCGTAACAGGTCAATGCTGTCACGTGTGTACCTGCTTCCTTTCTCCTGAGCAGCAGAGGAACACTGGCCCCTGATATATGTCAGCAGTGAGTGGATGCCACTGCCTTCGTACCTTTCCACATTCCTTGCAGCTCCCTCACCACCTATGAGTCTGACCCAAGGCCAGACACTTGGCTGAACTTCAGGACATATCCTGATTCTGTTTACAGGTGAGGAAGAACCATGTCTAGTGCCCCGAAGAGAATGGAGGCAGGAGAGTTCATCACCGCGGGCATGTGCCTGACCAAGACAAACAAGTGACTCACTGGCTTCATCTGGAGTTCGATGTCACAATCAGTTTGCTATTTCCTGATCTGGGCAGACACTGAAGCCAGGACCACCCTACATTATGTTGATCTCCATCTACTGGGTCACAATTGCTTCCTTCAAAGCACAGTGAATACTGCAAGCATGTCGCTGGCTGCGTGCTCTCTCTGGATTGTGTGGACTTCTGATACAGAAACAGAACAATTTTGTCTGACTCTTTTCTGCCTCTTGAATTGCTTCTGTACAGATTTCCTAAGGACTTTTGTCTATTTCTATGTGGGTATACATACATACACATATACATAGTCACCAAAGCTGGGATTTAAGAGATACAGTTTTATATTTTTTATGTGAATATGTAAGTTTTTAACTTGAGAATTGGCTTTCCTTAAATTTGAAGAAAGGAAAGCAGCTATAATATGGTAAGAGAAGCAATACACGGCTGCCATCTCAGATGCTAGTCTTCATTGTTCTCATCTGTCATCCAGGCAAGAGAGTATTGCTGGATGTCTGCTCTCCGCAGCCACTGTGCTGGGCACCGGGGAGAACTGACTGCCATACCATTTCTAGCAAACATAATTTGGTCCACTTTTCTGATTTCCAGGAATTAAATTTTTTTTTAAAGAAAATAATGTAGCAATTCATGGAAAATTAAAAGAAGAGAATTGTAAATAGTAAAAAATGTGCACGTGCCCCTTCCATTTTCCCTCAGGGTAGTGTTCTTGGCATTTAGAAGAATATTCCCTCATCTTACTGTGTTTTCTATAAATTCAAAACATTTCAGAGTGTTTTGACCAAATAGGATCACGTCATAGACAACTTTCTGGAGACTTTCTCCCCATTGGTGGGTTTTGATGAGATCCGCGCTGCCTGCTGTGGTTTTTCTTGTCTCTGGGCTGTGGCATCATGCTGCTGTCTGTCAGTGACTGAAATTCCTTCAGCCCACTTATGACAACTTAAGTTTGCTTTACTCCTGTTTTTGTCATTTATTCTCTTCTTTGGTTTACAAACACCATAATAAACTTTGTATGCTTATCTTTTTACACATTCCTATATTTGCAGAATCCCTGGGTAATGTGCGTTTTTAAAGATTTTAATTTGTTTTTGAGAATTTCATACATGCATATTTATGCACAACTTAAAATTGTGCCAAAATATTATTTTTACACTGATACTGAAATATGAAAATTCCTATCTTTCTGTAGGCTTGTCAATATAATATCATTTTTATATTGAATATTATATGTGTATTATTGTCAAACAATAATTTTACACTTGCCGACTACTGTATAATTTCCTAATTTCCTAATTTGTTTTGCTATTGAAATTGACTTGTGCTATCATAATAAAATTCATCAGATAGGACAATTTATAAACGATAGAAATTGGTGTAGTTGGTGTAGTTCTGCTGTAGTTGGTGTAGTTCTACAGGCTGAGAAGTCCATGAGGAAGACACTGGCATGTTTGGTGAAGGTTTGTTCCTCACAGGTGGCATCAGACATGAACTTGCACGGTGGATAAAGCCAAAGGTCAAATGGGGCATGCAGCTTTCTGAAGGCTTCTCTCTATGGGTGTGCATCCTATCTTTCTGAGTGTGGGAGGTTTTGTGGTTGAGTGCCCCCTAAACCTGCCCTGTGATGTCATTACCTTAGAGTAGAATTAACATGGTAATTTTGGCGGGTCAATTGTGCTCAAGCCACAGTAGCCACCTAACTCTTCAAGATCATACTTGTCTTCTACTAATTATAAGTGTGGGTAAGCACATGTCTAAGTGTTGCTGGTCATTTTGACTTGATATGTAATTCCCTGGTCGTGTTGTTAATCCTCATTTTCATTGGATAATTGTTCATTTTTATTGTTTTAAAACAGTCATGCTTAGCATTAAATTGTGTCTTCTAGACATGACAGAGAAGCTGTACAACGTGAAATCTTAACAGTATAGTTGTCTAAACAAGACCTGCATTGATGTACAGTAGTCCAGCTGACTTACCATAGAGATGGGGGTATTTTACAGGATTCTACCCCTAGATAAAGAGCTACCAGCAGTCAGTGGTTGCTGGAGGGGGAAGAATCAATTTTCTCCAGTGTTATTGCCACAATTAGGTTATCTAATCCCAAGTGGACATCCTTAAATGCATGCACATAGCAGCAACATTAGATACATGATATATGTATATATATATGTATGTGTATACATGTATATCTCCTACTATATATCCTATGTATAGACTATATATAATATGTAACACTCATAGTTATAGAAAAAGAGGTCATGAATTTGAGCGGAAATGAGGGAGGCACAGGAAGAGTTGCAGAGGAAGAGAAGGGGTAGGAGAATGTATGAAATACTCAGAAAATTTTAAAAAATTGAAAAAGATGCCCTCTCCAAACTGAACTTACTTGGGGCAGGCAAGATGGCTCAGGAGATAAAGATGCTTGCTGCTAAGGTTGATGGAATGAGTTTGAACTCTGAGATCCACAAAATGAGAGGAGAGAACAGACTCCTATAAATTGTCCTCTGACCTCTCCCACACACTACAGCATGTTCATGCCAGCCCCTCTTAAATAAACAACACACAAATAAATAAGCAAAATAATGCAATAAAGTGATGCAAGCAATTCAATAAGATAGTAATTTTAACCAGTGAGTGGCTGAAGATGTTGTCCAGGTGGTAGAATTCTTGTCTAGTGTGTTCAGAACTTTGGGGTTTATACCCAGCACAGCATAAAACATACCTATAAATAGAGTCAGTTCAGGGCTATCCTCAGCTATATATTGAGCTTCAGATCAGGCAGAACTTCATATTATCCCATCTCAAACAAAACAACAACAATAACAACAAAAAAACCAATTAGATGGATCACAGTTTGAGTTGAATCCTAACATTGGCCATCATAATCTCCCCATCAGAGTACAAATAATTCTTTCCTCAACTTTGTGCTGGGAGGGCTCCCTTTGGTGCTGCCTCCAGCTCTGCTCATTGGTAAACTGTTGCTGTTTGAAGAAGGAGCTGCACAGTGCTATCTGAAGTGTAAGAAGGACCTGCACTTTTCATTAGGAAATGTGCAGAGAGTAAAAATGCACACTTAAAGCGTAAGTAAAATGTCCATGCTTCATAAGCATGTGGCACACTTTATGAATAAGTGCATTTCTAGTTAATGAATGGTGGATTCTGAAAAGCAAAATAAAAAATAAAATTATAAACCTCCACTGAAGTAATCTAAAGGGCTTGATTCCATCTCACTCTCCAAAGGAGCCTTGCCAGGGTGTTGCCAGATGCTGTGATCTGGTGCTAGAAAGATATAGATTTTATAGCATGTATGATTAGCACAGATATTTCATTCTCTAGGCAAAAGGCTCTTGGGATTGTTGCTGCAGAAAGGTATAGAGGAGTACTTGAAAGAAGTTTTTGTTATTTTGGTTTCTTTAAAAATGCAAAATGGCGTTTGAACTAGATTTGTGTTCCCACCCCAGGTGTGGTAGATGTTTATGAGTTGGATTTGGAATGCTTATGCAGGTGGCTATAATTTCGTTAGGTGCAGTCATTCTGGCACTGTAGCTTGTTCTTGGGATTGTGTGTCACTTGGGTTTATGGGAACTTTTGCTTAGAGTATAGAAGGTCTAAAGCCTGAGAACCAGGATAGATGTTGGTTGGTGGTTAGTTGGTTGGTTGTCCATTGTTGGTGTGTTGTTTCTTACTTAAAAGAACAAAGATTGGAGAGATTACTTTTGCAGATAGCAAGCTGAGATGCTAGTCTGGCACAATGTCAGTTTAGGACAGCCTAAAGGAGGCTGTGAAGATTATTACCTTTCTCTCATTCCATATCAAGGCCACCTGCAAAAGCAGTGAAAATTTCTATCCTTCTATTCTCTTTCCCTAAATTGAGGGTAAAAGACTGTAGTTAACAACTACAGAAGGAGCTCTGCATCCCAGCTCAATACCAATCCTGCTGGGCTAGGTTCAGGCAGGAGGCAAGAACCACACCAGCCATTTGTAGAAAGATATTTACTATGAAGAACTGTCAACTGGGTGACGGGTTAAGTTCAAAAAGGGAAATAACAGATCTCACTGGTTTAATTGGAGGAAAATAAGCAGCCACCATGTAAGTCTTAAGGAAAGGTGAAGAAAGACAGACCCAGCGGTTAGGGGCAGAGAAGACTGTGCCTTAAAAGGTTAATCGCACTGCTGAATTGGGCTGAGGAGTTCCATATGGTAGTTGCTAATTAATATGATGATCTAGAAACAGCTTTACACCTGAGGGCTTCTCAATCATCACTCGAAGATACCATTTTCTTTAGGAGGAAGTGAGATATTTTATTTTCAAGGGTGTGTGTGTGTGTGTGTGTGTGTGTGTGTGTGTGTGTGTGTGTAATAGTTGTCAGAGAAACAAACTGCCATAGAGACCCCTTATTACATCACAGATCATCACCCCATGCAACACTCGCGGACTGGATATGAAGTCTAAGGCTTTGTTCTCTGGAGAGCAGAATGATGAAAATTGCTTCATGTCGCTTTCTGTCTTTAGGAGGGAAAGAAACATTTTAAAGTTAATATGGCTCAAAGTAGAATGTGGTGAGAGTTGAGTAGAGACAGCAGACATGCACAGAAGGAAAGGTGCAATAATAAGAAAGCTCGCTCACCTAGAGCTTTACTGGTCTTTTTCTCTCCGAAGCGTTCATCTCATTGAATTCTCAGAATGGCTGTGCAAATTGGGGCAGTCACACTAATGTTGCACCCGACACACATAAGGCGTATCTGTCTTCCCCCATCTCACAGGTAACGCAGCAGGCCAGGCGCTTATTCCAATTCCTCGTCTCACTTAATGTTCTGGTTAGCTTTCTATTACCATCATGACCAAACGCATCTTAGGGAGGAAAGGATTTATTTGGATTACACTTCCATGTCCCAGTCCATCACTCAGGGAAGTCAGAGCAGGAAGTTAGGGCAGAAACCAGAGCAGGACTGATGCAGAGGCTATGGGGGAACTCTGTTTACTGGCTTACTCCTCATGGATCACTCAACTCACACTATACAACCCAGGGCACCCGCCCAGGAATGGCACTTTCCCCAGCGGGCTGGGCCCTTCCACATCAATCCTTAACCAAGATTGCCTACAGGCCAGTCAGATAGAAGCGTTTTCTCAGTTGAGGTTCCCTCTTCCCAGATGACCCCGGCTTATCTCAAACTGACAAAAACTAACCAGTATGCTCGTTAATTTCAGAGGAATGTTAAGTCATTCATCTCGAGTGAGACCCCATTTTCACACTGAAAGACACAATCTACTTTCTCCTTCTGAGGTCCCCAACTTCAAAAGTTGTGTGAGGCTGAGTTGCCTGTCAACTAATAGAGAATCTGCACAGGAAAGCAAGGAAGTCTCCATCCAATACTAATAACCAGAGGCTCTCTGGTTTAAAAAAAAAAAAAAAATCCGACATAGGAAAGTGAACTGAACTCTGAGGCTAGGGTGGGGCCTAACTGGGGCTCTCTTGTTAGCTGCAGGATTTTGGCTTCAGTCCTAGAAATACCCACACAGGTTTTGGAAGCTCAGCCAAAAAAGCAGGGAGAGGTTATTTGAGACAGAGTCATTCTGATCTGTCTGAAAGGTTCTGCTCTTCCCCAGCAGGGAGCCTATCTCACAGGGATTGCCAGGATTGCCTTAGGATCTGAGGGGACCCTGCTCTGCACACCTTTCTTTTCATGCAGCGGCACAGAATAAAGCCATTTTGGTGTCTTAAGAATTAGTGCCACGTGTCAACTGCATTCTTCACATTCAATCCATAACATGGGCCTGGACGAGTCTCTCGGCTCTGGTGCACTCTAAATTTCTGATCACTAGCAGCTACCCTCTGCATTCCTTTATCTTGAATAAAGGTCATTTACATGGACCCTCATGAAGTTTGGAGTGTTGTGTGCAGCCAGAAGGTTCTTACTGAGAAAGTGACATTCTTTCATTTTGTCCATAACTATCTCTTCTGTTCTTATAGAAAATAGCATTTATTTATTTAGTGTGTGTGTGCATGTGTGTGCATGTGCATGTGTGTGTATGTGTATTTGTGTATGTGTGTGTGTGTGTAGGTCAAAGGAAGATTTGGAGTCAGCTCTCTTCTTCTAACACGTGGGTCCCAGGCACTGAACTCAGGGTGGCAGGCTTGGCAGCAAGTGCCTTTACTCACTGAGCCATCTGGCCAGCCTTTGTTTGCTTCGCCCTTCATCATGTCTCGCAGGTCAGCTGTGCTTTTGAACCTAAAGCCTCACCAGGCCGTGGAAGCTTTCAGCGAGGCTGGTCTGGCTAAAGACAGTTGTAGGGTAACTGATGCTAGCCTTTAACTTATTGCAAAGTTGTCAGAGCAGAACTCATTTCATCCACTCCAGAATCATTTTCTCATAAAAAGTTCAGAACCTACAAAAGAGTACTAGAGTAGACAAAACTACTGTTTCATTTGTGCTATCTTTCAGTTATGTTACTAATTATACAACTGAGGTTTTTGTCCAAATATAAACAGTATTTACATTTATATATTCCCCTTAATGAAGATACTGACTTTAATGTGCATTTAATATCATGTAGGGCTTAGAGATGCTTTCAGAGAGTAGATTTGTGAAAGGATCCACTGCAAATTAATAAAGACAAGAAATTAGTAAAGAAGACTCAGTGGGTAAAGGTGTTTGATGCCAAGCCTGACAGCCTGAGTTCAAGTACCAAGGCTCACATGGTGGAAGGAGAGAGACAAGTCTTGTAAGTTTTCCAGATTTCAACTTGTGATGTAACACACACACACACACACACACACACACACACACAGACACTCACACTTCACACACGTACACATACACACACACACACACACACACATACACACACATACACACACACACACACACACACACACACACACACACACACACACACACAGACACACCACACACACACAGACACTCACACATCACACACAGACATACATGTACACATACACCCACACACAGACACACACACACACACACACACACATCACACACAGACAGTACAACTACAACTTGTTCTGATTTGACTCTGAAATGTCCTTCACAGGTTCACATTACGAGCTCTAGGTCTTCAGCTTGTGGTACTATTTTGAAGGTTGTAGAGCCTCCAGTAGGTAGGACCTGCCTGGTGAAACTAGGTCCCTAGAGGCGGGACTTTGAAGGTTGCACCTCCTTCTGTTCCTGGTTTCTTTCTATGCCCTCTCTACTCCTGACCTGCCATGATTTGAGCAGTGATTACTTCATCTTCCAGTCACCACAACAGAGCCACTCCTGCATGCATATCTAGCTGTGGTGGACTGAAATTCCTTTGAAACCACACAGCAAAGTAAACCTTTCCCCCACCAGGCTGTTTCTGTCAGGGACTTCATCACAGTACTGCAAAAGTAACTTATCAATATGGAACTTAGATTTTAATTGAACATGATAAAGTACAGTTCATTATAGGCATAGTTAAAGAATATAATACTTATACACAACAACAAAATGCAGTTTTTATACTTTAATGAAGCATATTAAAAGATAATATATGGTCAATTTACAATACATAAATTCATGTTATGTAACGATATTTAAAACAGATAAAATAGATTAAGTTAAATTAAAATAGATACTGTAAGGATTCAAAGTGAAATTAATAAGATATCAAAATAAAGAGAGTTAGATATAAATAACCTATTAAGAGGGGAAAATGACAACTGGCTTAATGTACCTTTTGAGTTCCTCCTGCCGTCTCTTGATTTCCCAGTGCTGTGTAGCAACAGCAACATGTGCCCATCCTCCCTACCCAGTCATGGAAGGCTTTGTGGGCACTTGAGATGCTGAATGACTCAAAGCAGATGTTACTGCTAGGAGTGAGAGGACTCTAGGCCTCATGCAGTGCCTTGCCACCTGCCTGGAAAATTATTCTTATTACCTCATTAAACAACATCTCTTCTCTGAGTATAGTCCTCTGTCCTTGGAGGTAACGTATATTCTAGCTCCTATTGATCCCGGTTTAGGATAACTGATTTTTGTTTTGCAATCATGGTTTCAATTGTAACATAAGCAAATCTGGGTCTACAACCGTCCTTCTAAATGGCCATATAAAGCAGGGCTCTCTTAATTTTTCTCTTCTTTCACATTGTGTGCTGTTTTAGCTCTTTGGTAATGTGATTATGATTCCATGCCAGATCAGTGGGTACACAGGTGTTTTTTGATATGATACCGATGACTGATGGCTAAATATTGCTAAGTATCCCTAGGAAAACATTACCTCATATAAGGAAGAAAAGCTATAACCATTGTCATATTTAACTCATGAATTCCCCAAACATCATGAAAGATTTCTTCTTCACTGCACATCTGATATAAAACTTGTGCATTAGTGTTAGGTATTATGTTGGCTCACCACTTTCTTGGTATGGATACATCCAGAACTTAAAAGTTTGTATCATCAGGATTCAAACACCAAGGCCAATAGCCATAGTGGCCCAGTGTAGTATGAATAGGTACATGTGGTCACTCTTCTTAACACAGGTATTATGGGACACTGGCATGTCACTTTACCACTGCAATTAGTTTTCAAGACAAGAAATAGGCAACAAGGTTTAAGAATGTCCTAGATTTGTTTGGAAGAACAGATTTCATTGTTATGTGGAATCCCACCGAGATTCCATTCTCAGTGCAGACTCACTTTCCCTTTCTCTAATCGTTTCAATCACTCTCTCTGCCAATTGGATATCCTTTACCAGAAACATCCAGCAACACAAGACTCAAAAATTTATTTCTTCTAGACTGCTTATAGCCTGTAGGGTATGTATGCCCTATAAGATTTATTTTATTTTATTTTATTGGTTTTTGGAGACGGTGTTTCTCTGTTGCAACACTCTGGCTGTTCTGGAACTCAGTCTGTAGACTAAGCTGGCCTCAAACTTACAGAGATCTGCCTGCCTCTGTCTCCCAAGTGCCGGAATTAAAGGCATGCACCAGCACTGCCCTGCTGTTTTATTTTATTTTTAGTTATATGTATGTATACGTCTTGTGTGAGGACATGTGCAGGTGAGTGCAGGTGTCTATGGAGACCAGAAGAGGATGTAAGTTTCCCTGCATCGGTAGCTGCAGACACTGGTAAACTACCTGCCCTGGTGCTGGGAACTGACCTTGAGTGTTCTGCCACAGCTGAGTCATCTCAGCTTTGCATGCTGAGTCATCTCTTCACCTCTCTATGTCATACTCGGAAAAACAATCATTATTACATTTCATTCCAAATATGCTACTGTTCTTGTTAATTTGAAGTGGATTTTCAATAATTTCACTGAAAAATTTCTATTGCATTTATTATTTGATCATGAGTGGGGGTTCATGACATGGTTCATATATGCTGTTTGCTTTAGTTCTGTATGGCAGAGTTTCACTGATAGAAATCCCATGCCTATCCCTGACCTCTGCTGAGATGTATGATTAAGTCTATAGCTCATGTCCAGACCAATTGACTTTCCAAGCTGTGAGTCAGTTTTCCTTGGTGTTCTATTCTATTCCAAACATCCTTTCTCACTTTTTACAGTATGGATAGGCTGTGAACTACTCAACTCTGTAAAGTTCTGCTTCTGTTTGGCTTAATAATTGCTTCTTTACTTATAAGCATCTGGGAGGGACCAAGTCCCTCCTTCAATACTTTCCTTTTGAAATCTCAGCTCAGTATCTAGTCCAATCACTTTAAAATTATAGCGTACAAACACAATACAGCCATGTTCTTTGCCATTCATAACAAGGTTTGCCCTTCCTGTCTCCTCACAGCATGTTTCTCATTTCCATCAGCATTAGAGCATAGGAGCATTAGAATCGCTCTTCATGTCTATATCCCCACCCATGGCCTCTATATTTTATTTATGTATTTTCTAAGAAAAGAAAGCTTTCTCTACAGTTTTTCTCTTTTCTTCTGAGTCCTCCCTAGGATCTCAGTCAATGACCCCTTCACTAGTACATATTCTAGTATACAAGTAACAACCCTTCTAGCATTTACTCAGTACCTGTTCCATGTCTTCTTTCAAATTTTTCATTTGCTTCAGAAGTATCCTACTTCCTATGATCACTCTCTATATCAGTCAGAATTTTTCAAAGAAACAGAACCAATGAGTTGTGTGGACACAATTCCTTATGATAACTTTGCTAGATGGATTTGGCTTGTATGGTTATGGAAGGTGAGAATTATCATGATCTGTTCTCAATACGCTGGATGCTCTGGAAAGCCAAATGTGTGCTTTCATCCCAAGTCTGAAAGCCTAAGAACCAGATGTTCAGTGATGTCTCAGTCAGGGAGCAGATGAAAATGCTTATCCAGCTCCAGCAGTCAGAGATGGAGAGTTAACTTCTTTCTTCCCCCACCTTTCTATTCCATTATTTCCCTCAATGGATTAGATCAGCAGTTCTCAGCCTTTGAGTTGTGACCCCTTTGGGGATGAATGATCCTTTCACAGGGGTCACCTAAGGCCATCTGCATATCAGATTGTTACATTACAATTCATAACAGTAGCAAAATTACAGCTATGAAGTAGCAACAAAAGTAATTTTATAGTTGGGGGTCACCACAACATGAGGAACTGTATTAAAGGGTCATAGCACTAGGAAGATTGAGAACCATTGGGTTAGATTATACTTATCTACCAATTCAGATGTTAATCTGATCCAAGAAATACCTCGCACACATATAGAGAGTAGGATATTTAACCAAATATACCCAGTGTATAAAATTAATCATCGCAGAATGATGCACTTCACAACCTAATGGAATGATAGGTAACATCATTGCCTGTGACGTTAAGCCTGTTCTCACTGAGATATGGATTGTGGCTCCAATGTTTGTTCTATATCCATTTGTTCAGGGCTGTGTAACCTTTCAAACACTGGCAGGTCAAGCCCTAGAGCACGGGGCATGGTGTTTGGAAATATGTTCTTATACTTAGTCCTCCAATTTAAGTAACTGCAAGCATGCAAATTGTACTGCTTCCTGGTAAGATTCTAAGGAAGATATAAAAACAAGCAAAATGAAGGATACATGCAGATAGCGTGTTAAAACTTGCACTTTAATTGTTTATGGTTTGCAAAGAGCTGGAAAAAACAAACTTGCTTAAAGTTTACTTACCCTACAAAAATAAGCTTTCTGCATATGTGGTCACATGCTGACCCGTGCCCGTACTCGCCAATCAAGTAATCCACTTTTCTATCAACTATTTTACGAGCACCTGATCAAGTCTTCTAAAACAGCTACAAAAATAAAATCAACTGGAAATTTTGTTCATCTTCAGATCTTCCTTCAACTTATATGTAATTTTTCACTTGAAGCTATACAGTTTGTATGTCAGGAGGTTTACAGGCAGGGGTGACTCTTGTCTAGAAGATTTAACATAATTGTATTTTCCTTTACTGTCTCCATTCCTGGTGTAGTTTGGAGGGACTTAGCAGTTTAGTTTTCTTATCAGAGGCTTGGTTTATTTAGATGATTAGACCTAAGTTTTGTTGTTTTCTTTGCATTAAGCAAAACCACCAATGGTCTCCCATTAAGCCCCTGGCTGTGTAAAGTGTGGTGCTTTGTATACACACCTCATTCCGGAAGAATGAAATCGTTGAAACTTGCTGTGTGCTTATCCTTCCACAACACGACCCCAGTGTGTCATCACTAATTTTGATACAGTCTTCATGTTTCTTGGCTACAATTACTTCTACTGTTAAATAATACGAACAGCAAAAGGGAGCTTGTCAATCATTTCTGTTTTCCCCTGAGTCCAGCATACTGGGATTCAGTGCCCCTGACCGAATCTCAGCATGTGACCCAACTGGGCTCAGCTGCCTGGGACCTGAGGCAGTGGCAGGAGCTGACCCCTATTCCACAGCTTCCCATTAAAGAGCTCGGGGAGCACAGGAAAATAAGGAAGAGGTACATTTATTGCTTCTTGAGTAATATGATGCCTTGGGGTGAAGTGAGGAAAAGCCAGACAACCTTTCTGTAAGTTCTTAGGGATGGGAGCTGGCAGAATCTAAACTGGCAGCTTTCCATCATGGAATATCCATTAGACTTGTTTATCTCTGGAAAAACACCACTCTGTTTCCACAGCCTGCTGGCCGTCAAGGAGTGGTGCAAGAGATGGTCTGAGTTCAAGGAGGGGGTAAGTTTCTCATTTATCGTTGAGGGCAGTACTGGCGCTGATTCCTCCTCTGTTCTTAGATGGAAGGGGCCCCGAGACAGGATAGTCTGAACATAGGTGAATGACTCACAAGGTTGTCCCTTAGATTCCAATGACTACATTCTATAGGTGAGCCTAGCTTCCAGGATTTTTGGATGGAATTAATGCCTTAGTAGCTAAAGCCAAATATCAGACTCGACTTACATTCTTATCTTGACCTCCAGCTTCTTGTTGACACAGTAGCCTAGCATGGTGTTAGGCACTGTGGTCTAGCCTGGTGCTGGGCACAGTGGCTCAGTTTGGTACTGGGCACAGTGGCCCAGCGTGGTGTTAGGCACAGTGGCCTAGTGTGGTGCTGAGCACGGTGCACTAGCATGCTGCTGCCAGGCTATGGGAGGACTCTAGATCTTTCTCTGTTGCTCATCTTTTATCCACATGTGACCTCTCAGCACATTCAAAGCTGTAAACCACTTTCACTTGTCTTCATAGCAACCGGACAGGTGCTTTATACAAATGTTTATTAAAGGAATGATCTATATTAGGATTGTAAAGGACAGGTTGACTAAGCACATGGAATATGTCATTCACAGCCAGTCATTAAATATAAAGAGTGGGCTACAACTGAGATTTTAAGCCATGAAATGAGTAAAATATAATAAGAAAGCAAATCATTGTTTAATAAGTTGCTGCTTCTACTCAGGCAACTGTACAAATGGGTCAGTAAGAATATTAAACCCCGTGTAGAAATTCTTAATATTAGAATGTACATGTAACTAATTTATAAATATGTTCTTTGAGAAAATACATTAAAAATTCAGGTTAAATTTATAAATACTTCAAAAGGTATTACTGGATAAAGACTTGAAGTATAGTATGATAGTAATGTTCATTTAATGTCTCAAATACATTCTGAGAAATGAATTCCCAGACACTTTAATCATCATGTGGACATTCTAGAATACCCATGGTACCCATTAGGCTATCTGGTACACACTGTTGAACACGTGACACACCATTGGCAAAGACATTATCTAACATGTTACAGTAATTTATGCTTCTATCTCTAATCATCCCAACTGCATCAGATCTAAATTATAATTCTAATGCTCATACATAAACTTAAGCCCAATATTTTATATTTCAGATGTATCTTTCTCTAATGTTCAAAAATTGCTTAGCATTACAGGTCACATACCTGTAATCCCAGAATTAAGAGGGCAAATCTGGGAGCAACACCGTGAGTTTGAGACTATCCTGATATGCATAGCAATTTTCCAGGTCAGATGGGGCTACATAATGAGGTCTTGTTACAAACAAACAAATAAGCAGAATAAAAAATCATATTTACATGTAATAAAAGTAAGTACAATATAAATAAACTATGATCTTAACTATTGTGTGAACTAGTGTTGCGTCAACTTGACACAAGCTAAAGTCACTTTGGAAGAGGGAACGTCAACCGAGAAAGGCCCCCCAATTATATTGGCCCATAGTGCATTTTCTTGATTGATGATTGATATGGGAAGGCCCAACTCACTAGGGGTAGTGCCACCCCTGGGCTAGTGGTCTTGGGAGCTATGAGAGAGCAGGCTGAGTAAGCACTGAGAGCAAAGCAGTAAGCAGTGTCCATCTATGGCCTCTGCTTCGGTTCCTGCCATTAGGTTCTACCTTGAGTTTCTGTCTGACTTCCCTTCATGATAGACTGACAGGGCCTGTCTTTCTTCCCCAAGTTGATTTTGGTCATGGTGTTTTAACACAGTAATAGAAACTCTAACCAAGACAGTAAATGCAATAGTATTTTGTAGTAGCATATTTTAGCTGTTCTTTGATGAACAATGAATAGTTTAATATTCAAAATAAGTTTACATTCCTTTATAATTAGCCATCCTTTTAAGTATTTATGAAAGGGAAACTTAGGACATGGAAGTCTGGTTTCAGTATGTGGCTTTTTCAGTGGTCCAAACATTAGGTTGATACCTTACACTTTACACCATTTAATTGTTATAGATCTCTGTGACATAAAAATTACCAGCTCATCTTTTAGCTACATTCTAAACAGGGCTAGGATGCCCATATCAAAATCTAGTTAGGCTAAAATATGTCATGAAATACAAACACTAAAACAGCATGTCTTTGGTAAGGGCTCTTCGTGTCTTAGTTGCCAATGCTTTTATTTTTGTTTATGAATCTTCATTTTAAAATGATTTTAAAAATACTTATTATTGAGTGTGCACTATTTGTGTCTGGGTGGGGATTACACCTTAAGAAATCAGTGGACAGCTTTTAGGAGCTGGTTCTCACTTTCTGCCTTATGGGTTCCAGGGATTGAATTTGGGTCATCAGGCTCAATTTGATAATGCCTTTACCTGCTGAACTATCTCTCTGGCCCTGATAAGGATTCTTGATGGACTGATTGAGTAATTCAAATTCCCCATTTGGTTCATTAAGAAAATAAGACAAAAATGTTAAACAGAAATATGAAGACCTTTCTATGTAAGAGAGCATTAGACTAGAACCGGTGAAGATATTACAATCCTGCTGAAGAGCCCTACGTTCAGTGTTCTCTACAAAACCATAGTTGGGTTTCCTTTTTTCAAGCTACAAATTCAATATAATGATCATAATTGGTTTATAGAACATTTTGATGACTATCCATAGTAACAAATACATTTTATACTCAATAAAATTGCAAGCACAGACATACATACACAGAGGATGGGGACAGGGGAGGGAGAAAGAATTTTATAAATACTACCTCATCATGTATGCAGTACATTCCGGTATTACATATTTTTAAATTTAACTTTAAAATTAATAGCCCACTCATGGATTTCACTTTGTTGTTTAAAAAATGTACTGCCACATTGCTACTGTATTTTACAACCTTTCAAAAACTTAACCCACCCATGCCAATTTTCACTTAAAACAACCACTACTGGACAGCATGTGAGCTATCCATATGTCCTCAAAACATTTGAAAAACAACTCATCTATTCCAGGAAAAAATAAGTTCTGGGCTACTGAGTAATAAGAAGGGAACAAAGGTTAGCATGAATCACTGAGAAAATATGCTCTTTATAGCGTGGGGATACCACAACAGGAGGCGGCTATGAAGACCCATTGTGGAACACGTCCCAGGTGTAGGAGCTCTGTCTACTGACAGTAAGGAGATGACTGTTCCACATTTCTACTGTGTCTTCTGTAAATAAAGAGGAATGAAGTAATCTCTCATTTTCTATTACCTAGTCAACATTTTGAAGAAGTCTTTATATTTTGTAATAATAAGGAAATAGATGTTCTGAGATGCAAAGCCAAATGCATTAAGAACAGGCTGTTGTTTCTCAAGTAACTTTTATAGTCTGTAATACGTGCTTCCTTCACTAAAAACGAGATTGTCATTTGAATAGTGGATAGGTTATTCATCGCACAGATGTTTGCTGAGGTTCCCCTTTTTGGCCCAAACTGAGATCTAAAGATAAGTAAGTTATTGCATTTTTTTTTCTTTCCCTAAAGGTACATTTCTCGGAAAGCTCACTGGGTCTTCACATCTGTTCGGTCTGGGGCTTCAGATGTGCCGTACATACAGACTGAGAGACGATGGCCCAGGGTGGGTCATACAAGACTCCAGAAAATACATTGTTCAATGTTGGGTTTCATACCAAAGTAAATGGTTGGAAGTTTTCCAAGTGAATGTTTCCAACTGGCAGCAGCAGGGGTGGGGAGGGGGGAGGGGGGACACACCCACCACTTTTGTCCAAATCTGAATACTTTGTGTTCTAGTATCAGCAGTTCGCATTGCTGTGCATAAAGGTGGTTTAGTCACGAGGAATGATGTAAAGTGAGCTTGCCAAGTCTGAAGAACTAGGACAAAGGCCTGACCAGTAGATAGTGTGAAGGAAAGTCAAAATGTTGGTTTTTTCATGGCAGATGGCAGGCAGTCTCTCTACCAGAGTTCTTAACCTGGAGCTCCATTTCCACGGCGAACCCTCATGAGCTTGGCTATAAAACATATTTACTTTCCTTAGCCTTTAACTGATGTTTGACACTTTCTTCTTATATAAATGTGGACAACACATCATAGTTGTGCCTTTCTCTCTAACAATATTGTCTGTGCTCAAGGTCATACATGAATTATGACTTATAGATCAAATCTTAAGGATTCTGTTGCTTTGCAAAGCAATCTCATGAAAGGGGCCTAGAAAATTTCCAGATGGCCAAAGGACTTCATATCAGAAAAAAATTAAAATCTCCTCCTAGAAGCCCAAGATTACAAACTCAAATGCCTACATGATAGGCAGGTGGCATCAGGAGCAATTGGACAAAGAGGTCAGTTTGACAACCAAGGTAACAGTGTAGAAAATACCCCCTTCTATTACTTCTTCCAAGTTACTGGGCATTTTATGAAAGCCACATAACTAACACCTCTGTTTTCCATTCAAGTTTGGATCCAGCCAAAAGGCAAAGAATATGTCTAACGGTGTTCAGACTTTCACCTTTTTAACTAACAGGCATAACATTATAAGGTGGGCTTATTTCCTGGCAGCCACAATGCTAGGTGCCAATTGGATCAGCTGGAAAGAAGAAGCCTCTAGCGCCCAGCAGCAAGGAACTGTCTCAAGGATGGCTTGCTGCAGCCTGATCTGAGGTCACAGACACTGATCCATTGGACTTGGATCAGCTCCCCAGCAGGGCTGGTTTGGGCAGGCCTTGGTCTTCAGGAAGGAGACTTTTGCCCTGAGGCCTTGAAATGGGTCAAAACAATGTATTAATTATATGCACTCCAAGGCCCAAAATGCTCTCTCTGTTGGGTCCTTTCTCAAGTTGTGTCCTGTTACAGTTGTCCAACAGAACCTCTCTGAGAATCTGCAATGGAGTTAAACAAAAACACAGAATGAAACTTTGTTAATAAAATACCAGATCTATGGAAAAGCTCCAAATTTTACTATCACTCTTTCTCTTGTAAAATAATCACAGAAGATTTAGAACCTAAGCTCTAATCCCTTTACAGTGTTAAAGCTAAAGAAGATAAGGCTGAAGGAATTAGAGTTTGAAATCTGATTCTTCTGCTACTGTGAGCAGCAAGTTGCTGGCCTGTGGACCTTCCACACCTTGCCCCGTCAGCCCTTGCAGCCTGAGCTTTGCTGGGATGAGTGTGGTTCATGAGCAGTTGTAGAAAACACATTGTTCAATGTTGGGTTTCTTATGAATGTAAGCAGTTAACATTTTTAAATATTGGTATTTCCAACTGGTGAGCCACACCTACCACATTAGAAAAGAAGCCAAACCACAAACTCTAAAGTAATTATTTTTAAAAAGTTACATTCCCATACTGTGGGGCTGAGTGTGTGTCTAAGACTCTGTGTGTGTGTGTGTGTGTGTGTGTGTGTGTGTGTGTGTGTGTAATGTCCACCCAAGGGAGAGGCTGGGCATATGCTGGCATGGTAGACAGAGTAATGTCCTCTGCCAACATGCCAAAGTCTTAATCCTGTCGGGTAAAATGGACTTGCAGATTTAGTGAGCTCACTATACTCGTGAGGGGACTTCTTAGAGATTTGACAGTGTCATGCTGTTATCTGGGGATGGACAGAGGGGCCAAAAGCCACGAACACAATGCTGCTAGGAACTGGACAAGACAAGCAAGTGACTTTCCCTCAGAGGCAGCAGGAAGTACAGAACTGTGCCCAAACCTTGAATTTAGACCAGTAGGTGGCATTTGGGACTTTTGTCTTAGTAACTGTAGGAGAACAAATTTACTGGGTTTGTGCTAATTTGTGACAGAGGCTGCTGAAGACTAGCACAGGTGGTTAGGAGCTTGGATTCCAGAGAAAAACCAGCCTTTTCTGGTCTCAGCTTGACCATTTCCTCAATGTGTGGTCCTGGGGCCCACCAGCATATGTTGAAGTACTTGCAGTGTGTCTTATGCCATTGCTTAACTGGTCGGAGGCCAAGCCTTCAGCACCAAATTGACTTCTAAAGCCCAGGTTTATTCTGGGCCTCACATGTGGTGCGTGTAAGCATATTCTCACGTGTGACTTGGCGGAGTCCAAGGTTTTCAGAGTCCCTTGGCTACCATATTGTTGGAGCCAAATGGTCCTCCAGTTTTCCTGAGACTTGTGTCTTTGCTGTGGACCATGAAATTTTGCTTTAGGGTGTCACAGTTCATAAAACAAGCAGACAGAAAGCCTCCACATATTTAAAAATAACACTGTGCATAAATAGCCACAGGGGAAGCCATACTCATCCATCAGGGTTGAAATATCAGAGATCCTAGAGCTTTAGCCTTTTCCCAACCCAGATAAATAAAAAAGTGTAAAATCATAAAAAGCAGCCTTATGAACCTTTACAAAGGCTTTATAAAAAGATTTTACAACCCACTGAGGTCAAAACCTCTGTCCATACACACAAAATATTAAAAAGTCCCAAACCCCTCTAAGTCTTTAAAGTGTTTGTTTTACTAACCCAGTGTAGGCATTTGTTTTATTTCTCAATGTTCTCCAAAAACGTACCAAATGTTAGGCTATTCTAAGGCAAGTCCTTTTAATTTTCCTTGTTCAGATTCAATAGAAAGTACACTAGAAAGTAAGATAAGAGAATATGGCAAATACAGACCCAACAAAGCTAACCTCAGAGGAGGTGGCTTATCTGTGTTGTCACAGGAAAAGTGAATGGGGTTTGAAGAGAGTCTAGAAGGCCATGATATTGCCCATTCCTCCAAATGGAAGGAAATAGCAGCAGCAGCTAAACTTACCCTCTGACAAAGGTAAAGCCTTCTTTGGTGGTCATGTAAAGTCTAAACGTGCGTACGTGTTACCTGTACTTTTCTGGCAGGTACAATGGCAGTATTATACTTGTGACTTCCAATGACACAAAGTCCAATCACTCTGGGCTCCTTGATCCACTGAATGTATTTGCTAGATCCAATTGAAACGTTCCCAGTAGTCTGGAGAGGCAGTTCTATGATTCCATCCACAGGTGGGTTATTTTAACCTATGACATGAATAAAGTATTAATGCGAGGAGTAGTAATTTGGGAATTAGTATATTATTAACATGGCTAATAGGTACATAACTCATAATTACCTGGAAAATCCCTTGGAGTTGACATTGCAATGAGTACAGGATTTGTAAAACATGTGTGAGCTGTAAGTAAAAAAAAAAAAAAAAATGGATTAAAACCCAAGCCCTAATACTCATTTCTAAGATGTGCTTTGAATATTGTTATACAGCCTTTTATATCTTAGCTGACATATGTTTATACAGTGAAGACACTAACTAAAGTGCGAAACCCAGTTTGTATATAACTGCATCATTTCAAGTTTGGATTGAGTGATGCAAAGAATGGGCTTATCAAATCTGAGGATTCTGGCACTGGTTAAGATGGAGCTGCTACATGTTTGCAACCCACAGGCTTCCTCTGGATCTTGCTTACTGAGAAAAGCATGGTACTCTGCTTTACTGGTTGTGCATTTCAAGACTGGTGATGTTTTTATTGAAGCCACAGTTGGAGAGTCTATTCATGACTTTCTGATCTAGTACCACAGCCCATCCTCTTGTGATATCTGAGAGTAATTTATGGCACACAGATGTAGCCGTAACTCCTTGGCTCACGTGGATTCTGCACGAACTAAACTCAGGAGTATCTAAAACCCCAGAAAGCTGCTTTATTGCCAACATAAACCCAAGATGTTGCTGTGCAAGGATTTGGCTAGCTTAAAAGAATCCCATCACCAATACTAAAAATGCTTCATAACATGTGTGGTCAATGGATACTCAAATGGGAGCTGTCTCTCCATAGATTCTAGAAGAATTATAATGAAATTTTTAATTTATTTAAAACATGTAAAGTTCATTGCAAAATTATTTTCAAACTGAAAATTCTATTTTATATATCCACATATATAATAATATAGTATCCTCAGAGCTTCAGTATTTGAGTTTTTATCCACGAGCATTTTACTCATTTTTGCTGAAAGGATTGCTGGTGACAGAATTTTCTTGAGAAAATTGTTTTCACTACATCAAGGAAGGACCATTTTGATAATCAGATCTTATGCTTAGGATACTCAGGTGTTCGTTTCTTGGGAATCTTCCTTGAAGATTGTTCTCAGAATCTAACAGAAGTGGTATTTTTAGGCAGTGTTACGAATGTAAGTTCACTGGTTGAAATCAAGGACATTGACATTCCATTGTTACTGTTAACAGTGTTGTTTTACAGAAAAGCGAGCATGGTCTTGCAATTCCCGGCCCTGGACTGGCATGACTTCCAACTACCTACACTCATTGCTTGAGTGTATAGATGTATGTGGACTGAAACATATCAACTGGCTCTTCAGTCTTTGTCTTACTGATTCCTTTGCCCCTGGTCTTCAACAAAATCAGGAGACTAAAGCTATTTAGGAAGTTACTTTCTCTAGACAAGGCAGCATGATGTCTCAGATCAGTCTCAAGTCATCTGGAAAACTATGACACATATTTGGGGGTAAGGTGGGGAGAAATAATGCTAAGTTTAGGTGACTTGACAAGAAGTGGGGACGATCCCTGAGAAGTCCAGTCAACTGTCCAAAAAAGCAATATCTAATGAGACTATAAACCAATCTCTCCCAATTTACCAATTCTGTTCCTCTGGCATGATCTAATAGGCAAACTTTGGCTATGGAGGCTCTCACAACCAGGACAGTGACAGTGAGTGTGTATTGTACAACTATGTGGATCCTCGTTGGTAGGTTTCCACCTGAAGATCAGGGACAGCACAAGTCAAGAGTCAGAACAGCATCAAATGGACAGTGTTCATGGAACAATTACTGACCCAGCCAAGAAGAACCACAGTCTGGAAGCAGGAACATGAGGAGGCCGAAACCAAACCAAGAAAGACAATACAGCAGAGGACTGGAAAAGCTTGTTGGGCTCATGGGTCTCCATGTCCCACCCCTGGGACTAGGTCTATACCAGGATCTCTGATCTACAGCTGTGTTGGTACTTGAGGTTGCGTAGTTACTTGTGGAAGAGTGGCTGTGCACTGTGTGGGCTTTAGTAGCGTCCCTCTCCTCCACGCAGTAGGTGATAATACTCCCCCAACTGTGACAAGTGTAAGTGTCTCTAGACATTAACAAAATATTCCTTAGTGGAAACAATCGTTCCAATTTACAAAGAATTCTTGTCAGCCAAAGAGTGATACCTATCTTTATTGGCTGGTGGGGGTACTTTCTTGATCAGGATTGTCTCGGAAATGAGTATAGATCAGCTGTGGTCTGCGCAATAAGGTCTCATGCAGTCCTTCTCAATAGAATTTGAACTCTCAGGAATTTCATCAGTTCTAAGTGGAGACATCTGTCACTTCCCGTGACCATTTTGGTTCTCCAGAGAGCACATTTTTCCTTTCAGAGAAGGAGCTAAATTCCACACGGTCTAAGAAGAGAAGCCAAGTTCACTGCAGAAGGTGCCTGTCTGGGTTCCACCGGGTCTTCATCAGCTACTTTATAAACAGATTCTCAGGTTCCCAGAGCTCATGTAAAAGGTGTTCTCACGTGTGCTAGATACCCTGGAAAAGTCTAAGGCAGAGTACTGCTTTTAAGGAGCAAAGCTGCACCCCCATCTCAGACAGTGATGGCTAAGAAGGCCTAGAGCACAACCTATGGCAAAGAGCAAGAACTTAATATGTGATTTGTTTAGTAAGAGAACAGTGAAAGTGTTTCTCATAAGACTCAAGGTATCAGAAACTTTTGGTAAGCGTCTGCGAATTGCAGGGGGCTTAGGAAGGGGTGAATTTTATTTCTACTGTGAGAAGATCAAAAGCAACCAAAGCTGGCTTTTTATAGCTGAGGGATCCAGGAGCTATCAATTAACAAATAGCATGGTGGCATTTTGACCTTTCTCCTGTGTATTCCCTCTGTGTTTGTAGTTGAATTCCTGAGGTTGAGTGCTCTTTAGTCAAAAACAGCATTCTTTTGACTTGGGCAGGAATTGGAAATCTTGGCTGGGTTATCTGATCTGTTAGTCACCTTTCCCATACTGATTAGCTCTCACACGCAGATTGTAAAATTACACGTGGAGAGACGATAAGCTCAGATCTTTGCTTAATTTCTGAGCATTCCTTATTTGAGTATCATCAGTACATTCCTACACTCTGTATATTTAGAATTCAGTTTTTATGATTAAATACCTGTGTTTTTATATTAATTTTTGCTACTGGTACACAGAGAGAGGGAGAAGAAGAGAGAGAGAGATAGAGAGAGAGAGAAGAAATGCAATGCATGAAAGTTTGCTTCAGTGTCTTAAAAAGCTTAAGTTGGTTATTCAGGAATGATCTCAATTTTGTTTTGCACATATTTTTCTCAGAATTTTATCCAGCGATTTAAGGCAAGATTAACTCCTCTGTGGCTAAAAGCTCATTTTCATTCTAGTGTCCTCGGCCTGGGCATATTTAAAGAGAGGTCTAATATATTCGGCACTCAACATTAAGTCTCTACTTCCCATTTCTGCTCCACATTGCAGCACATTTCCAACAGATTGGCATTCTGCTTGGTTCTGCTTTTGAAACATGAGCAAGACAGCAATGAAGACTGGTAGGAGGACTCGCCTGTGCCGGCCTGTTGGGAGGCTTTCTTGACAGTACACCCCAAACACTGGAACCTGCTAAGAAATACTCAAAAGTAACGCCCCAAGTCACATTGATTTCTTTACTTCTTTCCACTAACTATTTAGCTGTGTAGCAGAATATGCCGTACTGATAGGGTCCAGTGGGCTGGGTAAGATTTTAGCCTGTTCCTTACCAGCTCAGAGTTTCTTGAAATCCAGAGAGATTAAAATGCATCATTTTGTTCAACAAAAGTTTGAAGACTCACCAGTGGTGATGACTGGTACTATCTCGCCATTTTTAGTAGCAAATAGAAGGATTCAGCAGAATCTTCATGTGTTAAAGATGAGGTTGGCATAAAGAGGAGATGAATTCCAAGGCCTCAGACAAAAGCTCCATTAATAGAGATAGCTATTTTGGTCACATGTGATGCACAGAAAGACTCAGAAATTAAAGATGGTGATAATGTAAGGGGCCATCCTTTCTTCCTGTGGCTGTATTATCCCTTCCTCTGCTCTCATGTGGAGAGAGTCCCGGGCATCTCCATCAAATGGACCATGCTATCAGGATCAGTCTCTTGAAGACCCATCATGATGCATGCTCCAGCCCACAAAGATGTTCTCTACTAACTCCCTCCCCTGCTTATCCCAGCCTCCTTCTCACCTCTTAGGAAGCTAAATAGACTTCCTCTAGTTCATAGATGTAGGAAAAGTCAGCATTCTGTATTTGAGGTCACATTCTCTAGAAAATGATATAGATATTCTAACATGTGGAGGTATATGTTAAAATTTTGTTTAAAAAAGATAGTAATCATTTGATGTTAAAGCTAAAATGTCTTAAATATTGTTATCTCTTGAAGCATAATTATAAATAATTAGGTTATAGAGATTTTAAAGAAGATTATTAAGTTTATATTATTATACTAAAGATAGGAAAGCTTTTTGGCCATCAACTGTGACTGTAAATACCTCTTGGAAATGAAGAAAGGAGGGTCTATTATGACTTCCGGTTAGTTATTGTCAACTTGACATAAGCTAGAGACACACCAGAAGAGGGAACCTCAATTGAAGAGTTGCCTCAACCAGACTGGACTGTGAGCATGTCTGTGGAGGAATTTTCTCAATTAATGATTAATTTGAGAGGACCCAGCCCACTGTGGATGGTGCCATTTATGGTGGTCCTGGGTGATATAAAAAAAGCAGGCTGAGCAAGCCATGGGGTACAAGCCATTAAGCAATATACCTCTCTGGTCTCTGTTTCAGTTCCTGCTTCCAGGTTCCTGCCTTGAGTTCCTCCTTACTTGGCCTGCCCTGATAATGGACCCTATAGGCTAAATTAACCATTTTCCCAACAAGTTGTTCAGTCCTTCACTACAGCAACAGAAAGTAATTAGAGCATTAGGTGTACTTGCGAGATTGTTTCAGTTGGTATGAGTGAGCTAAATCCTATTTAAAATGACTATATGAGCAGAACAGGAAATATCTGAGTTTGTAGATAGGTTGTTATAGTCATTGCTATGTTAACTTATTTTTGCCTTCTATAAGGTAGCAGGCCTGTTTTGTGTTGCTTACTTTAAACAAATTGTGGAAAGCTGCATGCAGGGAGATTACTTAATCCAATATGTAGTTTGTGGATGTATGATGACAGATACTCAGCAATTCCTAGTGAAATAGGACTCATTCTACTTAATTCTAGATAGAGGATCACAGGAAGATGCAACTTTTGTTCATATTAATGGGTCCGCGGTCTCAGATTTCCTCCTAATGTTTTCCATAGGAAGGTTCTCTATGTAAGTTCCATAGAACTACTTGAGTTATTTTACAAAAGTAGACTTTGAAATGTAACTTAACCAAAATATAGAAAAATCGAAAGTATATTGGATCTTAATAAGCTCATACTATCACTGATCTGTGCAATGGTGGATATGCTAATTAGCCAGTCCTACCAAAATGCAATGTATGGAAAATATCATCAGGAGAATAACACTCAAAAGCTGGAAGTGACACATGAGTAAGGTAGGAACCAGGTAAAAGTGGTGGGGCGGTTTTACTTGTAGTGAATGGTTAAGGAATCTGTAACTAGTACAGTGAATTATTCCCTTTTCTGTGCAAAGGATGGAAGCTTGCTTATGGAAATTGTAGTCGATAAGTTATTATGAAGTAGTGAAATGACGTGATTTGAAGTTAGATTCAAGATTGCCACAACGAATGCTGCCTGGTGTCACCTTTCACCCACCGAGACCTTCAGCAGCTGGCAGATGTTTCAGGTATGGGTGTGTGAGAGTTTTGTGTGTTTTTACATTGTGCAGTTCAGCTTGGCCCCATTTCCTAGGCTCAGCTGTGGTTTCTCATAGACACACAGCAAACTTGAAATTTGCATCATAATTCTAAGTGTTCCTCAGTATTATGAATTGTGTTGAGATAAAGTCGAGTTTTCAAAATAAACATTATAACAGAATTGAAAGGAAAACAAGTGATTGATTATAGAGGGATTCTACCTGGTCTCGCTTAGGGTGAATCTCTATTTGATAACAGCATGCCTTACAATATTGTAGAACTGAAGCCTGCACCTCAGGACAGGAATTTCCCATCTACATCCTAGCATTCCTTGTCTCCTGTGCAAAATCACAGCACTGAAGTCATCTAATCCCCTGCTTTTATATTTTCCTCCATAGCTCGGTACTGTCTCTTCTCTCTGGTCTTTTGACCGCAGTATAAAGTGAGTTATTTGTTTTAGCTCCTTTACTCCCTTTATTTGCTTTTACTGTTGAGGAGTCATGCTGGTAGGAAGTGGTATGAGTGAAACAGAAGCAAAATATCTCTAGGCTTTGAAATGATAAAGGGTTTGATCTCACTCATTTTTATTATGTTTGTAGACATAGCCTTTTTGCAATTTCATAAAAGTCTCAAATTAGTTTAAAAATCAAAAAGGTTTAAATTGTCCTTTGGTTTTATAAATTATCATTAATTTCCTTCATCTTTTCCTTCCTTCCTTCCTTCCTTCCTTCCTTCCTTCCTTCCTTCTCCTTTCTTTTCTTTTCATTCCTTCCTTTCTTTTGTTTTTTATTTGTTTTGTTTCTTTTTGTTTTTGTTGAAACAAGGTCTCCCTGTATAGCCCTAGCTGTCCTAGAACTCACTATTTAGACCAAGTTGTCCTGGAACTCAAGAGATTTGCCTGTCTCTGCCTCCCAAATGTTGGGATTAGAGATTTGTCACCTTTCTTTTTGTAATTCATTTCTTTTAATAAAAACAAAATAAATAAGAAATTAATTAATTCCTTTTAATAAATAAAATTTCTCACACGCAGCAAGTGCGAGTAGCAGTACTCCATCCTGGTGGCTCTCACTTCGTAGCCCAGGCTGATTTGAAACTCATTAATCCTCCTGTCTCAGCCTTCCCAGTGCTGGGATACAGGAGTGTGTCGTCATACCTTGGCTAAGACATACACGTTTCTTTTTGCACATAGATCCAGGGAATATTGGGCTTATCTCTATGCAATAGCGTAAGTATGGATATATCCAACTGGCCCTAACTTCAGTTACTTTTCATAGTTCGAGAAGCCTGGTATACTGTAGTCAAAGAGTAAAATGTCAACAGTCATCACATACTACAGAACTCCAACAATATTGCATGTGACTGTGGTGAACTCTGACGTTAGAAATATTTCTCTTCTAAACTTGTGATAATAAGTTTGTATTAAGGAATGTTTTATTTAACTAAGCCAAAATAAAAAGTAATAGTGCAATATATCAAACATGGATATTTATCAGATACTCTTGTTAGGCAAGCAAGTTGTCATCACCATTTTGGAACTAATAGGGCAATGAAAATGAAGGCACCCCCCCCCCCCCGGCACACAGCAAAATGAAGGAAACTCATAAACATTTTTCTGAGGAGAATGAAAAATATACACAAAAGAGCATATAACATTTGTGTTGGGGAATATTTGAATAAATCTCTAGATATTGTATTTACTGGTTGCTGTGTGTGTGCCCAGCCTCAGGCAACAATGGGAGTGAATTACTCCCACTGGGCTTCTAACTACCCCCCCCCCCCATTAAGGTGGCATACCTCAGCAGTTGGAGGGTTGTGGATGAGTCAAGTTATGAGATTTCTTTCATCATACAAATAGACCCTTGGATCAGTAAAGAGGAATTTTGATTTAATAAAAGTCCTGTGGATGAGATAGTTGGGTATCAGCAGTTGAAGATGGCTCTTGCCATGACACTGTTCCCTCTGCTGAGGTCTGGCAGGCTTGTATGTATAAAAATCAAGTTCTCTCTCTCTCTCTCTCTCTCTCTCTCTCTCTCTCTCTCTCTCTCTCTCTCCCTTGGTTTTCAAGATAGGGTTTCTCTGTTGTAACCCTGATTGTCCTGAAACTCATTCTGTAGATCAGGCTGGCCTTGAACTCACAGAGATCTGCCTGCCTCTGCCTCTGAGTTCTGGGATTAAAGGTGTGTGCCACTACTGCCCAGCTTTGCTTTTATTAAACCCTTGATAGATCAATTACATGCAACATCTGGTGCACCAAAGTGGGGCATGAGAACAGGCACCATGAAACAAACTTGACACTTAACATATAATGCAAAACCTTTTTATATTGTTGAAACCCAGAATATTGCCTATCCATAGGGAGTGTGATAGGAGATCTTGGGGTGATGTCTTATTTCCTGAACTGTATTATCCTAGTTGGAAATCCATTTAGTTTAAATCCATACATTTAGTTTGTGGACATATATCTATGATTATGTTATTTTCTTTGTGTACATTACATTTCAACAATAATTTTTAGCAGTTTTTTTCCTATGTGCTAGCTTACTCAACTTATACAATAACTCTAGGTGATAAGAAGGACAGGATAACTTTCCCCCAATTAAAGAGAAGGAAACCTGACTCAAAGTTTTGTCCAAGGCCTCTGGGCTAATTAATCATAGAGTTAGATTAGGTAAGGAAGGCAGTCCTTAAAAGCAGACCACTCTGATGCCTCAAAGGTATTGAATGCATGCGACCTGATGCTCAGTTGTGGAGTTTTCAGTCCCAAAAAGCTGTCATCTTGCTGTGACATTTTTGGGGGCAGCAGTGTGTGTGTGTGTGTGTGTGTGTGTGTGTGTGTGTCATGCCCTGCTGGAACACATGTATTCTCCCCTCAGAAAAAAACAGAGATGAGTCCTGATTCCAATGCCCTTGATGTTGCCAAAATACCTGTGGAGAATTGTGTAACTGTGTCCCTCTAGGGCTTAGAAGTGAATGAGTCAGATTCTCAGTTCTCAGACATAGTGCCCAGGGAAACAGGAAAGTTCATTTCGGCAGAAATCCATGTATGTGACCGTGGATAAATCACTGAACTTTTGGGGGGGCAATAGTCTGAAAGGCCGATAGTGAGAAACTCCTCGCTTAGAATCGTATGTGTGCCCCTCCTATAATTTACCTTTGTGAGACCCCTAAGTTTTGTTCCCTTCCATACATACAATTGAATCTCTTTATTTTCAGAGGTGTTGGACTGTATTCAAACTTGAAAGCTTCCTTTGGGTCACTTAAGATCAGATTTTTCTTGTTTACCTTTTAAATGCAGTGTGGCCAGTTTTCTGTCTATCTTCATAGTTAAGAGAGAAGATGAATCAACCAAGTTATACAAATAATCAGAAGTTATATGAAATTTCGTAATGATGCTTCCTCAAAAAATGTATTATAGATGAGCTGGGATATAGCTTGGTGATACAGTGCTTGCCTAGCATGGCACAAGACCATGAATTCAATCTCCAGAACGGCAAAGGAAATAAAAATTATGTATAATAGATCTTTTCTTGTCAACATAAAACTCCAGTTATTTATGATGTGGTTAAAAGAAAAAGATAAGAAGTCCTGGAAATGGAATCTGCAATTGCTTGTATAATAAGAACTCTGGACCTTCTTTGGGAGAAAAAAAATATGTAGAATGTAAAATGTTTTGATTTAGGGCTCGGCTGTGATGTCAAGGTCATCCAATGAGCTCAGAAGGAATCTGAGAAAAATAAAGAGATAAATAGAAGCAGATGTTTGGAAAAACTTGAATATTGCTAGGGAAATTGTATTGTAGAAATCAAAATGTCAGTGTTGCACCCATCACCCTAATAAGGCTGTGATATCAGGCATATAAGTGGGTGCGCAAAAGCTTTGTGTAATAGAATCATGGTTCCACATTCTCTATATGACTAAATTCATTCAATGTGTGTGTTTTGAGATGAATTCCTTTTTAGGATAACCTCATGGAGGTTACCTGTTGTAATTTCTATTAGCCAAAACCTATACTTTAAATTAATATAAGAGAATTTTGATGGGGATGAAATAAAGTTTAAAATATTTTTATTTCCAATTGGTTTGCACTTATATACTCAGAAACAAATTTCTCTTGCCTTTAGTTGGTACAGATGGCAGGAAGTAGAAAAGTCCCACTTTATATTTAGTTGCCAGAGATTGATGTTATTTGCATATTTTGGTGGAGGATATAGACCCTGATAACAAAGCCACAAATGACCAAAAGTACAACTTGGAGATATGATCCTTGTAGGTCCTCTGAGAGAAGGCTGTTTGTTCTATGTTATATGAAGGTGGTAATGGAGATTTGATTTCAACATGGGATTTAGGAGTCTTGAGAAGGGAAGTGGTAAAGGTTGATGAGAAAGTTTCAGTAAGTCTGGTGGTAATAATAATTATTTGACAGTCTGTTCTGCAAAGCTCAAGTTTGTTTTGTTGAATCTGTGTCAAAAGAACTGGTCTTCACAATAGAAAAGACAGAGAAACCATGATTGTCCCCATCTGTTTATGAAGCCTGCACTGAGACAACTTTAGAATTCTTGTCCTTTGCTTATTGAGGTCATGGATAAATTAGTCCTTCCCCTAAATCTCACTTTTTTCCTATGGGAAGTAAAGTTGTACCCACTTGGAATTGCTTTGAGTCTTTCAGGAAATGCTTACTATGAACTATTTATTTCAGAGCCTTAAATATATTAAAGGAACACTAAGCAGGTTTAATTGTTGCTTTTGGCCATGAAGATGATTTTGAATGCGTTTACATTGAAGGACTCATTTCCTCAGGTTTTTAAGATAGAGTTTCACTATGTTTAGATTGTTCTGCAGCTAACTCTCAGGTTTCTGAGTGCCTGCATTACAGGTGTGTGTGATCACACCTGCATAGGTATCCCCATTGAAAACTGAACACAGCCATATGGGCCTGTGAATAGTTCTTGCTTACAGAGATGGAATTTACAAGGTGAAGGAAAGCTATAAGCTAATTTACACTGATCTTGACAAATCTTTCTTCTAGGGAAAAAGTTTACAGGAGAAGTCAGTCATGGGAACACTAGTCTTATACTTTTTTAAAATTTATTTTGAAAATTAGAATTGACCTCAAAACCAACAAGCAAACAAAACCCCACCAAAATACGACAAACAAACAAAAATACTCAATAGTACAAAAATTGGGATAACTCACTATTCTACTTTCTTTACTCTTGCTGTGATGAAACACTCTGACCAAAAGCAATGTAGGAAAGGAAAGAGTTGGTTTCATCTTACACGTCCAGGTCCACCAGTGAGGGAAGTCAGGGCCGAAATTCAAATAGGAGCTTGAAGCAAAAACCATAAAGGGATGCTATTTTCTGGCTTGCTCTCTTGCTCACTTTCAGACTCATACATAGTCAGCCTTTTTATAAAGCCCAGGACTTCCTGCCTAAGGAATGGTGCTGCCCACTGTGGGCTGGGTCCTGCTACATCATTAATAATAATGACATTAATAATTTTAATAATTATAATAAACATATTAATAATAATTAAGACAGCCCTCCACAGACATGCCCACGGACTAATCTGATTTTGGCAATTCTTCCATAGGAATCTTTTCTTTCAGATGACTACAGGCTGGTGCATCAATTTGACAATTAAAGATAGCTTGAGAGGTTAGAACTGTAAAACTTGTGAAGATTGAGCACATTCTCCAGATGGCCCATTGGTAAGGATTACCAGATTAATTTATGGAATGAGTGTTGGAAAAAGTGAGAATCAACCATGGAGACTTAAATCAAATTTCTGTAAAAATGTGTGTGTGTCAAATACATTATCTTGCTTTAGCCATTCTTTCTGAATGCCTTTCCGTTCATGGTAAGCATTTATTGATAAATGAATAAATTATTGCATGAACAAACCATGGACTAGGAAACCACTCCATGCTTGTTTAGCTTCTAAGAATGTGTTCTTAAGAAAAAAAATGGAAATTGAGAGGCTGCCCATGCAAATTTCAGGGATTGTGGAAGCAATACTCAGGGCATTGTAGAAGCAGGAACACTTGGTAGCCCAGACACCCAGTGGCAGTCAAAACATGCCAACCGTAGGAGCCAGACAGGCATGTACAGTTAAGTGAAGCCCATGTGTCTGGGGAGTCTGGAAGCCAGACCACCCAGGGTGACATGCTCTGATAGTCTGAGGCAGGCACTATTCATCTGGGATAGAACCCCCAATGCTCCATCCTTTCTAAGGCTTTCAGGTCAGGTTACACAGCCTGCAGTCTGTTTTGGCTAGTTGTTTTGTTTTGTTATGTCCACTTGACACACATTAGTCATTTGAGAAGAGGGAACCTCAGCTGAGGAACTGCCTATATTAGATGGGCCTGTAGGGAAGCCTGTGAGGCATTTTCTTGCTTGGTGATTAATGCTGGAGGGCCCAATCTACTGCAAGCAATGCTACCCCTGGGCAGGTGGTCCTGGACTGTGATAGAAAGCAAGCTGAACAAGCCACAGAGAACAAGGTATTAAGCAATGTTTCTCTATGGCCTCTGTTTCTGTTCCTGCCTTGAGTTCTTGCTCCGATTTCCCTTCATGAGAGACTGTAAAGTGTAAGATGAGATTAAAACTCTTTCCTCTCCCAAGTTGCTTTCAGTCTTAGTGTTTGTCACAGTAACAGAAAGCAGATTAAGACACAGCTCTGGGAATAGATTACACCCAGGGAGGTGTTGCCTGCAAACACAAGGAGAACCAGGGTCAGTGTGGGTGCTTTGTGGATTCTTTCCACAAGAATCCTCTTGGTCTTCCATCAGTTTGTGCCTTTCTCACCTTCAGACAAGTAAGAACTGGGTAATCATCTTGTTTATAGCCTTGCTCATAATTTTATGGAATAATCGGAGACAGTTAATAGTCTCACAGTATACCTGGGAAGGGAGAACTTCCATTGCCAGTGCAAATAGCTGGCAGGATCACACAAGCAGCCAGCTTGTCCCTTGGGTATCTCCCTCCTCCTTTCAATTTAGAGCATGCTTTGTGGTGATGGTATTAGATCTGTCTTGATTACTCTAACACACTGCCTCTCACAGCATCACTGTGGTTCCACTGATCCCTTCAGCACTTTTGACTTTTTATACATTTATTAATTTTTTTGCATGTGTGCATGTGTACCATTTGTATGCCTGGTGCCATGCTGGTTGATAGGAACTGGACTGTGATCCTTTGCAAAAGCAGCTTAACTGCTAAGCTATGGCTCCAATCTACCACTGTGTAGCTTTCTAATAATGAAGTATTGGGTACTTTCTTTACCACACTGGGGCTCCATCTTGCTTTTCTGAAAAGTGATTTTTTTTAAACTTTCGGTTTTTTTCCCTTTGCCATTTACTTAGAAGTAGCCCATTAAGTGGCTTTTAGCTCACTGCCAACTTTAAAGAGTAATCTAATGTCTTCAGGATCCTTTCTTTCTCTTCCATAGCAGACTCCCTTTCCCTTCATTTTATACAAAAGCAAAGCAAAGGATTGGGCTAACAGCAGTGACCGATCATCCTATTATGCCTGAGAAACAAAAAACTCAACCCTAAAGGAAAATTCTTTTGCTGTAATGTCTCAATTAACATAATGTTTGTGGTCTGGCTTTGCAAACAGAACTTGAGTTTATAGTTGCTCAAAATTAAACACATGAGCAAACTGTAGATGTTTCTGGGTGGGTACAAACAGAGGGCAATTGAACTGTGCAAAATTCTCAACTGATAAAGGCAATTCAGGCAAATGTGATTTAAGATTTCCTGCTATAGATGGCTGATTGGGCAAGGAATAAAGATTTCTGAAGCAATGGACTTGAGGAGAGATGGGTCCTGAGGACAGTATTTGTTTCCACATTTACTCTTTTATTCTAGATAGATATAAAGACGGACAGGAAGATGGATGGATAGCTGACGGGTAGGTAGGTAAGTAGGTAGATAGTAAGTACTATCTGGTACATTTATAAGGATGACTGCTCAAGTATAGTTAGATAGATGTATAGATTAATAGACACATTAATGGATAATAGGTATTTGATAGATGAATAGGTGATACATTATTTTACACACAAACACATCACACACACACACACACACACACACACACATATATAATCATATATGTATAATGATACATATATGAAGATGATTGTGCAGGTATAGTTAGATGGGTGGGAAGATAGATGGATAGATAAACAGATAGACAGTGTATGATGATGGATTGATACATGAGAGACAGACAGATACAAGGTGATTGATAGCTATATAGATGATAGGTAGATAGATAGATAGATAGATAGATAGATAGATAGATAGATAGGGGATAGCTCATCAGTCAGTTACTGATACATGTATAAAGATGACTACACACATATAGTTCTTGTCTTTCTGGAATATTTTCGTATAAAGATTGAACAGCCAAACAATTTATAAAACTAATTACAGGGCTTGGGTGGTAGCCTAGTCCATAAAAGTGTTTGCCAGCTAATCTAGCCTACTCGTTCAGTTCCAGACCAACAAGAGACCCTGCGTAAAACAAAGCAAAGCAAAGCAAAACAAAACAAAAAACTCTCAAAACTAATGGCTGGCAACTAAGGAATGACACCCGAGTTGACCTCTGGCTTCTACAGACTCATGCAGGCACATACACATGCATCCTCCCTGCCAACTAATTGCAGACTGTAATGGCTATTAATTAGGAAATAAACAGTGCTGTGAGATTAATAACACGAGGCCAGGAACAGCCTGATGGGATAAATGGTAGGCCCTGCCACACATTCCAACTGCGAGACTGAGTGCACAGCAGTTCTGCCCTCTGCCAGACTTAGCAACTGATGTAATGAAAGGCGGGGAGTCAGGTGTGAGGTAGAATATTTTCTCCAAGGTGGAGCAATCCAGGTCTTGCTGGTCTGGCTTCATGTTGCAGCTTCCTGTTGCTGAGGAAAGGCAATTTTCATTTTTTTCTTGTGGCCCCCTCAATTCTGACCTGCTTGCAAAGAGGCAAGATGGGTTCCCTTAGCAGTGAGCACTGTGCAGTTGTAGGGAATTGATGAGCAACAAGCACCTGTAGGGCTGCCAAGGATGTGCTCAGAAAGAAAAAAAAAAATCAGGGGTGGGGGAGGCTTACCAGGAAGGATAGAGGTTTTGAACAAAGGAAGCCTTCATAGCTGGAAAGAAACAAAACCCACAAGGGCCAGAGATGAATGGCAGCATGGAGCTTCTTGCTTCAGTTTTTCTGACGGCTAACTTCCTAGAATTGTTTTGGTACAGTTCTCCTTGGTGGCAGAGGGTTCAGTATACTCAGGTGTCCTTTTGAAACCTACGAAATGCAACACTGAATCCTTCCTTCTTCTTTTACACACACACACACTCTCTATCTCTCTCTCTTTCTCTCTCTCTAACACACACACATACACACACACACACACACACACACACTCACACAAACTCAAATTTCTTCATTAAGATGTAACAACCAACAATGAAAAAGGCATATATTTAAAATTCCTTAAGGCAGACTTTCCTTGGCCATAGTACTTAACTGCATGAACTTTTCCAGATGCGAGGCACTCACTCCATGGGAAATAACAAGGAATTTGTGAATTAAGGAAATTACCCAGCTTTTATGCTATTTTTTTCCACGCATGGTTATACATTATAAACAGAATGTTGAGGTCAATCAGCAAAATTTGTTAGAAAATGCACTCTCAGAATTGTTTTACTTAAAGAAAATCAGATTTACAGAGGAAAACTAAGGCAGCTGTTTTATATTTATAACAAGATAGGTCTAGTTTACACATTTCAGGGTTCTGTACTGAGTCACTAAAAATGAGGTAAGCAGTCATCTTAAGACTGAATAGCATATCCCAAAAGCTTCAGTAATAGGGAACAACATAAAATAAATCATATATCATATACGTACAAAGTTATTTTCATCGTGATAATATTTTCTTAAAGCCTGGGTTTATCAAAAAAAATCTGTTTCAGATATATTTCATTTACTTGCTTGATCCTTTCGGCCTAATGGGATGCTAACACTGTCGAGTTTCTATTTGAATTATCTACTGGCCTAAGAACGACAGTGCTTATTTGGAGGTCCTTTAGCATTTTATACAACGAGTCCCAACTGCATGACCCTGTGCCACTGAGATGCCCCTTTTCTTTTCCAAAGGCACATAATCCCCTTGGACTCATTTCATTCAGAGTGTTACATAACTGCAAGCGTCATGAACATCTTCAGCAGTTTCTCTAAGTGAACACTAAAATCCTAGGGAGCAGTCTAAGATTCCTGTCCATTGGTTAAGGAGGTGGATTTATTCTTATTCTAGATCGTCTTTAAGACACTTTGAAGTGTATGTCATATTTTCTCTGTTCCTTCAGACTGAGTTCTAAAAACTAGAAGGATTCTAGAGGAAACAGTGGGCCTGTGGATAGTCTATCAAGGACCCTTTGAGTCAGAGTTGTTCCCATGGTTCTGGAAGTTTCTATCTATCTGCTCTAGGGAGTTAAATCCTGGTATTACTAGAGTTGTTAGGATTGGAGCTTGGTCTTGGCAACCCTAGCAAGCTAGGATCAGCATACTTGATGCTTTTCCCGTTGCTGTGACAAAATACTAACAAAAGCAACCAAAGAGAAGGGGTTTATAGGCTCAGTTACAGGTTACAGTCCATCATGGCTGGTAAGTCACAACAATGGGAACTTGAACAAACTCGTCACATTGCATTCGCACTCTAAGTAGAAAGCAATGGATTAATGTGTGCATGCTTAACAAACCCTCTCCTTTCTTTCCATGTAGGACCCAGAACCCAGAAAACAGTGCCATCCATAGCTAGTGGGTGGGTCCCCCTACGTCAATTAACAGAAAACAATTCCTTTCCACAAACATTCCCAGAAGTCAACCTGATACAGACAGCCTTTCACTGAGACCCTCTTCCCACAGCTTTTCATTGAGACTCTCTTCCCAGGTAATGCTAGATTGTGTCAAATCAACAATGAAAACTGACTACCACAATCATCCATTTATATAATTAAAGAGGCAACAGTAAAAAACAGAGGAAGAAAATCCATTCAATATGGTCACACACAATATGATCATTCAATATGAAGAGGTCCATTTTCAGGACATGAGGTTTAGGTTTAAATACAAGATTCACACACACACACACGTTCTACTCATCACTAACCCATCATTACCTAGGCTCTAGTATTTCTAGAGAGAAGATCTGACGAATGTCAGAACCATGTGAAATCTCTTTCTTTGGATGGCACCAAACTTCATCTTTTGCCTTTTCTCAGCATGAGACTTCTGGGACAAATCACAGATCAGTGGGTACTATTGTTACAATAGTCTCATAGCACACATGTCTTTTTAGAATACCTTCAGTCCCACTAGGATGTTTAAACAGGCTGACAACTGGGAATCAGACCTGATGGACATCAGCAAGAGAGACAAGCAAGATGTCAAGCACCCTTCATGTCTGCCATGTTTTCTCTAGGGCATTTTCCTGGTGATTGTTAAATGAGTGTTATACTCATGTTCGGTGAAGGCAGTGACGTTCAGGGGAGGCAGAAGTGGCACCTTTGATAAAGCACAACTCAAATAACTGTTAGTTTTGTGTGTAGATATGCTTCCTGTGACCTGGAGAAGTTGAGAATTGGTGGAATGGTAATATTAAAGCTATCCCATAAAAAAAAGATGGCTGTGTACCTGATAATGTTTCCCAGTGATCTGCTTGGGTAAAGATTGGTATGTTGCTCTATGGAACTATTTGGCAAAACACAGATGTTTATCAGTCATATTTTTACATTTAAAATAAAAATAAATGTATGGAGTCCTGTGAAAATGGGTTTACTTATATTACTAGCTCAAAGACTATACGAATTTGAGCAAGAATATAGGCAGCCCAGCACTGCTTAGTTTTCTCTAAAATATTTGTATTTGAGTAGTTGTGAGAAGTTCACCAGAAGTGGATTTGGGTTTTCGAGGTCAAGTTTCTCTGTTGTAGCACTGCCTGTTCTGGAACTCACTCACTCTGTAGTCCAGGTTGGTCTCGAACTCACAGAGATACATCTGCCTCTGCCTCTCACGTGCTGGGATTAGAGGTGTGTGCCACCACCGCCTGGCTAGAAGTGGAATCTTTAATTGTTATTTTATTATTGCTTCCCCTTGCAGCTAGAAATGTCATGACAACCACCTTGTCGAGACAACTCCTCCCTTCACTGTCCTCTTTTGCTATAGCCACTCCTTGCCCCTTCACTGGAAATAATATATACTCCAAGGACTCACATAACCTTTCATGCTGTTTGTTTCTTACGAAAAAAAATTCAAGAATCCTTTCTATCTGTAATAGTCAGCTTTCACGGTTTAAAATGGAAATCAAAGTTATAAATCCTCTCCTTAGGACAATCTGTCTCAATGGACCTGGACTTAGTGGTGCTTTGGAGCCAAACAAGGCCCACCCAACACGCTTGGCCAGGGAGGGATGAACTAAGGGGAAGCCAGAGGAGAGAGATAGCCAGACTTGCCTGAAGTGAGAGCCTTGGCTCTGATGGCTGAACAACTCCAGTTTGGCAAGACTCACTGGACAGCCTGGAAAGCAAGCCTGCCCCACTGACCTCTGCAACCACCATGACCTCTCAGGACAACAGCACTTATAATTTTCCTGATTTTTCCATTGAAATAATAATGAAAATTGTTTTGATCAATACATTTACCAATGAAGTCATTGCAATAATTCATGTCATGGGATGGAGTATAGAGACTAGTGATCTTTGTGAGGTGGGAAATGTGAAAGAGATCTTTTCATTTTAGAAATGAAGAGAGACAGCTCTGATGGAGAAAGTGAAAAGAGATGGCTGTTAACATCATAAGGCTTTGATGATGGCCATTAAATCCATTTCTTTGTTCCTGCTCAGATGTGGTGCTACAACAGGCACATGTGACCCAGGACTTGTGAGCCACCTCCATGTAGCTGAAGCCTGTGACACACACAGGGAAATTAAAACTAGGCAGCCACAGCCACAAGTAAGGTTGGACCTTGAAGTCCATGCCAGACAATGGAGGGAGGCTTGAGCATCTACGCTTTGTCCTAGTAAGGATGCTTTGGATCAGATGGAGGTCCTCTGATTGAGTACTAATTCTGGAACATGTCTATTACAGTAAGTAGCTCAGACAGTTACAATTACACTGTAAATGACTACATTATGGAGGGTCCTAACAGAGATCAACATCTGCACATCTCCAACTTCAAACATGGTGCACATACAAAACCTTTGTGAAATTAACCAAGGATTAGAAATTGCCCATCTTGTGCCAGGACTGTAAAATTGTTTTTTGGGACGCAGGACTAAAGGATAACATCATGGCTTTGTGCCAGTGACATAAAAAACTGTTTTCTTTATGTTGTCTTCATAATGATGGGTGAATCAGCTAACCCTTTTTGTACTCATTCAATGGTCATAACCCTGAGAAACCCATCCATGTGGGAAACTGGGAGTCAAGATCTTGTTCTAACAAGAATTGGAGGAACAAGAGCCTGCATGGTGTATGCCTGCCCTGTTGGCAGAGCAATGCTCCAGTGGCCTTTGGCACGCTTTACTCCTGCCTCTGCTTGTTGGCAAGTTCAAAAATACCTAGGATGAATCAGTAGACTTTTCACTATAGCTTTCAGTATGGGCTGAGCAGTTCCTTTGAAAAGTCTAGGTCTGACTTCTTTGTCAGCTTGTTAAGGTAAAATCTTAGGGACATCCCTATTCTATTAGAAGCAACAGATACCGTAAAATGAGTGCACAGATAAAAAGGCATCTTGACTGAAGAATCAGTCTTCAAATAATGAAGACCTATCTCACCTCCATTAGCACCTGCTCAGCTTTAGTTTTCCGAAAACCTGCTTTCTGAGATTCTCTTTCCATTTTCATTAATTGTGCTTTGTTGCTAAGAGAGTCAATAAACACGCCATTTGATTGACACTGACTAAACATGCATTATAAATGACTTCTGTCATTTCGGGGATGCAGGAGACCAAACTGAGTCATCAACATGTGTTGAAAAATGGCTTGTGCTCATTTCATTGTTCATCAGCACACTGCTCTTGAATGAATGGGAACATCTAAAGATAGATCATTTTGTAAACACTAGAGCCGTGAGCTAGATTAGGCCGTGCGGATTGAATCCTGTTATTCCGTTTTAAGTATATCAGCGGCTCTGAGATCCTTAAAGCCTGAAGCGACCCAAGATCTTTCTGGATTGTTCATGTGTTCCAAGAACTTTTGACAAGAGTGCTCAGTATTTTTCTTTTTGTCTCTGTTGGCATCTTTGCCAACTATTCCATAGCCATGCTGAACGCCGAGCAGAAATTGAGACGGTGATACCAAATCATGCCATTAAACACCATCTTCCCGCTCAAGGATACCCTGATAAAATGGGAAAAACCAATGATTTTTATTAAATTTTGATATTTGAGTAGGCCTTTTCCCCTTTACTGTTCTGTACAGCAAGATGAGAAATCAATCTAAAACATTTCTTCTATATATTGAAGAATGATGGTTCTTTCAAAAATGTATGTTTTTACTTGAGTTCCAAACTACGTTAGTTTTAAGTGAATTATCACTTATTTTTACTGAAAGAATGACTAACTATAGTTATATAGTTATATTATTGAATATTTGACATTTTTTCCTGATAATTAGCAAAATCTATCACTTTCAAGAAAATAATTCAATGGTAGAATCTCAATTTCCAAGCAAATTAAAGAAAAAAAATTAGTATTTGTCACTTGGAGCTTCACAACTTCTCAGTATTTTAAGCTGTTTTCTGCTAATGTTAGTGAAATCTTAATGAACGTGCCTTTTTTGACATAGTTTTCGAATTTGGAAGCCTTGTGCTGGAGAGGTGGCTAAGGCAGTCAGAACTCATCTGCTCTTGGAGTTCCTAGCGCCCACCTCTGGCTGTTCACAACTTCCTGTAATGCCAGCTCCTGCAGATCCGTTGCCCTCTTCTGGCCTCTGAAGGCACTGCATTCGTGTGCATAAATGGAAAGGAGAATATACTTCTTTTTCCAGGTACTCAAAAGTTTTAGAAAAAAATTAGAAAACTTGCCCAGCTCATTAAATGGATATTTTCCAGATGGGATGAATAGTGCCTCAGCTATTCTTAGGGTAAAAGCCACAGGCAATCGGCAGGAGGTGCCAATGAATTTAATTGTCATCACGTGGAAGGTTTCTGCTACAATTTCATCTTCCATATTGCAACTAATATCCAGGAGCCCCTGCTTGTCAAGCTGTGAAACAGTGTCATGACTACCTGAAAGGGTATTAAACACTCCTCCTTTTCTAGCTGTAAGTCTGCAAGAGGCGGGGTTTTCTTTATGTGTTTCAACTGAACAACGCACCACAGAAGGCTAAACACAGGAACTGGTATGAGAAGCAGATGATTTCTAATTAGATACTTTTGTTTTAGACATTAAGGCTATTTTCAGAAAGTATTTTACTTAGGCTAGTGTGTAATCTGCCTTTTATTATTTTAAAATAACAGATAGACATGTTTTAAATTTAACTTTTTGTTACTGTTATATTAAGTATTTTCAGACATAACCCACACAAACAAAAACTATTTGAATTCCTCAATATCTTTTATTGTATGAAGAAGCCCTGAGACCAAAACATTTGAGAACTATTTTATTTTAAGAATTGGGCAAACAATTCTACCACAACTATTATCACCGACCTAAAGGGGACAAAATACGTGCATTGAGCTGAAAATAAAGGTACTCTGTTGCAAATTAGGTTATATGAAAACATCTTTCCTAGCTGTTAGAATGGGAACTAGCACTCTCTGGGGGGTGATAATTGGAGACAAAGCATTTAAACATTTGGACAGTCAAGACTGGGCTTGAAAAACACATTTAAACATTTTGAGTGTATTGAAATCTTAATTTCCTTTATTCTATAACAAATGAAAAGCCTTTCATGTGGAAGAAGACATGTTGCTAAGTGACTGAGTGCTTCAGACTGAAGCCTTCCTGCACCTCAGCCTTCGCCCCACAGTGCTGAGTAGGGCTGATCTCTGCTCAGACAGAGGCTTCCTTGTGATCCACAGAGCAAAGCAGCTTTCCATTCCTTAGCATGAGTTTCAGTTTCTTTACAGCAGGGTGTCAAGCCTCCCTACCCTCTTCTGATGCTTTCCTGAGCCTTGCTACCTACTACCACTTCCTATATACACCATTCATGCTGCAGTTCCTTCAAATACACCCTCCACTAGTGTGAGCTGCACTTCTTGAATCCCCTATTTCTATTCCTGAAGTGGCTTTATTACTCCTTCCCCTTTTTTTTTCTACCCAACACATTCTTTCGCCCATTCTTAAAGAACAAAAAAAAATTGTTTAATTAATTTATTCAACAAATGGGAACTATTCAATGTTCCAGTTAGCCTTAACTGTCAACTTGACAGTGCCTGTATTTGTCTCTCTAACGGAATATTCTGGATCAGATCACCAGTGGGTATGACTGTGGGGATTGTCTTGGTTATTAATTAATGTAGGAGGGCCCAGCCCACTGTGGGTGACACACTTCCTAGGTAGGTAGTTCTGGGTTGTATAAGAAAGATGGCTAAGCATAAGCCTATGAGCAAGTCAGCCAGCGGTGACGTTCCATGGTTTCTAACTTCAAGTTCCTGTTTGAATTCCTGTCCCAACTTCCTTAAATGATAGACTTGTGACCTCAAAGTATAAGCCAAATTGATCCTTTCTTCCTCAAGGTTGCTTTGGGCCAGGGAGTTTTATCACGGTAACAGAGAGGGAACTAGAACATTTTGCAAAGGTCAGAGTGGGTCTCTGCTTTCACATGTTAGAGCAAATCATGTAAACAAAAGTGCACAGTCTCAATGGCTTCCACGTAGGAAACCTGAACCTGGGTGCTAAGAGTATGGGGGGATGGGGAGAGGATCACATGAGGAAGTAGCATCAAATAATGACAGCGATAAGCTGAGGAGAAGACAAGGGGAGTGTCCAAGGTGGAAAAGGCTCTGTGGCAGGAAGGAGCAACCGGAGGATGGGGCTGCAGTGCAGTAGCCAGTGGGCACACAGCATCCTTGGACTCGGAGGGTGCAGAACCCAAAGCAGACAGAAGCATGTGCATGCTAGTTTTTAGCCTAAGAGATTTATGAAACTATTAAAACCGGCGAGATGATGGATTCTCAGAGCTCAGGGCAGTTTCCTGTAACATGGCTTAAAGGTAGTCTAGAGTCAATACAGGACGATCAGTGATGACATTGGTTTAGTAGTCTTCCAGTGTAATGGTGGTTGCTTGGATTAGGAGGATGGGGAAATTTGGCTTTAAGACTGTGTAAGCAGTGGAACTGAAAAGTTGATGGGTGGTAGATTGGCTAAGGCGGTATATGGAGAGGTAGGTACCAAGGATGAAACCTGGGATTCTAGCTGGAGTGACTCAGTGTGCAAAGGGTCTGTAGACTGAACCATGCAGTTCCAGAATAAAGACAAGGGCTCAGAGGGAACTCTTGACTTCATTCAGAGCAGGTAGTGACTGCCATAATCCCAGATTTGTACTGCTTACTAAGATTTGCACGTGAAGTGTCTCCCATAGTCTCACATGTTTAAACACTTGGTTCTCAGCTGGTGGCTCTGTTCTGTGAAATTTTGGAACATTTAGGAGGTTCAGTCTTTCTAGGGCAAGTGGATCATAGTGACTGGGCCTTGAGGCCTGTATCCCAACCGTGTTTCCTGTCATCTCGCTCTGCAGCCTGGTTCATGGTTCCTGGAGATGTGGGCAAGAAGGCTTACCCTCCCCACACCTACTCTCATGCAATGAACTTACTCGCAAACCATGAGCCCCAAAGAATTCTTTCTCCTTTATGTTTTTTATTGATGTCAAGTTTTGGGTCGCAGCAATAAGAACAGTAACTAATACCTCTCTTTTATAGTACTACTGTTCTACATAGGGACTTGCTAGTTTAATGCTCTTGGGTTAGTGCTACCCTTAGATGGAGCAATCCACTTTTGTATGAACCTAAACAGGAGATAGAACACAGCTTCTCTGTATGGAAAAGTGTAGGGATCAGACATCCAACCCTATATACAGTTCTTAGAAAAATTGGGCTTTGGCAATTTTTTGACTGCTTATTAGGAATGAGTGGAGTTGTCACCTGGGGATACCAATGCTGACTACAGTAATAGTTTGCAGCAGTGGCAGGGGAGAGCTAGTCAGGCTGTTCCTGCAGCATATACAACCTGCTCAGCCTCTTTATGAATCCACTTATGAACTTATGAATCCAACTGATTGAGGATAAATTCATCAAGATGGTGATGATTAATACTGACAGTGATGATGACAATGGCTAACATCTACCTAATGCCTAATGTGATCCAGGCACGGCTCTAGTTAGTTCAGGTATATCTGATCCTTTAATCTTTATAAGTGATGTCTGCTGTCTTAGCCCTTGTGTCACAAATGAGAGGCAGAGAAAAAAAAATGTATGTAATCAGCTCCACTGATTCTTTGTCTAGTTAAGGATGAAGACAGAGGGAAGACTTCAGGGCCTGGCTCCAGAGCCAGCTTTCTTATTAACAATAGATTCTGTGGCTGGTTACCAAGATCTGGCTGTGCATTTGTTTTTGTAGTCTGTTTTCCCTTTGAGTTGGTGAGTACATTAAATTTTAAACACTTGGTATAAATTGCTTTCTATGCTTGAAACAATGAGGTTGCAGTTGAGACTCAGAGCACTCAAGAAGGCAGCAGAGAGGGAGTCCTTCATTTAGCATCTCTCTTTTACCCCTGCTATCTTCCTCTGCTCACCTGCTGCCTGGGGTGGGGTTCTCTGTTTCAGTCTCCTCCATGAGCACTGTCAGTGCTCCATGGCACTGTTAACCCTGGGTTGCGGGTGCCAACACGGCCATGAAAGCTCCCATTGTACAACATCCGTGCAAAGGATCCGTGTTGAGGTTTTTGTGGGGACAAGGGAATGTTGAAAGCCATCTGACAACACAACGGGGCAGAGTGAAACTGTGTAGTTTCGATTCCCCAAGAGTCAGGTAGCCCGTTTGTTCTGTGCAGCTGGGGCAGCCAAGAAAGTAATGCAGCATCCGCATTCCGCGGCAAGAAAACTCTGTTCACAGAGCCAAGGAAGCAATGGGTCCTGAAGGTGATGCTGTCCTTCCCGGGCTGCGGAAGTTTAATGAGGCTGAGTTGAGGATGACAGAAGCTCCTCCGAGGATTGAGAAGACGGGCATCAGAGTCTATAGAGAGCCTGTTACTTCCGGGCCACTGACACGGGGACATGGATAGCACAGTCACTCTGAAAACTGGTCTGAAGCCACACAATCCAGGTTGGAGACGCCAATTGCTCTGATCACCACCTCTGATAACTCTGCCAAGTCCCTTGACTTTAGCCCAGAGACAAAAAGCAGTTCTAGACTTTCCCTCCGCTTCCCTTAAGATGAAGACCGAGTGTGGGAGGGTACCAATGCGCCTGCCTACTGCCAGCACCATTCCTGCTCCTGAGGGTGGCAGTGCATTGTATCATTCTCACGCATGTGGTGCTCTCTGCTGGCAGCTGCAATCAGTGCTCCCTCCGCCACCCTGCTCAGAGATCTTACTCGGAGTCATCACCAGCCACAGGAAGCAGCTTAGAGGAGGTTTGATTCACTAACCAGGTCTAGAACCTTCCACTCCCTGCAGCACTCCCTCGACCCATTTTAGGATCAATTGCCCTCCCTATGAAGACTCAGTCATAATTAAGATGAACTCTTTTCTTATCGCCTTGGCTGGCAGTTCAGTCCTATGCGTATCTACCCTTTCCCTGGTTTGGTTTTATTTTTCGAATGGAGGTGCCAAGGGCGGCAGCGTGTAGACCAGGAAGTGCCTTGGTGGGCCTCTTCTTCACAAGTCCTATTGGGGACACCTTGTTCTTGGTGTGCATTAAAAGTAGGTGGAAATAGCAGCCTTGCCCTTGCAAATCCACCTTGCACCTGGATCTCTACCACCCAACCTGGGTCGGAATTTGAAGCAGAATTCTACTAGTCTCCTGGATCAGAATTTGAACCTGTTTCTGAAGACAAGAACCTGCATCATCCCCCCTGCCTCCTTGACTGGTCTCATTCCTGCCCACTGAGCACATGCTGACCCTAGACTAGCTGTTACCCTGCAATCACTATCCCAAATTAGCACCCACATGGCACCCTCCCTGAGAAACACTAGAGGGTCTTATTCAGGGATCATACAAAGCATCACTAATTGAAATTGGTCTACACAGAAACCAGAACAGGGCACTCTGAATGCATACAGCAGGTACACCGACCATGATGCTACTTTGACAAAATTCAAAGTAAAATTTCTTTTCAGTTTTTGTTAAAAAGAATCAGGGTGAGTTCTACAGAAGCATATATTTCTTGTAAGAAAGTTCCACAGAAGTAAAATTGTTCTCTCTTTTCTTCACTGCTACATCTTCAATTTTTAGAATAGTGCTCAGTACAGAGTAAGTGCTCAAAAATACTTGAATGAATGAAATGGTGGCATTCACTAAATACATGGTACTAAAGCCACTGCATATTGTGGAAATTAATGCACAATGAGCTTATTTAGGCAGACTCTGGATCACAGAATGAGAATCTCTCCTGAGTCTATATGGCTTGGCATCCTATCTTTTTGTCTTAGTGCCAGTCAAAATTACTGTAATACCCTTGACTTCACCTTGGATCTAGAAACAGAATGCCCATGCTAGTCTCTTCTGTCATGAATGCCATTCACCTCTACGCAGAGAAGAAAATACAGGTTCCATGGAGATTCAACACAGCTGGGGGCCAGTTCAACAGGATCAGTCTTTTTAGGAATCCTTGAAGTGTATCAGGGACCAGTTAGTCACACAGGACAACACGCAGCATTCACAAAGCCAAGCATGTCCTGTTTTAATCACTGATGAACCCCAAGCTCCTAGAATGTCCTCTAGACCTTACTAAACATCTGTGAATGAATTAGTGCAGTGCAAGAGAAAGAGGTAAAAAGGGAGGAAATGCTGGGATTGTGAAAGCAAGGGAGGGACAGCTCTATGCAAGAAGGTGAGATGTCAGCATTGGGGTGACTCACTCCTGTTTTTCTTCTGTTTCCTAAGAGAGATGTATTCCTGGCATAAAGGAAAGAAAACTGACCTGAAAGACTAGGGGCATTTTTTTTTTTAATTTAAAGTTATGCAACTTGGTTGTTAAGCATGATCATACTTGAAATAGCCATTTGAATATTCACTTACCTCATTCATTTCCTACAAGAAAATTTTCTGCCATGCATTGGTGAACATCAGAGAAAGGGTCATAAAAACATTCCTGGGAGGGATAAAAAAATCTTTTTATGCTATTTTTATGTGACATTCTGAAGCACCCTCACACATTTTGATATATCTTCAGTTGAATGACTAGTGGGGATTTTGCCCAACTTCTTAAAAATATGTACCAAAGCTCTCTTTGTTGTGTTTCCTCTGTATCCAAGGCTGGTTTCAATCTTGAGCCTTGACTTTTATCCTTGAGAGCCACTCCCTGAACCAAAATATCTAATTCTGGTACTCAATTCCTTAGAGATTAAAAGACCAACCAATCCACCAGACCATGGGGGACTTAGAATGTAAAGTATTTATACACTTGAATTCAGTGCAAATCCCTAAGGCAAGCTATCACACCATTTTATCATGAATAGAAACCATTGCTGCATTCACCCTTTAGCCTTTGCTTGACCAATTCTTATCATATAGCCAGGGGTTGAATTTTCCACTGATGATAACCAGAGCAATTTTCCCATGCTTCCAGTTAAAGAGCAGAAAGCTCAAGAAAAATAGACCTTATAACATAAGAAAGAGTAGACCTTGGGTAGGGAAACAAGGGGCTGAGGGCTTTGCTCTGAGCTTCAACCTGCAGTCCCTGTGATTTCAACCAAAGTTCTTGCCTTTTTTCCTGGAGATAAGAATGGTCATTTGAGGGGAGAAAGACCACACTGAGACCTGTACATGGAGCAAAAGAACTCTAATGCCTTACTTTGATTTTTTAAACGCGTTTGGACATTTAAAATGGCTGATGAGGAAGTAATTAAACCAGAAAGTATGATCATGTTTTAACAGTTCCTTAGCAGCGTTTCATTTTCACTAGAGTCCTTCAAAAGAAGGCTTAAAACCATTTCAAAGGCATTATTTAACCCTTCACACACAAGAATCACAGTTCAACTGAAAACAGTCATTAAATTCATGTCTTTTAATTTTATGTCTAAAATTTTTGTACGTTTTTATGATTCCAGGTGATTTACTGAACAGAACCATGCGTGCTGACAACTACTTTGCAGAAAAACATACCCTGTGCTCCCATTTCAGACATTGCATCAGTGAAGAAGAGAGAAAACATTTCATTGAAAAATCCCTTGTGTTTTTGCTACATCAGGACCATGATTAATTTTCTTCATGAAGAACTAGGTGTCACCAACATTTCAAAGATATTTTCCAAATGTTTTTCATAATAGAAGGGCTATTTTTTCCCTGGGGCTTTTATCTTCCATAACCCAAACTAACTTCCAAATGCATTGTTATGTAGTTTGGGGAATGTCTGTCTCTGTTTTTCATTACTTATTTCCTATTTTTACCAAGAAATTTTGAAATTATTAGAGGAAAATCAAGCTACTGCAAATAATGAATAACTGGCAACATCAGTCAAGGAAGCAGGGCATGCAGCAGTTTAGGTGCCAGAATCTCCTACAGTGTCTCGGTCACATGTAAACAAAGGCAATGCAACCAGAACATCCAAGGAGCACATTAATGTCAATAATCTACACGTCTGTTGGCTCTGTTCAGTTCTGACGACTTCCATAGAATTTTATGCTTCTTTCTCGGTTATCCTCCCCCCGTCTGAAGAGGATTGATAATATTGTTTGCCACCTTCTTTCAGGATCTTTAATGATGAAATTACAATATTGTGCCTTTCTATCTGGGTGTCCATGAGTCCATAATTGATGTCACAGAATTAATGAAAATAAAAATGAGCCTATAAATGAGCCTGACCCGATGCGATCAATCTGAAAGTGCAACCAGAGAGCTTTGAATAATTTACAACTTTTAAATGATTCCTTCTATTTAATTTATACCTATCAAGAGGGAAATTGGGTAGGAGGAATTAATTTCTGCCTTTCAGTATGCTAACTCTGGTGGCCTTAAAATATCAGGAAATCACAAGACCATAACAGGGAAACACCCCAGGTGAGATTACTCTATGTTCAATGAGAGCAAATCCCAGAACTACACAGCAAGAGGGCAGGGTGTCTAAATGTTGTAACAAGAGGCAGAGAGATGGGAAGATGTGGAGAACACATCTGGTTGTGGATGTCAGGAAAAAACATGGCTAAGTATAATTCTACAGCAATGGTATGCTCTGAGGCAAACTGCCACACTCAGCCACAGTGGGAATGGGGTGCAAGAGGCTGCAGCAGGGACCCTCCTGGATTTTTTTGGGGGGGATAAGGAAATGTAGAAGTATATTATGTTGTGACTAACAAAGATTTACGCTTACAGAACATGTATACCTGAAGCAGTTTGTCAGTGTAACAGTGAGAGAAGAAAAATATTGCTGAACTATGAATAATTCTGTGGAATGGCTCTCAGTTCCCTGTGCACATTAGAGGTTAAAAATATTTATTTTTAACACATATCATGCCTTTTAAGGGAAATTATTTTATATGGAATAGAAACATTGCCACATGTCTACACAGACACGTGGAATAAAGGGTCCACTAAGAATTAACTGCATTCGTATGTGAGGGCCAAAGAAAAATTTACACAGAATATTACAAATATTTGAAAATGTGGGAAATGGGGTGAAAAAGAGTATGAAAATACAAACTTCTGTGAAATAAAACTCTCTGGAAAGAAAACTTATGCTAAATAGATGAAAAGTGTTGCTATAAAATTGTAGAACTTAATTAATGATGCCTATTTGTAGCAAGCTGACCCAAAGATACTTTGCCTAACTCTGTGTTTCAAAATAAGTAAGTATGCTGAATATATTAACATGTATAATACATATAACATATCTCTCTCTCTCTCTCTCTCTCTCTCTCTCTCTCTCTCTCACACACACACACACACACACACACATACATTTATTTAAACTGGTAAATGGGTAGCAACAGCATATGAAATTCTCAGACATTTAAACTAAATGAATGGAAACCCAGAAATGTAAAAGAGTCCTTAAGGCTAGCTTGTATCATGAATAATTTGCAGAACAACCTTATTTTTTACAGTCTGTCAACTTACAGGGGAAAGAAAAACCTTGGCATTGCCCTGCTTAAAAGACATCATTGAAGCCTTCTTTCAATAGACATGATACCTCAGGTGGTATCAATACAAAGTTGAACTACAAAAATTTGCCAATAATCCTCTGGGGATAGTGGGTAAAACTGCTGCTCTATAGTACTGAGAAAGTAAATAAAATTGAAAAAATAAATACTTCCTTATGATTCTATAAGGTTTAAAACTGCAATTGTAAGTATATGGTAGTCTAAAATCCTTAAATATACAGTTCTCAAAATATCGTCTCTGATAAGGGTTGCAGAACATCTGTAGATCGTTCTGAGTGGCCTGGGCATTCTAACGGCCTCGATTTTCAAATCAATGAACGTAAGATATCCTTCCATTTATTTTTATCATCTCCTATTTCTTTCACCAATATTTTGTAATTTCCAGTTTTCTATGGATATAAACTCCTTGGTTAAATTTACTTTTAAGTGTTTTGTTTATTTTTGATGTAACTACAATTAGGATTGTTTCATTAATTTCTTTTATGGATAGTTCACTATTAGGGTATAGAAATGATACTGATTTTATGTGATGATTTTGTATTATGGGTTATAGTTATAGCGGGTTTTTTGGAGGTTAGGGATTTCAATATATAAGTCATCTGTGAGTAAGGCAACATCACCCTTCCCTTTCCTGTTTGGGTGGCTTTCTTTCTTTTTCTTTTTTTTTTTTTTCTTCTCTTTTCTTTCCCTTGCTTAATTGCACAGCTTATGATTTTCATTACTAAACTGAATGGAAATGTTAAGAGGAGCCATTTGGTTTAGATATAAACTGGCCATCCCCTAAAGCTCATGTGTTAAAGGCTTGGTCATCAGTTAATTAATCCAATCATTGCATTGATAGGTATTGGTTCTTGAGGGCTCTAATTCAATAAAAGAATTGGTCATCAATAAATAAATATCCAGTAAATTCTTAGTAGAGTAGTATTGTTGGGAGATGATGGAAATAAGAGACAAGCCTACTGGTGAAGTTAAGGCACAAGAGTATGTTCACTGTAAGGATGCCTTGTCCCTGGCTCCTCCTTCACTCTTCGTTTCCTGGTTGTCTTCAAGTCTCTTCTCCACTCTCATTGCTCTGCATGAAACAATTCACAGGGAGAGATTTTATCTTGAAAGAGTGTCGAATTTCATTTAACACCTTTCTGTATTGTTAGGTTGCTCCTATGGGTTTTCATCTTCATTCAGTTAATTTGGATATTTTTTTCCTCACTTGACTTTTGTTGAATAAACCTGGCACAGCAGGGATTAACACCACTTAATCTTGTGGCTGATCTTTTTCATGTAGTATTTTGTTGATGAGTATCTATGTTCATCAAGGTCCATATCTGTCATTTCTTATAGTATCTTTGATAGCAAGGTGGTTCTGGTCTATAAGCATGAAGCTTGGAATTTACATCCCCAGAACCCATATAAATGTTGGATGAGAGTGGTGGCCTGCTTATAATTCAATCCTTAGAAAATGGAGACAGGGGATCTCCAGGGCAAACTAGCTAGATAGTCTAGCAATAGCAATATTGATGAGTTCTGTGTTTGATTGAGAGACCCTGCCTCAATAAATAATGTGGGAGATATATCGAGGATGATTTTTTGACATTAACCTCAGACCTCTACATTCACACATGTGCCTGAGCATACATATACATATACATATAGACACCACACACACACACACACACACACACACACACACACACACACTCACACATATACATACACTATACATACACAAGCAAATAGTAAGAACAAAAAATACCAACAGTTTTTAATACATTGATTTGAAAATATATGGATGTTCGGAGGGCCAACAAATATGCAAAATACTGTTGAAGAAAAGCATAGCAGAGTTGTCCTCAACAATAAAACATCACCACTACCAATACTGCAAGAGGTAGCCCAGCTCAACACTGGCCCTGGGACAGAGATTTTGACTAGCTCAATAGAACAGCAAGACTGCACAAGAAGACAGCTGAGGTCATCTTGCAGACCACTGGAGATGTTCTAAAACAGATTGCTAAGATAACTGGCTATGCATATGGAAAAATTGTAATCTTTCATATAAACCCATTCCAAGTAAATCAAAGACCCATACATGAAAGGAAAAATCTTGGACCTCAGAAACTGAGGAAAACAATTCTTAGGAAAAAAAAGAGGAAAACAAAAAGGGAAAGAAGTATTCTAATACATCACCAAAAACTGAAGTTCAACTGGGTGTGGTGACCCACTATGGTGATGCCAGCACTCTGGGACTGAGGAGAGAGAGTTGGATACTGAATGTCCATCTGGGCTATGTAGAAAGCTCAAGGCCAGCCTCAGTTAAGTAGAGAGAATTGGCCTCAAAACCAAAACAAACATTAAACCAAAAACAATGAAATCTGTATTTATCATATAATGAAAGGACAGGCTGTGGACTTTGAAGAAGTTTAATAACCACAGAAAAACTTGAGTGGAGTGGAGATCTTTCATTCTTGGATGATTGCATCCACTTCTGCTCTACTACCCTCAAATGTGAAGAACTTGGGCATATTTCCTGACAGTGTTTCTGTCTGTGTGCCATATCATAAATATGATGGATATGCAACTTCAGACTTGTGGATATTTTACCCTTACACAGTATTGTGGTTATGTCCACAAGACTTCAAGTATTATACCAAAAGATACTTTTTAATGGAAAAAATTCTATTTAATCTTATCAATGCACATTTATTTAATCTCATCATGCCTTCCACCCTGCAAGTAAAAGTGTTTTGTTTGCTTGCTGTCAGAGTAATTTCTCTAGAATCAATTTCTAATAGAAGAATATTGGAACAAGAAATTGATCACTGTTAAGCTCTTCTTTGGTATGAACAAATTGCTTCAGAGAAAAGCTATGCTAATTTATGCCTTCGTGACTATGTCATGAGACTCCTTACCTCATCATACCCTTAATGCAATGTTTCACATTTATATATGACTATACATATATGTATGTAATAACACTTAATGTAAAAAAAAACAATTTTGAAGGGAAGCAGGAAGAGGTATATGAGAGGGTTTAGAGGGAGGAAAAAGAAGGTTAAATGTTGTAATTATAATCTTAAAAATAAAAAATAAAAATAAGTTGGAATCAGGGGGTAGGGAGATAGCTCAGTTGGTAAAGTGTTTTCTATGCAAGCACAAGGACCTGAGTTCAGATCCCCAGAGCCCATGCAAAGAGCTGCCCTGAATGTAAACATCGGAGACAGAGAGATAACCAGGCTCACTGAGGCTCCAGTGATGGGGAGTGTGAGACAGCTAGATGCCTAAGCTCACTGTCGAGCTATTCCAGTCAAATCAGTGCATGCTATGTTCACTGAGAGACTCGGTTCCAAAATAAAAAGTGGAGAGTGATAAAGGAAGACACCCATGTTACACCCTTGTCTCTGTGTGCACATGAACACATACATGTGTCCACACATAAGCACATATACACACAAAGTTAAAATCAACACACTATTGAGAGTCTCATTCTGTAACTGCGGACAGGAGAGTAGCACTGGGTGTCTGGCTGCTTGTCTCTATGAAGATGTTATGCTTCCCATCTGGTTTAACAGGCACAGTTTCTCATCAGCAGCATGACCACAGCTTCACCCATCATCTGATCTCAGTAATATTTCATGGCTGTGCTCCAGAAACTTAGACATTTTGTTTGCATGCTTTTCTTTTTATTTCCCCTTTGGAAATTAAGCTTTCCTATATATAAGAACAGATGTTATCATTCACATTCAAATCATTTTTATGGTTTAATTTTTGTATTCACATAAAATGTGAATTTGTGATGTGTGTTTGCGGAAAGGGTCTATTGTTTGTGGAATCAAAGGCTATCCTAATAACACCAAATACCTAGATTACCTTGATCTTCATGTAAATGAAGATTCTTTGTTATTATTTTGAGGGAACAGAAACATGTCTCTCTCCCACCAACTTATAATACAACACAAGCAAATACCAGGATGCATTTCTTCTGTCATTTTGCCAAAGAGCTCTACACTATTTTCTTTTGCTTATTGAGACTTGTCATATAATGATGTCCACTTATCCCTCGCTAAATTAAAACTTCCACTAACAATTTGGATGCACTGGGGTCAGACACACTGAGGAACTGGATTACAGGCAACAGCCTCTATTCTGTAGCTCTCTCTGTAGCTCTGTAGCTCTGGGGACAGCTTTCCATCGACCGAATAAGCATTTTTCCTGTGGTAGTCGGCCTGAGGTGTCAGATATTTAAAGGGTAGTTCTGATAAATGCTAACTTAGTACAAGCCTGAGAACTTGGGGTACTCAGATCCATGAGAAGCTGAGTTTGAGAATAGTTTCCTCTTTCTGGAAAAAAAAGGGGAAGCCTTTTATAGTTAGTAAATAAATATGTCCTGGGGTCATTTAATCAGAGAATGTATTTTAGCTCCACGATCATTTCTGAACTGGAATATAATTGATAATACTCAGTTTCTTCTTAAACATTCTTGCTGAATTTATAAAAAATATATTTTGTCTGTATATTTATCATGTATATATTTATAGATATATTTATATTTATAAATATATTTATCAGTACAATATATTGATCAATACATTGATGAAATGGCTTATGACAAGTAAATGTGATTGAATTCTAAAAATTCCACTTAACATTCCTGAGAGAAGAATTCCATGCCCCAAGATGTAGTGATGTTTAGCATCTGGTTGGCGTTAGAGAATGGAGAGTTGGAACAACCTGATTTGTGAAGTATTTCAATTTCATGGTGTAAATATACAAAGTCCTGAAGTATAATGGTGTGAATCTGTGCCCACATAACCCCTCTGGTTTTCATTTTCAGCATAGCATTCAGCAAAGTACATGATATGGTCAATAGTTCATCGTAAAATAAGGCTTGTGTGTGACGATTGTTCTATCACTGTAAGTAAATGCAAGTGTCCTGAAGGTAGGTTAGCCTAACCTCCAATAGGAATCATGTTAGGTATATTTAAGTGCATTTTTGATTTAGAGTATTTTAAAACTTCTATGGAGATTCTGATGTAACCTCACTATAAATCTAATGCATCTTCACTTTCACTAAGGTCTCTTTCAAGCTGTCAAAGTAAGATCAGCACACACACACACACACACACACACACACACACACACACACACACTTCAGCTCCTCTCAGCTGGTATGAGCCAGTACTTTATTGAGTTTGTGTATAGACTCTGTCTTTTTTTTAGTACAATGTATTATCAGCAAATAGGCTATGCTAATAAGTTTTATGTCCACTAGACACAAGATAGATTTATTTGGAAAGACGGGTCCTCAGTTGAGACTACGCCTCACAATATTGGCCTATGGGCAAGGCTGTGGTACATTTTCTTAATTAATGATTGATGTGAGAGGGCCCAGATCACTCTTGGAGTTGTCACCCTGGGCAGGTAGTCCTGAGTTCTATAAGAAAGCAGGCTGAGCAAGCTGTGGGAAGCAAGCCAGTAAGCCATACTCCTCCATGGCCTTTTCTTCAGTTCTTTGCTTCCAGATTTCTGCCTTGTCTTCTCTGGATGATGGACTACAAGCTGTAGGGTAAAATAAACCCTTTCATCCCTAAGTAGCTTTTGGTCATGGTGCTTATCACAGCAATAGAAACCTAACTAAAATATGAATTATACCTTTATCCACTACAATAGAGTGATTCAGAGAAATATATTTCAATTTGAATTTTGTTTACTTGTATTTGGTATTCAGCTATGATTTTATTTGGTGCTTTTAAAACATATTACTTTTATAAACACTGAGAAAAGAATATGATAATTTCACTCACAAGATGTAAAACTGTCCTACTGGGGTAATTATCTTTGGTTGTCTTAGAACAGAATCATCCAATTTCAGCTATACTAAGATATTAATCCAGAGAGGAATGTTTAACATCTTATTGTTTAATTGCCACGTTGCCTTCAGTTTTGCATTTTTCACTCAGGACTGTTTTCGTTATTTTGGGGATTTTGTGGTTTCATATGAATTTTAAGGTTCTTTTATTTCTGTGGAGAATGACATTGACATTTATTATGTGCACTGCACTGAATCTGTAGATTATCTTACCTAGCATGGTCATTTAAACAGTGCAACCTATTCCAGTCTACCAAAGTGGACAGCACTAGAAGGGATTCTGTTAGGTGAAATAAACCAGACACAGAAGGAAAAATACCACATTGTACTGGGTATGTTAACACAAGCTAAAGTCATCTGAGAGGAGGAAACCTCTATTAAGAAAATGCCTGCATAGGATTGGATTGTAGGCCAACTTGTAGGCCATTTTATTAGTGATTTATATGGGAACACCCACGCCATTGTGAGTAGTGCCATCTCTGGGCTGGTGGTCCTGGGTTCTATAAGAGAGCAGGCTGGACAAGCTATGAAGAACAAGCCAGTAAGCAGCACTCCTCCTTGGCCTCTGCTTCAGTTCATGCCTCCAGGTATCTTTCCTGTATGAATTCTTGTCCTGACCTCTTTAAATAATAAACAGTGATGTGAAAGCATAAGACAAATACTTTTCTCCCAGAATTGCTTGGCCATGGTGTTTCATCACAGCAAGAATAACCCTAAGTAAGACACACATAATTTGACCAATTTGAAGAAACTAAAAATCGGTCTCATAGAAGAAGAGAGAGGAATAGTGGTCCCTAGAGACTAGGAAGAGTGATGGGGAGGGAGGACTGAGAGAAGAGAGATAAGAGAAACTAAAACAGATCAAAGGGAATTTGTTGTGCTCTTTAGCTTAGCAGAGTAACTGAGTCCGTAACATTCTGCACCCTGATTTAACAGAGAGAGAAGAGTCTACAAGTCCCCAGCTTATATAAATTATTCATGTTTGAGAAGATAGAACTGTGAACCAACCCTCTTTGATCATTATACATCATAATGATTGTATTCCACTCCATAAATGCCTACAAATATTCTTTTTGTTTGCTTTTTGAGACAAGGTTTCTCTGTTGTAACTCTGACTGTCCTGGAACTCACTCTCTAGATCAGGCTGGCCTCAAACTCACAGACATCTGCCTGCCTCTGTCTCCCAAATGCTGGGATTACAGGTGTGTACCACCACCTCCCAGCTTTACAAATATTTTTACAGTCATGTAAATTCTCCATGAAGATTGCATATAAAATTATGAGAGAATGACTACTAATCTAACATCTAATCTTCCCTGATCATAAAATACCCAGAAGTCTGGTAGCATGACTTATTTTGGCCAGTTGGATCCAGCTGTTATTGCTCCTTTGGACATCAGTGAGCTTTAGGGAGTGAAGTCCACCTAAGAAGGCCACAGCTCTGGCCTAATAATCTTAATGCTGATCTCAGGCACCATCTGACCTTTGAGAAGGAGAGTTTGGCATTCTTGTTTAGTCTCAGCTCCAGGATCAGCTCAGGTCAGCCAGCCTTTGCAAGGCTGTCTCTAAATTTGACTGGCTTTGTCCCAATTTTTTTCTTATTTGGGAAAATTCGCTTTCCCTCTGCATGTCCTAATAGAGAAACATCTCTTTATTCTTGTTCAACTTTCACTGACTTTCTTCACACAGCTCAACCAATGTATCTTATCTTTTCCCATGGAAGTAGTCTCTCTTTAGATGGTTATTTGTACATATGGAGAGCTAGCTGATGGATGGTTCCATTTGATATTTATCAGTTGTAAGTGCCCATTGGTTAATTGAATGTTGTGAGGAGTATCAGTGGATCTAACTCATTGAATCAGAATCTACTTAGTATAGATCAAAGTATCAGTAGGGTTTGTAAGCCATCAGGTAATGACTCAAATGTAACTGTGGTTGTTGTAGCAAACATAAGTGTAGGAAAGACCCTCACAATCAAAATGTAGAAAAGAGATATGTAGTTTCAAAAAGAGCAACTTGAGTGAGAAAAGTGAATTGGGGTGTGTGTGTGTGTGTGTGTGTGTGTGTGTGTGTGTGTTTGACATTTTTCACATTTCCAATATTTTCTTCTTAGTTTGGGGTCTTATTTTTCCATGTGGTAACTTCCCAGGCCTGACCTGTGCCCTCTGAACTATTCAGGGATGAGATTACTCATTTGCATTTGATTTGATTCCTAGGCCGTCCAAACCCTGTGCTTCAATTTCAAGTCTCCAGAGTCCTCTGAGCCAACTGTGGACCTGCAAAGAGTAAACAGAAGTTGAAATTATGAGGAAACAAGTCCTTGGAAGCCTCTTGCCCCACCCTGAGAAGAACTTACTTCACTTCTCACGTGGTCACAAGTGTGTGAGAGAGGAGGCAGCAACTCATCAATCCGCCCCAGTGATAACAAGGGTCTAATAGTTCAATTCTGAAAAAACAACTGATTCCTTGAAAGAGTGGACTGAGAATTCTCCCTGCAGTACTGTCTCCATATAACAGTTTAGGGAGAAGTCACCGTACCATGATGTTGGAAAGCTAAACCTGATACGATGGTGGAGTACGTCACAAAAATGAGTGATTTGTGTCCATCTCAAAGGCAATAATCATAGTTTCTAATAACCACTTTGATTTACATATCCCTGAAAAGCAACTAAACCTCTTGCCGGTGATCTGTAACTTCAGACACTGTTTCATTCTGTTTAGTTCATAGTTAAAGGCCACACTGCTGAGTTCTTGACTTCTTGGCCCAAACAGTCTGGCAACGGACTTTGTTTTACTGTGTGGGTGGGGACATCTCCACATGCCTGTCCTAGCTATACTGACAGAAAGCAACATGAATTTGCACAACTTGGGTGATCCAGGACCCCTGACAACCATAGACAAGATGCACTTCTGCAGCAGCTGCCTATCCCCAATTCCCTCTGGAATCTTCCTTTTCTTATCTCAGGGATTTTTCATTGTGAACATTCCTCATCAAATGCAAATTGAGATACAGATCATTTTCCTGGAAGATTACTTTTATAAGGCTTTAAAGGAATTATGAGTTTGAATACTAAATCTTTACTATGACTTACTCTAAGAATGGAAGGGTCATTTATTGAAACAAGAATTGCTGCTTCTTTTTCATAAGTAATGGCAAAATGCTTTCCTGGGATCCAAAGAGGGTTAGAAAGACATCATTTCAAAATCTCTGAGGATTGAAGGTCAGTATAGGTAAATAAAATATTCCCCCAAATCGTAAGTCCAACCAAGGTAAAGGAGGAAGGGTATGTGTGAACTCCCTTCTTCAATATTGTCTACAGAACTTCTGGACTGGAGTAATTTGTAGAAATGCATTCACTGTGTCGACGTTGACAGTTGCTTGGTATGTAAATTTCACTGCATGTGATGTCATGGAGCAGTACAAAATAAAAGTCTCCAGAAAGGACTGTAGAAAAGGGGAGGCTGCAATAGTCAGAGTGGAGGGAGAAATACAGGGAATGAGCCTTGAAGACTAAGTCCAGCAGGCTTGGTTTGGATTGTTGTCACCAAAACTGCAGATAACAGCTGTAAATTCTATGTGACACAGATGTTCTTTCTAACAGAGGTGACTATGCTGAACAAGTTTTACCTTCCCAGAGTGGTTAACATACAGCTTTATACTTCCTGTTTGTTATTGCTCTGTAAGGGTGTAAAAATAGAATCATTATGATTGATCTTTTCCACTTGGAAAATAGGCTCTTGATTTCTCAATTTTGCAGGCATGCAGATTGGGAAGTTTTAATAACAGCACATTCCAAGATGATAAGAGAACTATTAAATGTATTCACTTATTAAGCTTATCCTATCCATTGTAATGGGTTTGGAAGGAATACAGCAATTAAAGCATCGATGTGCTTTTGCCCATCCTAGTCCCTAAAGGAGTGAAGGGATGAGGCAGTGAGCGTTGCCCATGGTGGCCTTGTCTTGATCCAAATGGAGCAGCGACCTTGTTCCATTCTCCCCTTTCTGTACTATGACATGGTGGGTATTCTATCCCTCCTGTAATATCTGGGGGTTATAAATAACAAGAAAATAGCTGAGAAGCTTTTAACTTATATATCTCATAGACATATACATAGACACTAGAAAGCTTTAACAACATCACGTTCTAAGATGAGAGTGAGCTGTTAAACATATGTGCACTTCCAACGTGCTCCTTAATACAGTTTGGCCCTCTTTGTGTATTTTAATACATAACTTAGGAAAGCTGTCACTGATCTTGTAAGCCATCCGTATGTGATTAAATGTTTCTTTTATGAGAGCCAAGTAAATATTATAGTTATAAAAACAAGAAAAGATGCCATTCTGAATGCAGCTGTAGATAATAAACAAATATTATTTTAGCTAATATTTACAAAGTGCTTTATAATTTTAAAAGCACTTTTATATATCTTTGTGTACATTATAATGTTAGTTTTACAAAATAGCATTCATTTTTATTTAATGCAATGTTTCTGAGGAAAGCTTGAGAAAAAACAACTATTGTTACTGATGAGATCTAACCCTTTCATTTTAAACTGCTTCCCTCCATCTGTAACCATTTCCAAAAGAACCCCTCAGATTTAATTAACTGTCTGGAAGAATCCATGTTAACTGTAAAGTAGCAAAGCCCCAAATCCCAGTGGCCATGGACAGCAAAAGCTTAGTTCATTATCATACCTTCTGACCACCAGGGTCAACTGTGGTCTCAATTGAGAACTTGCCTAGATCAGGATTGTCTGGTTGGCTAATGGATGTAGGAAGGCCCAGTCCTCACACTTGGGGCAAAGAATAGTGAAGGCTCTAGGATAGGGAGCAGTGCCAATCAGTTCTATAGTCTCGGTGTCTGGAAGCATGGCAGTTCAAGGCATCTATATGAATCTGGGATGTGCCCCCTTTTCCTCTTCTCTGACTTAATCTGTTATGATGTTAATAAGTTTGGTCAATTTAAACAAGTCATTTAACAACCTGCATCTCCAGAGATTTGGAAATAATCCTACCCTCTGCCAGAAAGGAAAACAACTAACCACAATGAAAAAAAAATCCCTAATATATTGGAGTTTTATTGGTAGTAGGTCTGGACTTTGGGGGGAAAAAAATCAAAGAAAGAAGATTTTAGTGTTGGATGTTCCTGGTTCTCAATGCCATTTCTCTTTGTCCCATTTTCCTCTTTAACCCTTCAGTCACCTGAGGTCCTTTGTTCCATCATTGAACTGGTTAATTTTGATAATTTTGCGAGTTAAACAAAAGATGATGTCAGTGTTACAGCTTAGAGATATTCTTCAGAATTTTAACTTCATCTCTGGAGATAACATTAGCAATTCTTCCCCTGGGAAGGATAGGAGAGCATCTTCTCCAGTGATGCAGTTAGGGACCAAGAGATAGAAAGAAGGGAGAGATTTGCAGCACACACATATACCTGGCTCAGCCAGAGAGACAGCAGCAGCTGTGAGACGGCAAAACCTCACATTACAGTCATAAAGGAAACAAAGAAACCTAAAGGCACATCTATCAAAATGACTCTCCAAAAACATAAGGTCCCATTTTTAGAGTGTAAAGGACTGTCCTAGTTAGCTTTATATGTCAACTTGACACAGCCTAGAGCCACCTGAGAAAGGAGTCTCAACTGAGAGTGTGCCCAGATCAAATTGGCCTCCTGGAATTGTCTTGATCGTTAATTGATGTAAAAAGACACCATCCACCGTGGGTGGCGACAGTTGCTAGGCTGAAGAAGAATGGTACTGAACTATGAGCTAGCTAGCAGCATTTCCTCATGGTTCCCACCTCACTTCTTTGGCTGTGAAGTGAGTCTCTTTGTCAGAGATCACACTGTGTGGAATAGCAAGCAGATGTTCTTTCAGGTTCCTTCCATGATTTCTCTCACTAACGGGCCCTGATCTAGAATCATAAGCCATTTAAACTCTTTCTTCCCCTGAGCTTCTTTTGGCCACATGATTTTGTCACAGCAGCAAAAATAAAACTAGAGCATGGAGTGATGGTCTCCTGAACAGACCCACAGGCCTGAACCCAGTGGCTCTGCATCTGCCAGCTCACATGACAGAAGGGACTGAGGCACAGAGGCAGATGTGATACGGTAAGGATCTGGAAGAAGGTAGGCTATCCAACAAATCACAAGTGCGTCTGTCTGAGGGGGCAGAGGTGTCAAAGGCAGATGCAACGACAGAAGCGTAATTTGAGTGATGTAGCCACAGGCCAGAACTGAATGATGCCTAGACAAGGGAAAAGGCAGGAACAGTCTCTCCTGGAGCCTCCACAAAGAACACATGGTGCCAAGACCTTGATTCTAGTTCCTGAGACTCCTTCTAGACTGCTGACTTCCAGAACTCTAGTCTAGAATTGTGTTTGAAGTCACTACATTTTGCTAATTTCTTTTTTGTAGCATAAATATGAAACTACTAAGTTTTTTTTTTCTTTCCGCTAAGTGGGTTAGTCAGGATGAACTTAAATTCTAGTTGATCCAGTCTCTCACTGTTTTTCATATTCCTCGCTGAGAAAAACAGGGCCAAGGCAGACCTATGAAGCTGTTACAAGATTTTTCATGTATGATTTGTCTGACTCACAGTATGGCCTCAGGGCTTATTATATCTAAACGTAGGCTCATAAGCGTGACCCGTCTATGATGAGGTACACACATAATGCACATAACAGTAATATTTTACATCTATAGATCAGTGGTCATTAACCTTCCTAACATTGTGACCCCTTAATACAGTTCCTCATGTCATGGTGACAGTCAAACATAAGGTTATTTTTGTTTCATAATTGTAATTTTGGTACTGAGCAGTGTCTCGCTTCCTAAGACCATTGGAAATTTGTGTTTTCTGATAGCCATGACACACAGGTTGAGAAACACTGGTATAGATGCTTGTACTTTTTATAACATTTTAACCACGCGAGTCTCATGTAGCTAAACTCTCTAAGTTAGAGGTTGAGGATGTCAAATGTAAAAAGGGTCTACAGTGACTTGATTCAGGTACTACAGGTATGGCCAGTATCGGACACTTCATGGACGTCCACTGATGATGTTCACTTCATTTAAAAATCTCTATTGAGCGCAAAATATGTATTGTGTACCTATTCTGTGAGCTGCACTCTACTAGGCACTGGGTGATGTATTAGATAAGAGAAGACATTTGCTTGGGTGACAGAGTCCCACCTACTACTCGTGAATGGATATCCCTTCTAGCAGTCAGTTCCTTGTAGGTTTAAGATGTCTTCTGTGGGGTGACATTTATGATTACAACAAGGCTTGCTTGTTATTTATTTGCCGAACTGAAGCATATTGTAACTCTGGGGAGTTATGGACAGCAAAAGTCATTGATTTTATCCAGTAGTCTCTGTTCATGATTAGTCCTGGGTACTTTGACATGAAACAGGCCAGGGATGGATCCCAGCTACATTCTTACTATCTATATGACCTCCAAGGAAATTACTTAGCCTTGACCCTCTCCTCGTGAGGGTGCCTGTTCATGAAACTTGTCTGTATATTAGTAGTAAATTCTCAGATTGTACCCAATATAATACTTTCTCCAAGCTATAACTTGGAAAACTGATGCCAGTTTCTTTCAGTAACTGAAGCAACAAACACCAAGATGCTGCTTATTTAGAGTAGGTCATTTGGAGAAAGTCTGTTCCCTTTTATGGGCCTAAAAGCATCCAAAATCAGGAGCTGTAGAGATGGTTTAGTGGCTAAAAGCACCAGCTGCTCTTCCAGAAGATACAGGTTCAGTTCTCTGCACTCACATGATGGCTAACAAAGATCTTTAACCCTAATCCTAAAGGATTCAATGTCATCTTCTGACCCCCAGTGAGCACTGCACATATGTGGTACACAGACATATACACACATGGCAAAATGCTCATTTTCATAAAATAAAATTAGCCAAAATAATGGTCTGGTATGGTGACATATGCCTTTAATTCCTTTCTGTAGATAGAGGCAGGTGGATTTCTGTGAGTTCAAGGCCATCTTGATCTACAAAGTTAGTTTTAAGTCAGCCAGGGATATATAGTGAGACCCTGTTTCAAAAAACAAGAAACAAACAAGTTTCCCAAATCATTCCATGTCTCTCTTGTGTGTCTCCGTGGTGTCAATATTTACTCCTATCAAATTTAGAGACAATTTTCAAGAAAGCACAAGAAGTTTTTCAACTCTCTTGATTTTGAGGGTAAAGGAAACAACAGTGTTCAAAAGGTCTTGAACCTGTGCTGCAAGCCTCTGTTTTAATTTGATTTCTAGAGAGGAGCTGGAGGCCCATTGCCTAGCATGCTAACAAGGCGCTGACTCACTCCTATTGAAAATATCTTCATAATCACTTGTTTAAAACAGCCCTGCTACCATGTTTGTTTTCAGATCTGCAGATTAGAAGTACTTTATATCTGTCTCTAGATTTGGACATTAAAGCTTGCTGCTCATACCTCCTCCACACTTGCTGGAATTTTTCATTGCTTAGGCTTCTGACACTGATGGTCAACCATGACCTTGGCTTCTTATCTCTGAGACTCTGAACATTGGGGACACCCATGAGCCTGGCTTCCTATTGCTGAGGCTCCTCCTGATATCAGGACACCATGAGCCTGGCTTTCTGTGGCTTCCTTCTTCACTTTTTTGTTCTTTCAGTAAATGTTTCCAGTCTGCCTCACACAGACTCCTGTAAGGTTTCCTCCTAGAAACCTCCATTGAATCTGAATAGTTTCCATGTATTCACACATTTCCTACCTCTTGGCCAATTTAGACCCTATTCCTAATGTCCTTTCTAAACTGGGTGACAGCTGACAGATAGGCTATTCTCTTCAGACCATATTTCTTGTTACATTGCAATATCCAAAGTAATAGTCCTGCAAAAAATAAGAATAGACTACCCCATCATGTGGGGTCCCTTTTCTTTACAGCAAATCCAATCAGGCAAGGGAAACATGCCTGGAAGCCAAACTGGCTTGCACAGTGATCCCCCTATAAGATGTTACTAAAGCTGTTCTCCTCTGCCTGTTTCTTCTCTTGTCTCTTCCTCTTCAGTCTCTTCTTTCTTATTCTTGCTCAACTTTATTGATGTATAGCTGACAAAAAATATACATTTAAGGTGTACAAAGTGACTATATATATATATATATGTTGAAAAATGATACCAAAACCAAATTAATATATTAATCACTTTGCACACTCTTTCTGCTGTGAGAAAAGTTCAGGTTTATCTCCTTAGCAGTGTGCAATTATCAACTCAAGTTACTGTGATGAGCACAAAATCCTCAGAACTGAAAAACTGTAACTTTGGACCAACATTTTCCTCCTCTTCCAACGTGGAGCCCATGTCAAATGTTGTTATCCTCTATGCTTTTTGATCTCAAATTTTTAACTGGAGATTGTGCAGTACTTGAGTTCCTACAGCTGGCTTATCACACTAAATACAATGCTCCTCATGTTGTCACCAATGACAGAGTTTCATTCCTCTTTAAAGACTGAATAATAATCTAACACTTACCAATAAACAAATACATATTAGACCATTGTTTTTATATTAGTGAGTGTTGTATTAGTTGAGGAAGACTAATTATATAAAGCATGGACAGTAGCATATAACATGGTCTCTGAAATCACATAATTCACCAGAAACAAAATTATGAAGCATCCATCATATGAAGGATCTCAGACTATATATATATATATATATATATATATATATATATATATATATATATTTTTCTAAGCTATAATTTATTCAATTTCTATTCTAATTCTGGTGCATCATGGCAGCCAGGATATGTGGTAGAGGAACTTGTTTACCTCATTGCAAACAGGAAAAAGGGAAAGTAACTGTAAGGGGCCAGAAATAAGATACTCCCGAGATTTATCTACTTCCACCAGCTATATTCCAACTCCTGAAGTTTCTAGAACTTCTCCAAATAGTACTATTACCTGGGGACCAAGCATTCGAAACCCAAACACGTGGGGTGACATTTTATGCCAACTCATTACAGGCATGCCAATTGTTTGCATATTTTGGCTATTGTGCATTAAGCATAAACATGCAAATCTCTCTCTGAGATTCTAGTTTTGATTATTTTGGCAATTATCCCAAAGCAATTTTTGCTGGATCCTATTATTTGAGGAATCTTCAGAAGGTTTCCAAAGCACTTACAGATTTGCTTTCAACACAATGACTTTCGGAGACAAGGCTCTGCTCATTGTTCCAGCCCTGGGGGTAAGTGAAGATGTGTGTACTCATAGCATACATCATCTGAGTGATTTTTAAGATGGCAAAAATAATAGCCAGAATCTCGTTGGGAACTGAATAAAGTACAGCATGGGTATATACTCAGGGTAGGAGATCCTTCGTGTCTAGCTTTGAGTGTTTTATGCTTTTGATTCTGAAGAGACTCCTTTGCAAGGCTTCAGAGATGATGTCTAAAGTTCTGCAGAGCCCAAGACTATATACCACATATCAATCTTCTCATCTTCCATCTCCTCAATTATGTACGTGGAAACAAATCTCAGTGGAATCCACCCAGATGGTGACATATTTGGTGGATTCACCTAAGAACTGCCCATGAGAAAATATGAAAATAGTTGATAGATTTTTGCAAAAATTATGTACATTTCAATGGGTCCGGTTATCTTTTACTTGCCTAAATTCCAAAATAAATTTTTGAAAAATAGATGCTCCAGAAAAATAGAAGCAATTGTCTCATTGAGACCTCAGTATTCCTTTAATTTGGAAAACTATTCCTCAGATAAAATACCCAAGGCTGTGAGTTTATTGCAAACTATTGAATGATTAAATCAAATCTTGGTAAAATATTAGGATGAGAAACAAGACCCAGCTCGTACATTCTATAGTGAAGACATGGCTTGAGTTCCGTTTTCAAATTTAGGCAGACTAGTAACTATATGCTATTGGCTTTCCTTGCCCCTAACTCAGAGGCCCTGCTCACCCAGCTTCACACATCCTGTGAGTATTGTTCTAACACAGCACTCAAGGGTCCTCTGTGCTTCAAGGTAGCAAATTGTTTAACTGAGGGGTTGGGGCAGCACTGTTACCAAAGCAGTGGTACACTTTACTACCCTGGAGTAGCTTTTGAGAATTTCCTAGGTCATTTATACCCTCCATTTCTAAGAACTGGGGTTCCATGGCTCTGAAACTCTATTTTATTATCTTACATATAAAATAAACTTACAATAAAAAACTCTATTTTCTCTTTATTGTGAGGGGGAAGATTTGGTATCACTGAAATCAGAACAAAACTATAATCTATTCATTCTTTAAGACTGAAACTGAGCATCATATATTCTGTAGGAAGTTGGTGGAATATCTAAACTTATTAAAACATCTCTTCACTCATCATAGTATATTGCAATGACCTGTCTTTGTGTCCACCATACTGAGACTATGCAGCCTTGAGAAGAAGGAAAACTTCATTATTAATGAGGTCCATGTTCGAGCCTAACTTGTGTCCTTAGAAAGAAGGCTGGTGAGAGACCAGCTGCAGAAGCTCTTCAGCTGTCTCTGGGCATGACTGACAAGAAGTCCCATCAAAAAGAGCCCACCTTACTGAAGGAATTGCATATTAAGTTCATATCATGAACCAAGATAAGCCCACTTTAATTGACCATGGTTTCCACTTCTCCAGACTGTTGCATCGCCAGACTGTGAATAGATTTGCTTTAAAAAGAAAGAAACAACAAACAACAAAAACAAATGTAGCAAATTGCTAGCATGTTTTTTTACCCTCTAGCTCAGGAAAGGAAGGATGGAAAGAAAGAAATAAGGATAGCGAGAGAAAGAAAGAAAAAGAAAGAAAGAAAGAAAGAAAGAAAGAAAGAAAGAAAGAAAGAAAGAAAGAAAGAAAGGAAGAAAGAAAGAAATATACACCACCCTTGTAGCAGCCTTGAAAGAGAGAGAAAAAGGAAGAAATATTCACAGCCCTTTTTGTCTGTCTTTGGCTTAAAGAGAGGAAGCTACTAGAGAGCTGAACTATATCCAACAAACCAACCCACCAACTGTCAACTATCACTCCCCTACTCTCTTTTGTACTCTAAGCAATATTCCCAGAAGTCCAAGAGGCATGCAATCATAAGGAATGCTGCACATGACCAAAACCTCCTTCAAAGCATCCTGCTACAAACAAGATCATATTCCAATCAAGAATTGTTGCTGCGCTACCATATCTTAAGGATGTTGAAAAATCTCAGATTTTTGTCATGTGAGTGGCAGAATCTGGGGTGTTTTTCTACAGTTACTGGCATCCGAGTGGGCACAGGAAGGATCCTGACCTCATGGAATGTCTCTGGAGGGAAAGGAGAATAGTTGTTGCATGGCAGTTCCATCACCCAATGAACAGAGAGCATGCGTGTCTTTGAGGATGTCTACACTGGTCTAGCAGAAGCCTAAACTAATTTCAAGTTCCCACAAAACTCTGAGGGTCAGAACCTTAGAAATACTTGCTCAGGATGAGTGCTTCTATACTAAGGCCATGTGCCTATATGTGTGAACATATGTGCATGTTAAATGAAACTGGGCAATGTATATTGAATACGTGCCTATGTCCTGAGTTCTTTGATGTTAAGAAAAGTATTTTGTGCATATAAGTTTAGTTTTTTATTCATAAAGTATTCACAGTATGTATTATTATTGAGAGCTTTCTGATTAATTTGTATTTCTGAATAGATACAAAGTTACTTTAGAGCCTGGATAATTTTTTCATACTCTAGACAAATGGACTGAAATTTCTTTGCATGGGCATGCACTATGAGCTGCACACATTGGGGAACAGTCCTGGGAGTTAAGGCAGCATGAGCTCAACCCCTGTGGATACATCTACAATATAACTCCTGTACTTAAGGCTTGGGAATATTATGCAAAAAGATTATGAGAGGCTGAAGATCAGAAAATCTGCTCTGAGATTGTGCCTACTAGAAATGTCAGAGAAGTTATACCCATAGAGTCTCATCACCATGGCTGCCTAAACAAGACCTGAACAACTACAGCACCAATAAACATACTATTGTGGAAAAACTCTCCAGGGCCCTCCTCCTAGACAAAGAACTTTTGACAACTAAGAAAAGCTGTGAGTGGGAGAAACAGTCTTTCCCTGGAAGACCCCCCCTACTCGGTTATCCAATACCAAGTGATCAGCCTTGAAATCATACACATACACGTAACAGTAAATGCACTGAACAGATTATATTTGTATATTCGTGTATTTGTGTACATGTATGTCTCTGTGTGTATAACAATAGCAATTGAAGAAAAAAAGAGGCCATGAAATTGAGAGGGTAAGTCTCTGAGGAGTTGGAAGCAGGAAAAAGAAGAGGAAAATTATATATTTATATTTTAGTTAAAAAATAAAGCATTCCAGGAAAATATGCTGAAAATTGTTAAAGACCAAAAGGACAGCAGAGTTAATAAAAAGCTGTTTCCTAAGTTATTATGCCTATGACATTACTGTTAATAATATTAAGAAAATTTCACATTCCTGATGGGATGTTAAATCATTAAAGACATCTGGGTACACAAAAAGAATTGTTGAGGGTTGGCCAAGTTTCTTTATGTATCCATACTAAGAAAATATTTAAAGAGATTCGGAAGCAAATAGGTTTTAAAACAAAGTTTGTTTTTAAGAATAATACTTTTCAATTTCCCCCAGAAAATAATGTCATATAAATGGAAAATATGAACAAATCACTGCTCCCCATCTTTTTTCATTCCCACTGGTGTCTCAACTACTTTTCTATTGTTGTGACAAGATACCATGACTCGAGCAACTTAGAAAAGGAAGAATTTAATTTGGGGGACTTATGGTTCCAGAGGGTTAGAGTGACACACCTCCTCCAACAAGGCCACACCTCTTAATCCCTCCCAGACTGTTCCACCAGCTATGGAGCAAGCATTCAAATATATGAGCCTATGGGGACCATTGTCATTCAGATCACCACAGTATGATATAAGACATCCTTGGGATGTATACCAGGAGCTGCACCTGGCCCATCATGGGGTCTGTCTGATGCTGCTTCTCACCAAGCACTCATTATCACCTTCTTGTTTCCCATTAGAGTGAAGGAAACTGAGACAGAGAAGTTGTTTACATGACGGCAGTTAGGTGGGTGCTGCTAGAATAGCTGACACCAGATGGTATACAATTTCATTTGACTAACATCACAACTTCCCATAGAAGTTACATTTAAAGCACACCCCTAGTAGATGGATGAGTGAATAGCTCTTTCTCCGTATAAATAAGAAGCAATAGGCAGCCTGAGCTGTAATGGTGAAGACAGAGAGGATGGGCTAGCTCACTGACCTTTTCTTTTGCATTCTTGTGCTCCAGAGCATGAAAATTTTTACAGGAAACTTAAAGTCCTTAGAACAACTTTTATTTCTTTTCAGCTCATAAATATGCGTGACTAATGATTATTCTCTGCAGAGTAAGATATTTCACTGGAAAAAATTTCTAAACCTCAGGCAATCATAACCTAAAAAAAGTCATACTGACCCTGAAAGAGAAGAGGTCTATACCCACGCCATTGAATCCTGCAGTCTCCCTCCTATGTGTCCATCAAGCACTTGAAATATAACTATCATTGATTAAAATGTGCTATAAGATAAAATACATATGGGGTTACAAACACTTAATAAGACAAAGGTAAAATATCTCCTCAATGATTTTTTTATTAAACAGGCAAAGGAAGTTCTATTGTATAGCAGAGTAACTATAGATATCATAACTTGTTTCAAAAGACCTAAAGAAAGACTTTTGGAAGTTTATGTATTTTCATTATTTTAAATTAATTCCTAGACTATTTTACACATGTATGTGTCAAGCATTCTAACAGAACGAGTCGTTGAGGGGGAGCGGGACCAGCCTGTCCCCCTTGGGGCTGAGCGAGATGGTGAGTATCTACAGCCCGACCACTCCCCCACTGGGAGAAAAGACACACACCAAGAGCCAGGAGAACTGTCAAAGCAGGAACTCGTTTTATTGCTACAAGCTGCCTTTTTATAGGCTGAGGGTAAATGGGAAGGTCTAGGAGATGAGGAGAGGTGACGTAGGGTGTGAGGTAAAGTAGAGTGAGGGGGGGGAGAGCCAGCAAGATTTTCATACGTAGCAGTAACTACAGACAGAGAGATTGAAAGACAGAGAGACTGAGAGAGAGAGACTGAGAGAGTTGAAATTTTGAAGAAATAAATAGAAATTAACCCAACCTACATTATATAGTTATAAAATGCGTACCTTTATCAAAAGATACTGTGAAGAATGGCTGGTGAGGTAATCTTATCTGTAAAAGTCTTGCTTTGTAAACCAAAGGCCTGAACTCAGTCCCCAGCATGAGGTAGAGACAGGCAGATCTCGGGGGGCTCACTGGTTAGTCATCCTCACACACTCAGCAAGTTCCAGCCCAGTAAGAGGCTCTGCCTCAAAAATATGATGGATGGCTCCTGGAGAAGGCACCCGGCTCTGCTAAGAGAAAACTTTCCATTGGTAGGGGCTCTTTTAGATCATGATTAGCGAGATCTTGGGCCTTGGCTCATTCTAATTTTGACATTTCCCTCTCTAACCTCCAAGGTCACACTGCTCATTTTTGTCAATTCCATTAGTTGAAACGTGATTCTAATTTTCTTGCTCTGGGACCTCAAGAAAGAGATGCATTTGGGGGGGTACAAAACAGTCTCTTGCATGATTGCCTGCTCTTTTCACATATTAAACACCAGTTCCCCCAGGAAGACATGCAACTCTCTCCAGGTGTTACACTCATGTCAGAATCCAGGATGTCCAGTGGTGTACAGTTCTATCATTTTTCATGTCTTGAACTGCAGAATCAGAAATTCACCACCAAAAGCACTTAAGTACTTAAAACACACACACACACACACACACACACACACACACACACACACACACATACACCACATGAGAGGGAGGCATTGAATAAGAAGATATATGCAAGGAAATATGATTAAAAGTATTGAGAACATTTATAATAAGTCAAAGAGGAAGAAAATCATAAGCCTGGGATTCATGGGAAATGAAGACACAGCAGTAACATAGAGAAAGAAAAGACATAACATCAATTTAAATAACATTTTAGTTGATTCAATACATCAAAAACATTATTATTTACATGTATCATATTGCATGTGTAGGTTATACAGAAAGGAAGAGACAAATAGAGACTGGTAGAATGTGCTGTTTAACTGATGCAAGAAAAACAAGAGTGGAAAAAGTTAGGAATAAGGCAAGCAAGAGCACAAAAAAAGATCTAAAATATATGTACATAGATGTGTGAAATTGAATCATAAAAGTAAGTTGCTCCTTCTAACACTTCCTATGTTAGAGGTCAATTCAGGAGAACTCAGTGCTCTATATGCAGCCCACCTTCCCCAGGGTGTAAGTGTAGTCCAAGTTAAACAACCTATATATAGAAAAGATCAGTGACCCCAGGAGATGATGAAGGCTTCATTCACAAGTAATCAGACCTCTGACCATTCCAGGAAGCCCTTAACCACAGTTCTTTAAGGCTGGATGCCATACCCATATATGGCCCTCCACGGGAAAAGAAACAGAATTTTTTTAGAGCCCCAACAAATGCTATAAATGGGTTCAAGTTCCTCTTTAAGGCAACTCAGAGAGTCAGAGGAAAGGATCTTTGCATGTGGACAGGGGCTCAGTAGACCAGAGAAAATGGATGTCTTGCTTGGTTTCTTTTTCTGTGAAAAAGAACCTGTGTTCTGGGGTGACCCATTCCTGTGTCTCAGAAGGGACATTTTTCTGATGTGAACTCCACTATCACCCTGTCTGCACTTGGTGACTCACAGTAGAATTGGCATTCCCAAAGCATTTGCTTTATCATTGTTGAGAGATCAGAGCAGTGGTCATGTCAGTCTGACTCAGTCTTCTGGGAGTTTCTCCTGTGCTGGCTGCCCCCAAGGCAAGCTGCTACCTCAACATTTCTGTGCTGATGGAGACAACTGACAGGAAAGGGAATCACTTGAATTTGAATAGTAAATGCTTTGATTGGGTTCTGTTCCTACAAACCTTCCAGTTTGGGAGAACACTGAAAACCACCAGTACAGTAACAACTACTATCACCCGGGTGGGTTATTGTATAAGTATAATTATCATTATTTATAGTTATTACAACTACTCAGGGAAAGGAGCAGATACCAGTCCGTATCAAGTATTCTCCTGGAATTTTAGTATCTGGTTTGGAAATATTTTATGATAATTGTCAAAGGCAAAGGGACTCCTGCAGTGTTTATAAAGCACTACCAGAAACGAATGCAGAAATAAATCTGAATCTCTCACCCAGCTTTCCTCATGGTGTCTCATGTAACCAAGGTGGGTGCAAAGTGGAAAGTAGTTTCAACACAAGCTCAAGCCAAGGACCATTTCTACTATTGTTCCTTCTCTGTTGCTCTGCATTTGTGGTAATTTTCAAATTGTGTATCTAAAGGAGATTCTGAAACATTAATACTAAATTGGTTAATCATCCCAAAGGCAATGGTACTAACTTAAAGGCATTATGAGGCCATTAGTAAAGAAATTATTTATTCCATTTTTAATTTTTAGAGAAATTGTAGACACACAAGCAATAGTATGATTTAATACAAAGAACTCCCTGGTAGCCTTTATATAGTTTCCTACAGTAGTAACACCCAGCTGAAGTTACTTGTACAAAACTATTAGGCGAGGGATGTGGATTTAACTTAGTGACACATACAGCTGTTGTAATTTCCCTTGCTTGCTTGTACTCATTTGTGTTTGTATATAGCCCTGAACAATTCTGTCACCCATGTGGATTTGTCTACCACCATAGCCAAGACACAAAGCCACCTCACCACAGGGATCTCTATGCTATTGCTCAATCAAAGGCAAACTTCTTATTGAGGAGAAATATCTGCAGAATGAGGAAAACGGTTAGTGAATTTTATTCTCAATAGTTAATTTGTGTATGTTTGTGGAACAATCTATTGGGGGAAGTTTATTTTTAGTTATGTTTAAAATTGTTTTATGCACTGTTGGGTGAGAGGCTATCCTGGGTCTTGGGTGTTTTGTATTGTTTGCAGGTGTTGGATTTCTGTGGCAGTTGTTAATTGCTAATGATCTGCATGTGCTATCAGTAGAACACCTAAGGAGTTCTGAAAGAACAAAAACACCCAAGCTCAGATGCTCGGGTTCCATTGTCGATTGAGTGTGGCGCTGGCCAGGATGGTGGTTCCCTCTGCTGAGGTCTGGCAGGGCTTCTGCATGTGAAAATGCCTCCTTGTCACCTTTGGTGAGCTCCTGCAGCAGTGTACTACTACAAATGGCATACCAATGTGTGGCAAAGACATTGTGCCAGCTACATCCAACATGGAGACAATGAAGAAAGAAAAAGAAACTCCAGACCTCGCAGAGTCCATTTTGTTTTGTTTTGTACAAACCTGTCCAGATACTTGTGAGGTGAGGTGGTCCTGGCAAACACATCTGTTATGGTGATGAGAACTCCATTCCATGAGGGAACCCTTCCTGCAGACAAGCTTACCAGTTCTTTTTCCTGCAAACCAAATTCTGTCTGAAAATCTGGAAAGTGTTTCCTTAGGGTCAGCACACCAAAGCTGTTTTTCAGAACTGGCCAAGTCTGTATCTCATGCTGACAGCTGAATTTGGTACTGTGAGAGTTACTCAGGTAGTGCTGGTTCTGAAGGTATAAAGGGATCATGGAGAGCTGCTGAGGCTTGGTATTATGAGAGGCCAGGAGAGGCCATTGGAGAAGGTGCAGCCTCAGTAGCAGTTGAAGGTCCAGACTGAAGGTGTCATGCAAAGAAGTTGAGGCTTGATACCATGAAGAGAGTCCAGAAGATGTTATTGGTGAAAGTGCAGTCCAGTTGCAGCAACGGACCCCAGCAGTTTTTGAGATGCCACTACCATGGGATGACCATCAAGAACAGCAGCAGCAGCAGTAGAGTGGAGCCAGCCAGAGCCTGGAAGACAAACTGTGTGTGCTGCAGAGGGCAAAGCCAGAGAAGTGATCCAAGCCCTTTGGAGGAGCTCAGAAGATCATGAGTGAATTCCAGATAATTGGGCATTGAAAATGTTTTTCTGCTCTCCAAAGACATTGTGAAAAGCTTGATAGATGTTTGATTTCATTTGTCCTGTGCATTAGCAACCCTCATGATTGTTTCTCTTGTAAATAATTTTGTTGGTATAGTGTTAAATTGAGTTGTAGAGATAAAAAGTAATTTTTTGATTGGCTTATACAGAAAAGGAGAAATGTTGGGGAAGTTTATTTTTAGATATGTTTGAAATTGTTTTATTCCCTATTGGGTGAGGGGCTATCCTAGGTCTTGGGTGTTTTGTCTTGTTTGCAGGTGTTGGATTTCTGTGGCAGTTGTTTAATTGCTAATGATCTGCATGTGCTATCAGTAGAACACCTAAGGAGTTCTGAAAGAACAAAAACACCCGAGATCAGATGCTCGGGGTTCCATTGTCGATTGAGTATGGCGCTGGCCAGGATGGTGGTTCCCTCTGCTGAGGTCTGGCAGGGCTTCCACATGTGAAAATGCCTCCTTGTCACCTTTGGTGAGCCCCCCTAGCAGTGTACTACTACGACAATCTGTGTCAATGTTGAATCAAAAGAGTAGCAACTATTTGTACATCTGTCTGTTTGCCTGTCTATAATCTTCCCCTCTACCTATCCACCTATGAATTCTTTGCATGTGGACATTTATGTGTATCCACATCTAAATGTTAGATATGTGCAAGAATAGTACATATTTACAGGCTTGTGTAAAATTAGCTCCCATAGTAATGAAGGCTAGGTTAGCACAAATCCACAAAACAGGCAGCTGGAAAGGAAGATCATATGCAGGCAGGAGCCCAGCGTCCCAGACAAGGTGTGAAGCCCACAAAGGCTGAGAAGTGTCTTAGGAAAGAGAAAGATCATATGCCGGCCTGATATCTCCGATTCTCTGTAAACGACTTCCCTTCTACAGTGCAAACCATACCGAGGTAATCTCCATTTCGATGAACTCAGAGTCAATTTGGGCCTGCAAATATGTCTGCAAAATTCCTTTGCTGAATAATGTGGCTTATCGTTGGCTGAGGAACTGGGAGAAGGCATGCACGTGTATGAATCTGCCCTTCCTCAGTTCTCAGAAGAGAGTGACAAGCCTGTGCTAATCAGAAAGCTGCTTGAAAGGGAAAGTCTGAGGAATGTGGTTTGGTGCAGCCAAGTCCCGCGTCCACACATCGCGAACTCATCAGACAGTCCGAGGGGATTACCCGCATGTCCTGAGGAAACCGAGGGAAAGGTGAAAGCAGGTGATAAGGTTCCAGTTACTGGGGAGGTGAGAGGGAGATTATGAAAAGGAGAGGAGAAAGAAGGAAGAGTGAATGTTGGGGAAGGTCTACGATTAGGGTCTTGTGGAAGAGCCTGAGAGGTAAAGGAGCATGATGGGTGAAGAGCATAATTGGAAGCAAACATGAAAGATTAGGCGCAGAGAAGGCAAGAACAGCACACTCCACTTAAAACACTGAATGGATCCGTCAGCCAGGAAACATGCATCCTAACTGTACTCAGTTACCTCTCAGCTGGTCTCTCCCCGTCTCCTTCAGCCCTCCCCTGGACTCATGCCCCCTGCTCTGACTGTGCTGGACTCAGATTTTCTCCCCAGCATCTTCACATCAAATGTTCCTCATCTCCATTACACCAAGTGTTCACTCTTGTTTTCAAACTTAAGAGGGTTAAGGCATAAAACTGTTTATTCATTCACTCGTTTATTTGTTTTTAAATATTTAAGGTTCTTTTTTCTGAGATACACATGGGAAAGGTGGGTGTGGACAAGTCTGACTTCGCATTGCCACTCAGATATGACTTAAGGGTCAAGAAGAAACTGCTACTGTTCAAGTTCTTTAAAAAGGTCTCTGAATCGAAAATGTGGGCAAAGTGAGAACTACATCTGGGTGACGGGGTTGAGGTGACCTGAAAGCACAGAGATCTTATTGTATCTAGAATTTGAAGCAAACAATGAAGAGCATGCATGTCCATTTCTAGAAAGGCACAGAGACTATTCTTATTCAACAGCATCTCTTCATCTTCGTGACCAAAATTTAGGGAGAAAGAAAAAAGGTGATGCCGATGGCCAGTTTCTCAAAGGTGCTACCTAAATTCTGTTCCAGGGCATCATTTCTAGGCTGATGACCGTCCTGTGTCACTTGTACTTTCCTGTGGCCCTTCTTGTGGGTAGTCACTCTTTCTAACAATTGCTAATTATCCACAATGCTATGTTTTTTGCCTTCATTAGTGGATTGCTAAGACCATGATACCATGCCCACCTCCAGTCTTTGTTCAAATACTTTCAACATGGGCAGAGGAGAGGCCAGAGATGCTCAGTAGAAAGTACCTCCCTTCTGGCAATTCATTTGTCCCAGTTCAATGTTCCTTTACTTACCTGCTGGTCATTAACACTTCCTGCTGCATTTGTCCCTTGGTAGAAGTGTTCTTCCTTCAGGAAATTGGGATTCTAGTACTGATCCAGTCTTCAGCGCTGACATCCAATTCTAGTCTCAGGAAGCTTTAAGACTATATGAATAATTTGTTCAAGGCTACTTTTAAATTGAAGGCTCATTTAATAGCAGGAACTCTAATTTTTAACAAAGGAAACATGAAACTCTAGACAACAACATTCATCAAGGTAAATGTAGGTTTTAGGGCTAGAATTCTAATTTTGACGCCACTGTCAATGAGAGGGAGACAAATTACCACTCCTGGGCGCTGGTGGTCACTCCTTGTACAGAGTCAGAATTGTCTGCTTGGTGTTTTTGTAATGTCTGAGGGAGAGTTGCATGAAAGAACATGTGCTCGGTAGACATTCACTACAGCAGTGTGACTGGAGTTCTCGGCAGGCAGAGACTGTCCTTGTCCTGCCTCATCTGTGTTCCTTTCTTCTTCCCTCGTACATAGTCCCAAGTGCCCTCTGGGAAAGATAACCCAGGAAACCACAAAACAAATACAGAAGTGTTTACATTTTCTCAGTAACAAAAATAGCCAGAGTGACTGGTCTTTCTCAAGACTCCTTGATGCATGACTAAGAGACTTTTGAAATATCTTTCAAGTTTTCCTACTAGGGATATTGGTATTTCCCCACTCCCCCGCTCCCCCATTCCTATCATTGGAAGAGCTGTGCCCTTTCTTAGAGGATTGTTCAGGCCTCTCTGTGCAGCTACTTTGGGGAATGAACTAACTTCTTAAGCATGATGAGATGTGGTAGGCATGAATGATAACACTGGGTCCCATGTAGGCTGGTATGCAGTTATGCCAAGTATGTGTACAGATATGCCAGGTCATATAAGAAGAGGCCATATGTTGAGGAAAAATCAAAAGGGAGACTGAGAAAATGAGATAGGGGAATATGCAGATGACTAAGAGCTTTCTGTGTTGCTAGAGTGGGCAGTATCAGTGGGGAGTAAGTGACACTGCTTAGTAACTTGGCCTTGAACGTATATAGAACTTTCATTTTCAGCATCTCCACATGCTCGGCATATATCTGAAATCTTTAGGCATTTATTTCCTCATTTATGAAATGGAAATGACCTTGGTCCTGGCTTCATGAAGTTGTTGAGACCAGTGAAAGAGATGGCAAGTGTTAAGTACTTTGGACAATGAGTGTTACTAATTTTCAACAGAACTCCATTTCTCTCCCCACAAAGCCATGCCCACACTGAACTCGATTCTTACAGAACAAAGGAATAGCCCATAATTTAAATTCTTCACTATTCACACATTGGCTGGATAATGTTTATTGTACTCAGTTTACATTTACCCTTTATTTTGCTTGCTTGCCTATGAAAGTTTAAAAATTATGACTGCCTAAGAGGGTTTTGGATATGAAACACTTGCACCAGTGAGATGAACATTGTAGTGGTTAATCTTGGTTGTCAGCCTAACTGGATTTAGAATGAACTAAGAGGTAAGCCTCTGGGCACACTTATGGGGGATTTTCTTGATTAGCTTAATTGAAGTGAAAAGATCCACTGTAAATATGGGGTAGCACTTTCTGGGTGGAAGCTGAGCTGTAAGGAGGACCTGGGGAAAATATTTTTGCTTTTTGGCTATTTGCCTTCCCAGCTTGTTGGAAAGTTCATCTCCTCTATTCATGAGTTCATCTACCTTGTTGATTACTGCTGCTGCTGCTATCTTTTGTTAACATGGAAACCCAGCTTCTTTCTATTGTGAACTAAAGGCCAGTGGTTCTCTAGGAATCCTCCAGGTCTTTAGTACCAGGTTGGGACAACTGAGGCATCCAGCCCCATGAACTAAACAGCTTCTATAGTGTCAGTATATCCATAGTGAAGATAGCCATGGTTGTATGATATATATATATTTATGTGTATATACATATGCATATATATTAATATATTTCTAGTAATTTGCCTGAGCTTCAAGTGATACAGTACCAGTCTGAGCTATTTTGATGGCCTATGCCTCATTCCTTACACTTTAATTTGCCTCCTGGCTATGGTGGCTGAAAACACTGGCTAAAATGGCTTATGTTTGAACTATTGACTGCCAGGTGTAGATAAACGATAAGTATCACCATTAAAGATAAAACAGAGCAAATGTCAGAAACAAAACAAAATCAATAAACACCCACACTGAATCTCTTCCTTCACATCTCTGTGCTTTGCCTGACCACTTGGAATGTTTGCCAGCCTAGAGAAGTTACCAAGAAGTTCAAGACTATCATAGGTCACTCATAGATGTGATTCAGTCCAAGTCTACAAGGAGATCATTACCGACATGTTTTCAGATTGTCTTACTCTTCTGTTTGGAAAATCTAAATACTTGGATATATGTTGTTGTAACATACTCTTTATTTATCCATTATTTCACATATTTATTCAGCTGTTATTTGTTGAATGCCTGCTGACTGTATATAACTGTATCTTTGTGTACATATGCCAGGGATTCAACCCAAGCATTATACATACAAAGTACATACCCTATCTGTGAATTATCTCCATAGCCTATATATAACCCTTGTTCTAACAATCAATCAATAACAGAACAGTAAAGAGCGGTAATGGTTATGGAGGAAAATTGAGCAGATAAGAACAGAGAAAATCTTTGTAAAAGAGGGCACAGCAGATCCTCTGATAAAGTAGTAGTCAAATATCTGAGTGAAGAGAGACTAACCATCATGGACATATTTGAGAAAGGGGTTCCTGTGAAGAGGAAATGGCAAGTACAAGGGCCTGAGCTTGGGGGCTGCTTCACAAAGGCAGGTCAGTAGGCAAGTCCATGAAGTGGAGAGACTAAGGGGAACATCAAAGAGACCATGAGTGTGGGACCTGCAAACTTTGTAAGGACTTTGTATTTATAGAGAGATAAAACTGGTATTATCTGCCTTACATTTGAGGATAAGACTTGCCAGTGAGTGGAATAAAATGTTTATGGAGAAAGAATGGAGGGCTGTAAGAGTTTGTTGCAATAATCTGTCTATCAGACAGGAGAAAATGTGTGTGGGTCAATCTGAGGGTAGGGGTTTGAGATCAACATGTGTAAAGGAATGAAGAAGGCAGGACTGGCAGATGGGGTCATTGAGCTGAGATTCAGTTGCTGCTAAAGGCTTAGTCACTGCTTCTGGGAGCAATACTAACTCTGGGAGACCTCAGGGCATCTCTGAAATGGAGGCAAAGCAGGCTTCAGGCCTTTGTGTCCCCTCAACAAACAATCAATGAACAATTGCAGCCCCTGGTAAGGGGTATGGTCCTGACTGAGGCAGCTCCTTCTGCTGTCAGTCAGTTCCAGAGAAGGGACTTGGTCGGAGCCATCAACCAGCAGCAGGTGCTCGAGGACATATAGAAGTGAGGGATCCAGGCACAAACAGTCACTTGGGTGTCTCCAAGTTACCCCTCAGGCTGTCTGCTCCCACCTCCTTTCTTCTTCAGCTCATCTAGAATCTCTCTTCCAGGACACACAGGATCTTTTTCTCTAGGGCAAAGGCTAGCTCCATGGCTACAACTGAAACTTGCCTTATTTAACACTCGTTATGATGTCTTCACACTTGGCTAGCTCTTCTCCTGGTCCCAGTAGTTAGGACAACTTGGACTTTCATTGCTCCAGTCACCATGCCCTTCTATTGTGTTTGCCAGTTTACTGCCAACATGGGGCAAATGAGAACCAAAAGACCAGATACATAGTTCCTCATGGAGCACCCTTGCCTCCCCCTAAAATTCATATTCATTTACTCTACTTGGTGGTAGTTTTTTTTTTTCTAGCCTCTTGGCCAGAAGCCTACTGTGACTGGGAGGCAGTGGTGGTGGTATCATAACATTCAATAAACTCTTATGTTCATTGGTGATTATTCCTCCTCTAGAAAACCCACAAAAAGTAGAGCTGTGGTGATAGAGAGCACAGAATCTCCAAGTGGGCCCTGGAAGTGAAGATCAGAGGCACTCTTCTACCATACATGTCTCAGGCTCATGGTTTCTAAATTAATTAATTAATTGATTGATTAATTGACTTTGGCATATTGCTGACTGATATAACATACATGTGTAATCTCCAAACTGGCCCTAGACTGGTGCCTTCACAAGTCCATAGTTCTATTGGGACAGAACATCTGGTACTGTGGCCTGTGATGGCTCTGCGGGACTCTGTTGTCACTGTGGGACCTCTGATTCTGTGCAATAGATTCTCTAATCTGATGCTGCATTATCTTGAATTCTGTATTGGACTAAATTCCCTCTGAGACTTTGAGCAATGGTGCTGGGTGTAGGGAGGGAAGGCTAATCTACAGCAATGAAATTCCTTCCCCTTATACCTTTGTCAAGGTGGAAGAGACCCAGTTTAATTGACTCACCAACATAAGGTTATTTTATTTCACTGAAGAATGCTACCAGACTTAGAACCCTGGTTTGGACTTTATTTATGGAATATCAGAAATTCAGTGAATATATTATCTACATCAGAGTATATTATCTATATCAGACTTAGTAAAAGAGATTTCATCCCACTGAGCTTGAGAATAGCTTCCATTCTTATGGCTATGGTTAGCCTATTAAAATACGCAGTGTCAGGTGGCCAGTGCCAGGATAGCTGAAGTCTTCTGAACAGTATTTCCCCTGAAATAGTGTAAACTATGCATTTGTGCCTAAAGGAAGCTGTCTGGGTGAGCAGACAGCCTAGCTGTCTAGTGGTTTTTGATAATCAATCTAGTGGTTTTTGATCCTTGATTATCAGAGAGAGGAGATGTCAAGGATGAATCTGAGATTCTCCACCTGTGATCACAGTGAGTAATGGGACCATTTGTGGGATGATTGGGGGAAGTGCAGGCTTGGAAATTGGTAAAAGGCTATCAAGGACTCACTTTAGGACAGACGACTGATGTCTATTAGTCAACTAGAAGAAAGTATTAAGCTAGCAGCTGGATGATTCAGTTTGGATTTCAGGCAACGTATCAGAACTGAACACAGACAATGTAAATATAAAGTCTAAACTTGGACCATTAGAATGACACCCTAGGACATTCTCTTTCAAGTATCCCATTCTTTACTGTTCATTTTTTCATTTTCAAAAATATAGTACAACCTCATGATGTTAAGATAAATGTAAGGCAAAATACAAATTAATTTTATTAGCAATAGTTTCACTGAAAAAACTAGATTAGACACCTGCAAAGAAGCTTTGCTAAATCACTATGTATCATTCTGAGGCAAAGTTAATTGATTTTAAGATTAGGTTAAACACCAAATGCTTTGGAATAATACCACTACCAATAACTATTTCTGTTCTCTAAGCATTTAATATGTCAGTGTGTCAGGTCTATGCTAAGTAGTTTACACAAATTCCTCACAATTTTGATATAATAATGTGAAGTAAGTTATTATGCTTCATTTGCTTGCCGAAGACTTTGTAGGTCACATGTCTAGTAACTAGCAAGGTTGAGGTCAGTCCAATTAACCCAACACTAAATCAAGTTTCATGATCACTTTTCATTGTGTCATTCTTCCCATAAGAAGTATCAGACTGACCAGTGACTTCACGGATGTTTCTCTTCTCCCAGCCTACCAATAATAATGGTTAGTTTTATTTTAAACCTTTGTATAGTTTTTTGTCAATATAACATATCTCAGAAATTCTAAATAGAGAACATCAGAGAGATGGTTGGCCTTTACAAAATCTGGGTCAGTAAACTTGGTCAGTAAGTCAGTTTCTTTTCAGTAGAAACCTAAATATGGATCTAAACATGGATTTTCTACATTGCAGAGGGAGATATACATACAAAATATGTATATATACACATGCATATATCATATGTGAGTTAGATTCAATAAATAAGTACAAATACTGAAAAATACTCAAACTGACATGAAACATGAAGTAAAAACTTGTGAAGTCTAATCAAAGCTCAGTAGAAAGATTAGCAAAATGGATCATGAGGAAGATGGAATATCAAGGCTTAAAGACAAGATAGAGGATCTGGATTACTCCATCAAAAAATAATAAATTTAAAAACCCTCAGGAACAGAATATGCAAGTAGGATCTCATAATTTTTTTTCTGCACAGCAGAGGAAATTGTCAATTAAATAAATAGGCATCGCATAGAATAGTAGTAAATTATTCCAGTATATGATCAACAGAGGCATAGTGTCTAGAATACACAAAAAAATAAAAAAAAGAAAAACACCAAAAAAAAAAAACCCACAACTTAGTTACAAAATGGGCAGTGAAACTATAAACAGTTTTCAAAAGAAGAAATACAGATGACCAAAAAGTACTTAAAAGGATTTAACATTTAGTCATCAGGGAAATGCAGATTCAAAATCTACTTTAAGACTTTATGTCACCCAGAATGGCTATATCAAGAATACAAATGACAATGAGTACTGTCATAGGTTGGGGAAAGGGAAACGTTTATACACTGTTGGAGTATAAACTAGTACAGATGCTTGGAAACAGTCTGGATGCTTCTCAAAAAACTGGAAATAAAACTACCACTTGACCCTGCTGTAATACTTCTGGGCATATATACAAAGGACTCTATACTCTATGAAAGTGGAAAGAATTGTACTAAGTGATATGATCAAGGCCCAGAAAGACAAATGCTGTGTGGTCTGTCCCGTATACAGATCCTAGAATCAAGCTTTTAGTTTTGCTTATTCAATTTGGAGTCCATTTAGAAATCAGGCAGCTAGGAAGGGGACCTTGGGAGGAGCTTTCCTTAAAGGAAAGGGATAGTAGAACATAGATAAAATGAAAGTAGAGAAGGGAGATGCTGGCAATGGAAAGAGTTAAGCAGTCAGCGGGTGGGGGAGTAGAAGGGTTAAGTAGGTAGGGTGGTAGAGGATTGGGCAGGTGAATGGGAACAGGGAAGGATTAAGAAATGTGTGAGCAAGCCATATTATCTTGTAAAGAGAACAAAAGTACCAAAAGGCAATCCAAAGGAGTTACCTTGCATGGCTGGATATGTTGCCTCTAGAAGCCATGGGTTACTAAACAAATTCCCAGTCCTGAGTGTGGGATGCCTCCACAGGAATTGGTCAGAGGAGCTCCAGAAATTACTCAAGCAATCCAGACCTCTGTCAGTCCCCTTGGTTGCCCACCAGAACTAGAAGATATCACCCTATTGCCGAAGATACTGCACACCTATGCCAGGTTAAAAAATTAAAATTCCAATTTTGAATATTTGAAATCTATTAAATAATGCTAATACTAGAAGTATCTTAGTTCTGAGTTAAAGGCAATGAGTTTTGGTCCATCATCAGGGATATATTTCCTAAAGCACTACATCCACAAGGGTGAGACTTAAGAATTAAGATATCAAGGTCTATTAAGGATGAATAGTTAAGGACGAGTGGGTTAGCGTTAGTGAAGGACAAGCAAGGTCAGATTGCCATGTTAAAGCACACTCTAAGGAAGCAGAACTAATCAGCTTTCAAATTACTAGTTCACAGGCTGAGGTGTAGGGCTGATGGAGCAGAAAACCTACAAAGAAGAGTCTTGGGCCATAAGGCCCTACCTACAAGCTGGGTAAGGTGGGGAGTGATTCTCCTTTACAGTGATTCAGGATGACTAATCCCTAGAAAGCTCACTGCCTGCTTTGGTGAAGTGGCTTTAGATCCACTGTTAATCTGTATTCTCACCACAGTTCAGAAAATTCTACTGGAGAAATATTTAGCTAATTCTAGTGAACTAATGTGGTAAAATATATTCTATATCGGGAAAGAAAATAAATCTAGATTAAAAATCTAATTTTGTCTCCTAGCTTGACCAATTATATTTTTCAATAAATTATTTCGGCTTTTTTAAAAAAACAAATGATACTACTTTTGTAACTACTAAAACCTCAGCTCTAGAGTCACTTAGATGGTTCAGATTCTTCTCTGTGGGATGATGGGATGGCTCAGCAGGTAGAGGTACCTGCTGCTAAGCCTGACAACCTGAGTTTGATTCCTGGGACCCTCATGTGGAAGGAGAGAAGCAGCTCCTGCAAGCTATTCTCTACCTCCACACAAGTGCCATGGTACAGGCATGTCCAAATTACAAATAAATAAATGCAAAAATATTTCCTGTTATCTTTAACAAATTATTTAATTTCTCTGTACTCCATTTCCTTTCTGTGAATTGTCATGAACATTAAAGGTGTGTATATATATATATATATATATATATATATATATATATATATATATATATAGTTGCTTTTAGGATACCATAAAACTTAACTAGCTGATTTAATAACATCTGGAAAATATTTCTGAGTTCATTGCAAATTATATAAGTAATTGATTAAAGTATTATATTTCAAGCCAAGTTAATTCATAAGTTCAGAATTTCTTGAATAATACTCACATACATTTCTGGAATAATTTAACCTCCACCTCTTATTTACTATTTTCCCAAGAGGACAAATATCCAGTCACTGGTACTTTAGATTTATAGGCTGGAAAGAATGTTGTCAGAGCCTAGCAGAAATCACTTCAGGGAAAAACATTTCTTAGTAGATGAGGATAATGAGAAACCCCTTATTTGCCATTAAAGGAACAATAACCAGAGTGGCTGTAAAAGTATATACACAATCCATGCAAGCTCAAGTCAGACCAAATGCCAGCAGGCAGATAGAAGTTGGGTATGAAACCCCAGTCCTAGTTATAGAGCTATCAGCATTTGGTAACTCCTAGGAGAGGAAGACACAGTTTTCAAGCAAAGTTTAGCTCCTGTTAAGTTGAGCGCACTCCAATGGAAGAACACACATCCAAGAATATTTGAGTGGCACAAATTGGTCTTGATGGTTAAAAAGGATATAAAGTTCGGTGGGTATTGAAGAGGGTTAGATCTGGGAAAAGCTCAGATGTGGGGAGGAATATGATCAAATCATATTGTACAAAATTCTTTAAGAACTGTGTGTGTTATGTTTGTGTGCTGTTTTCAAGACCAATAGCTAGGGTTGAAGGTGTAGTTCCATTGTGAAGTGCTTACCTAGCATGTATCAGACCTTAGATTCATTCCCCAGTCTCACCAAAAATCCAATACAACAAAAACTAGCTATCCCCCATTTTTTCAAGTACCCCTTGAACTTGCTCATCATTTTGGTCCAGCAAGACTGGCTCTAAGTTTAGGAAACGCTGAGACTGACCACATAGGAAGTTTCACATTATTAAATCACAATGCCTTTCCCTGGAGTCTTGCTAGAATTCTATTTACAGACCTTTGAAAATCCTATTAGGTTAAAATCACTTTTCTTAATAACATTAATAGCATGTCATTCCTGAACACTCTCCAGTATGTTTGGAAAGTACTTGTGCAATGACATGGAGACTACTTAGCATAGAATCTCATGATTTAGTTCAAAGCTGGAACTGTGTACGGGAAGGAGAGACTTGATGGCCTGTGTTGTTTTGTGGAAATCCTATGGGACTCCAATCTGGCTACATGTGTACACTGATAGTCAGCACAGGCTCAGCCTTAGTATCTGATATATAGAGAGGTCACTTTCTGAAGGTGGAAGAACCAGTGTCTGTTAAGATGAAGATACACTTGCTTGTCCATAATGGCCCATCGAAGCATCTGCTGGGCAGCAATGAGTTCATCCTATACCAATGTACCCAATGTTTGATGTTGTTAAAATGGCTATAAAAGCTTTATTCAAGTTAAGTTGGATTCAACTGTAAACAGCATGAAAGATTTAAGTTTTCAAAGGTAAACTCATTTAAGTGACAAATGGCAAGCTAAGTTAAGAGAAAACTGGCTCTAGTCAGTGAAGTGGTTATTTTTGTGATGGCAGCCCCAGTAGAATCATTCACAGCACTTAGAAGTCATCAATGGAGCTCACTTTTGGCAAGCCTGAAGCATTCTGCAATCCAGGGAAATACTTTCTAATTATTCAAAACATGGTATCAAGGGAGCAAATGTTGTTGGTGCCAACCAAGTGTTAATTGATTTGAAAGTCCAGTCTAAAGTAATCGTAAAGAAACCATGACTATGAAACCTTCAGTGGGAATATGTGAGTGGGTGGTTACCAAATTTTCTCTCCTCTTGTGGGATTTGGGGATTACATGCCTTGCTTTGGAAATGAAGAGCTGTTGACATCTAAGGAGAATAAAGGAAAGGCACTTCCAGGAAAAGAGATGTATAGAGGGTAATTGTATCAATATGGCAGATTGCCCTGGGGGCATTGGTGACTAGGGCTATGTGAAATAACTAAGACATTAAAATAGCAGATGAGCACTTACTTGATTAAAAAACCTTTTATCCTGATGACTAGTTTCACTCTCCTGACTGTAGAACATGTTGTCTCTCTTTCAGTAGAGTTTTCACAAGACAGAAAATGAAACAGCCTCTGTGAACTAAGTGGGAGGAGAAGAAAAATGAGAGGAAATGGCCAAAGCCAAGCAGCTATAAAAGACGAGAGTCATGTGGGAAGCAGTATGGTCTTGGACATGTGGATGGATGGATAGATGGATGGAGGCCATGTTCATGGTCACTTTTTGTGTCTGAACTGGAAGCAGGAAATTTGGAGAAGCAGCCAGACTAACATGCTTAAGGTTACCCCACTATTGGTGTACCTCAGAGTTTGAGTTCTCAGTCATCTCTGAGCTTCGTCTCAACATGACAAGAGTTCTTGAGAAAGTTGTGGCCACAGTAGTTAGCCACTTGAATGACAAGTGTGAAATAAATGTGCATCTATTAAGGAGGGTGTGTGTTTTCAGGGCCTAAACAAGTCACCAGATGGAGGGTGCCTGGTGCTCACAGAGCCATGGACCACAATGTGTTCTTCAAGTTGGAATTGTGGAACTTTGCTCCACAAAGCTATGCAGTACCCTGGCTTTATTCTTGGACTTAACCTAAGGCTTGTCTAGGGGCAAGGGCAGCGTTCTGCTCATTATGGCTTCTTCTCCTACCATTTCTGTTTCTGTGATGACCTCAGTATTTCTATCCCTCACGTCTTTCCAGTTTATGCATCTCAGTTCACTTCCTTAGGATAAGTCATCGCTTGATGACTGACTACTCAGATGCCTGGCCGTAGGCATACTTGATGATCTGGAGCCTAATAAATCTCCCCTTCAGTACTCACCACAGGGATCTCTTCTTCAGAGTTTCTGAAGTCAGACTGTACTTGGCTATTCAATAGCTATGTGGTGCTGGGCAGCTTACCTAAGCTTTTTGTACCCTACAGCCTTCATCTGATGACTAAGATGAGGGTTAAATCAGTTAATACATGTAAAAGAGTGTAGAGTAGATCTTGCTATTAGTAAGGATTCAGTAAGTATTGCCTGTTTATATCATTGCCATTTGATTCACTGCCTACTAAGAAGGATGTGTCTTCTATTAGATATCATTCTTATTTACAGTTTTATACTATTGCCTGCATGCATGTTTTCCTTGTTGTAAGTTCTGTGTGGTATCATGAAACCTCATCTAGAGGAGATGCCACATCATAGAAAAAAAGGACATGAAACTAAGAAGGGGTTATAAATAGCAATAAAGGGGTGAATATGATCAAAGTATATTATATACACATGTAAAAATGCTCTTAGTGACTCTGTGATTCTGGAGAAATTGTTCAAATGCTAAGGCCCATTTTCCATTTGTCTCTAATGCTTCTTCACTGCCAGGCAAGTGCTATATGAAATTTATGCCTATGTAATAAGAGAACTTTTAAAGCATCTGGGCTTAGGTCCTAACATTTGGGAGGTAGAGACAAGAGGATTAAGAGTTCATGGCCATCTTCCACTATATAGTAAGTTTTCTACCAGCTAATAAGAGAACCTGTCCCACAAGCAAACAAACAATAAGACAAAATTTTAATATGATTTATTACAAGAAGAAATTATTGAACTGGTTCATTCAACAAGAGACAGGTTTGTGGTTCATTGAAGTCCAGGCGCCCTAAGTTAGATTCCATGTTGATTCTTATATAATTGAAAGGGAGGTTGTGACAAGCTCTGTCCAGAGAATAGTTTCTCTTGATACTTAACTGCCATTCTCCTTGCCCTGCCCCCTGGGTCTGGAAATCCTTGTTTATAAATCCTTGTTATAAAGTAATTCCTCCAAAAGAGTATTAGGGAGTACAATTTCTGAGGCAGGTATTGGGGGTGGGGAGAAGTATCTATGTTTTCTGAGGTTCTAGAGACAGGAGAATAATTCCCAAGACAGTCCCTCTATTCTAGTGGCACATGGCAGGCATGAGTAATTCATTGTCTTTGGTTACATTTGCCCTAACATATGTGTCTTAGCAAGAAAGCAATTGCCCACAGTGAGTGTTCATAGAGGACAGAGTCCAAGAGACCACTTTCAGGTCTACAGATGGTGCCATGGATACAGAGATTACTGGACTTAGTTCATATGGCCCCTGCCTCCTTGTCTTTGTATAAGCCCCTAGCTCTGGCAAGAGTGATAACCATGCTATTTCCAGAGGTGCAAAACCAGGTAAGTCCTCCCCTGCTCTACTATTGTTGAGAGACCTCACCTGTGATAGTCCATGGCAGACAGACACTGCTTCTGTGCACAATGATCAAACGGCTCCCAAGCAGAGACTGAGTTTTCCTTGGTCACTAACTATAGACTCCAGAGATGCTGCTCTGAAAAATCCCAGAGTCTTTGATGCCCACTTAGACTTTGATGATGGGGAAAGGGACAGTTTCTTTGCTTTCCCCTGATTCCTGCACATGCTCTTCTCAGATGGGATAAAGAATTTTCTGCTAAAATTCTTTAAATTCAAGAAATTAGGTGTATTCCATAGCAAGCAGTGACCAGCTCGCTTATAAACACCCTCAGCTTTGTGTGTCCCACTCCCTCACTTCCTTTATGATCAATAATGAAAGAGCAAACTGTGCATTTGGGCTTTAGATTCTGAGGCTAGGAATCTGACCTAACATAAGCGCAGAGGCATTAGAGCAGTTCACATACTGAAATAAAATTAAGTCCTGTTCATTTCAGCCCAGTCTGGCTTCTAGTCCTAGTGCACTACCAATGATCCTCACGGTACACAACTGTACTCATTTTCTTTGCTTTTTAAATAGCAAGGTGAACTGTTAAGACCTGAATAGTGGCCCTCTAGATCCTTATGAAAGCCACCCCAGGTCTGGCTTCTAAGGAACCAGATCTCTAATTCTCTCTTATCCCCTTATTGTCCTTTCCCCCCTGGTTTCTTAGCTGTCACCTCTTCATTGCTCTACAAAATGACAGGGTGTCCTGGGCATCAGTTCTCTTAGCTTTTCCCTAGATGATTGCATCTAGAAGTTTGGTTTTAAATATTCTCTCCACAATGATGATTTCTTAATCCATTCTTTAGGTTTCTCTTTGAGTCCCTCTTACAGCCTTGCTGTCTTTACTGCTCCACCTTAAAACTAACACAACTAAAATCGAGTACTTGCTCTTCCTCACACTGCCCAGGTTCTAGTCTTTCCCCATTTTGGTCATTTCAGTAAGGACCTTTATTCACCAGGGACTCCTGGAGAAACCCAGAGACTGTCAGTTCAACCTTCTGACAGTCTATCAACAAATCTTACCATTTTGTCCTAAAATATCAAATCTATCCTCTTCACTGACACAACTCTAGTTCAAGCCAGTATTATGTCTCCTGTAGATATATGCTATACCCATCTAGTTGGACTTCTTGTATCCATTTGCCCTCTTTCCAATACTGTCTTCATGTAATCATTAGGGAAATCACACATACATGTATACATATGTATACATATATACATATACATAAACACTTCTGCATACATATAAATATAGTTATACATATATAAGTATATGCATATATATATATGTATATATGATATATTTATGTAAATATGCACCATGTCTTTCTCCAACAGAATCCCTAGCAGCCTATCAGTGCATTTAGAGTAGAAATGTAAAGCCCATAACTTGACATGATTTACATAATCTGGTCCCTTTCATTTTTTTAACCTCTCTCCATACTATGCCAACCCTTTCTATAGTCATACTTTCTTGTTGCTTAGTTCTCAAATTCCTAAGCCATTTTTGACCCATTGCCCTCAGATAAATTCTTCCTGTTCTTTATAACAGACTTCTAGTAGTCTTTTGTCAGATAAACTACTAATTATCCATCCTTTTATATCCAGCTAAAATTCATTGCCTCAAAGAACTATTCCTTAACTCCTCTCCAAAATAAATTAGTTGCTTGTTGTAGTGTGTGCATTTTGTAATATTCGTATTTTATTAATTACTTTTCTGTTGCTGTGGCAGAATGCCTGACACAAAGCAACTTAATGGGGGTTTATTTTGGTTCAGTTTAAGAAAGAAGACAGTCCATTGTTGCAGGGAATTTATATAAACAGTGGGGTTGGGTTGATGTTTACATTGTAGCAGAGAGAAGAATGCTCATGCTTAGCTGTTTTCTCTTTTTCAGCCTAAGATTCCTGTTCCTGGGGATGGCACCACTCATATTCAGGGTAAGTCATCCCTTCTTAGTTAAACTTTTACAGAAACACCTAGAAAGCTTATTTCCACAGTGATTATAAATCCAGTCAAAAAGTAATGAATGTTAACCATCACATCAAATATCCTCTTTACTAGTATATGGACTGAGTATAAAGACTGAAGGACCATTTAAGTTAATATCCACATTGAATATCCCTCTGATTACACAGTGCTCTCTATTGGCATAGAGAAAGCTATCAGTATATTGTAATGTTTCATTGACTATGATTTGGAAGCTGTAGGATCTCCAAAGAATACTGTCTGACTCAGCAGCAAATCATTTTCGCCTCTTCTATTCAGCTGCTAGGTACTCATGATTCATGATTCATGAATCATAGCCTCTTTGGATTATGATATTAAATTCTTCTTTGATATTTCTGCAGAAAAACATTCAAACAATGGCAAGGAAGAGGAGTCCTCATTATTATCTGGTCAAATCTTTATCGTGAATATTTCATCATCAAAATGCTGAATGTGAAATTACACCCTTTGAAAACTGTTACATAACAGGGTGCCATAAAAGGTTGCATCTTAGGTATCTGACACTGTTTTTGAATTTCTCTAATTAGTATAATTATATAATATAGTATATAATTATAATTATATTGTTTTAATTTTTTTATACCCAGCCAAACTATATCTTCAACATATCTGTAAATTCTCCTGGTTAGATTAATTGTATCCTTCAAGATAATAGCAAATGACTTAAACCTTTAAATTAATTTTTTATTTTTAGGTACCATATAAAAATAAATTTCATTATGACATTTTCATAATGGAAATATTATTATACTTTGATCATATTTACTCCTCTATTGCCCTTTCCTTTTCCTCCTCATCCTTTCTAGTTCCCTTATCTCCTCCCCAAATACTTTCTTTTCCTCTTTCATGCAAGTCACTCTTCAATAATGTGACAAAAATTATCTTCATCCCATCCAAATATCTGGTTTCAAACATAATCGTTCCCATATTTTAATTATTTATCAAAAATTTTAAGCACCCTCAGTATTCTATTCTTAGCATTTGTGTCCCCTAAATTTTCTAAGGCATCAGAAGTTCTGTGACTCCAAAGCTGAGGAAAATTGTAGAACGTAATGAGGAATTTGGAAGAAAATCTATGCTGGAGATCTCTCATTTTCCTCTCGTTTCTTTTCTGTGAGGTGAGCTCCCTTTAACTGGTGGGTGTGTGCCGGTATAGATGATGAGTGGGGGCTGGAGAGCAACACCCTGCTCTAGAGCTGTGCTTTTCATCCAGACTGTTAATTGTGCGTACAGTCTACAATTTAAGTTCTCACCACAAGGAAATCACATATGAACTTGACTCTTAAAAGGTGGTGAGCACTCTAGTTCAGTGTCAAGATCCTCTGGTCCTGGCAATCAGAGGAGAAAGTTGAGACAAGGTAGAGAAAAATGAGATCACTTGCTGTGTAAATAACTTACTATGAGTTAACATTAGTGGCAGGAAAAATATTCTTTTCTCTGTAGCAAGACAACAAAAACAATGTGTATTATGTGTAGAAGAAGAGAAAGATCTTGGATAATTCTTCCCTATGTTGGAGAAGATGCTGAGGATGATAGCACAGACCACCATGAACATGGAATTACTATTCCACACTCAGTCATTAGATCCCTGCCAGTCAGGGAAATACTTCTCTACTTGCCACTTTTAGAAACCAATCTCCGAGCTGAAGCCCAGGAAATGTGTATAAACACAGCACATGGAAAGGAGCCTTTGCTCTCAGCACGAGCTACTTCCTTACAAAGCAGTCAGTAGGTCTGGTTTTTATTTAACTGCCCCCTGCTTTCATAGCACATAAGAAACAAAATTACACTGGCGACCAGTGTAGAGACAATATACCCTCTAACTGCTGAGACCTGTCAGCCTGGTGTACTGCATTTGAATGAAGTCTTTAACATTCATAACATAGATTGACAATTGGCAATAAATAAATAAATAAATTGTGAGGACATTCTGCAGCAAAAATGTGGCAGAAAGACATTTAAATTCGGCAATAAACAGTATATTTTCTTACTGTCTTCTGAGGATTGTCTCCTAAATTTGCCAGGACAAGTGGTACCATCCCTGCTGGTGTCCCTAAACCATTGCAATGTTGTAGGAGTGTGGGTTGCTTTGAAAAGTAGTAGTCAGTTCTTTCAACATTCCTAGCCCCAGGATGGATGTTTCCCACTGGCCCTTCAGTCATGTATTCAATCCTCGTGCTGCTCTGTTCAAAAACTCTTCCTGTTGGGGTGAAACTTTTTGGCTTGGAGCTCACAGTATGTGTCCAGAAAAGGCCATCAGGGATCAGACAAGTTTGACCCTCACAAAAGTCAACCTGTCAACTACTTGAACTTATCCATCAAATTCCACAACCCATTCAGCGGGTATAGATTTGATATTAGAGCTAGGCTACTTGTGTTTGAGTCCGGGCTCTCCCATTTAATGGCAAAGAAACTGTAGCAGATTATCTAAACTGCTGTCATGCTTCATTCTCAGTGTCCTTTAAGGTTTAAGTGTGGTGATGTTCATGAAAGCAAATGGAACACTTGTGATGAGGGCGTCACAAGTCCTCAATAAGAATTAACTGATAACAATTGATGAAAAAGAGGACATGGATTTGAAGGAGAGCAGGGATAGGTATATGGTTTGGAGGGGGAAATATTGTAATTAAAATGCAATCTCAAAATTAAATAATTAAAAAAGAGAATTAACTGTTACTCTTACTGATAAATATTCCCCCCTTCCTCAACTATTCTTCACATGATTTCACCACTTATTTCTCTATATATTCAAAGTTTTGTCCCTTTGCATGACCTGTGAAGTCAGATGGATACGTTTAAGTAGTTGATATCTTGATGCTGATGAAGTCATGTAATGGTAATGAAATAAGATGGGCATGGAGGTACTTGATCATGCCCTTCCCAGAGTATCTAATGCTTTCTCCAAGGGTCATGAAGGACATTCAGGAAATAGGCTCTGATTCTCCCAGCATACAGACAGAAACCCATTTGTACATGGTTCCTACTGGCTTTTGATGAAAGGTTGACCTGAAAATGGCCAGAAAATCCAAAACTTCAGTAAAGTTAGTAAACTCATGAGAATTTGCATGAGGTGGGCTTTCTGCTGAAAACCAGAATAGAGTCCAAAACTCAGCATAGTGGGGAAAAAGAAATAGCATCCAAGGCTGTAAGTGCATAGAACATAAAAGAGTAGAATGAGACCCCACCCTTGGCCAGACCTGCTCAGAAATCAGCTTAAAGCTTCCCAGCACAACCACGGACTTACTATCAGAGAGAGTTCATGGTTCTTTCTGACATGATTTTTCTGCCTTCTCTTGAGTTTTCAGAACTTGGCAGTCACACTTTCCCTGCAATGCAGTTGGGTTGAGTTCTGTTTTCCCTACAGATGTCATGAAGATCTAGAGAGGAATCTAGAGTTCTTCTCCATCAGAACTGCAGAGGGGAGGTCATGTCCTGGCTCCCAGCTGGCAAAGAGCAATTGTTCTCTGAGTCCTTTCCTTTTGAGCTCTTCAGTTCTAGAGCATGTAGATAAGGGAGGAAATATCTATACTTATTGATCCTACACTAATCTTGAAAGCAGGCACATAAAATGTTTTTCTTTTCTAGGTTTGGGAAACAATGGGCTACTGATCTTCAGGCACCATGTAACCCTCCCATGATGAAAGTAGAAGTATGTTGTGGAAAAACAAACAAACAAACAAACAAACAAACAAACAGACGCCTAAGGCAAGAATTAGAAAAAAGCACTAATAGTCCTAATTGGTTATCTGCTATCTCTCGGCCCCTTGTTCCTCATGTACAGATAAGAAGGCAAAGACTGAAACAAGGACACTGCTGTGAGCGCACAGTAATTGGGGAGTAATAAGCTAAATTAAAAGAAAACTTGCAAGATTAAAGCAGTAATTTCACATTAAAGAGCATTTGCTGAATATCTAACATTAAGTAGGTATTAGCTATTAATCTTTAACCAGGTTTGTTTCAGTATTTGACATTTAAATTAAATAATCATACCACATTTAATAATAAAGTCACTATATGTTAAGCAAATACTACTTGGTAATTGAAACCATATGTTACCCTAGCCGAGTTGTGAAAGATTCACGTGTTTTCAATAACCATCCCATCTTTATTTCATCTAGAAAACAATGCATGTACTGTACCATGAGAAGAAGGGAAGCTATTTATGCTAGTCCCAAATGATTACTTTTAAATGAATATACTGGATGTGACTTTCCTGCTGATCCACCTACCTAATGGTCTATCTCCCCATGTTTAGACACTGTCAGTGGAGGCAGGAGCTTGTAACTGCCTGTCTTCATAAGTTTTATGATATCGAGCCTTCCTTGCCCACGTGGGATTGAACCACTAACGTCAATCAACTTTCACTTCATCCACATCAGGCCAACCTATTTTAAAAAATTGATTGACAAGAATGCAAACATTTTTGTTTTCAGGGTTAAGGCATTCCTTTATAAAGAGTGTTCTGTTTTCATTCCCTTACTTTGGCAACTATAAGACTCTAAATGTTATTTCCTTATTTAATTAAATGAACTCCAGTCTCTCAAATATCATTAATTCATGATTTTATTATGAGTGCATTGACAGTCCCTTTTCTGGTTATGGTTACTCTAATGATGTACCTGCAGCTGTTAGAACTGATAAAGGGCAGAATTTACCCATAATACTCAAACACTTATCTTGAGATATTTTAGTATGTTCCCAGCTTATTTTTAGGGTAAAATATGTTGACAAAGGCTTCAGGTTCACTAGGAACAATTACTTTGTTAACACCCTATGAAAAGCCTTATTATGTTGCCTGGAAAAGAGCTAAGTTATGTGAAGTATGTAAAGTCCCACAGATGAACATACATTGTATGTTGTGTTTAATTTCAAAAGGAAAAGCACTGGGAAAATTGTCTATGAGAGTGGTTTCAGAGACAGTTCACAGTTGAAGTTTGGGAATGATCAATAACCCAGTTTATTTACAATTTTTCTGCACATCAGGTAGTAAAACTTGAGACATATAATTCAGGATTCCTACCATATTTCAAGGCTATTAAGTTACATCTGTCTTTTAGCCTAATTTCCTCTGTAGTCTTATCAGCATAGTAGAAACATAGTCCTGATTTTTCAGCTTGTCCCAGGAATTCCATGGATGCATTTTTCTATTTTATAATTCCATCTGTTTTGTCTCATCTTTATAATCAGCTATCTGATATAATGAAAACTGGGACAGAGGGTCAGAGAGGCCAGCATTGGACACTGACTCCTTTACCTGGCATCTTGATTTCTGGTCCTTATTTTTAATGTTCTATGTTTTGGGAATTCCACTATAGCTCAGATTTGTTATAAATTATATCTCACTCATTGATTCTTCCTATATGTAACTCGTGGGTTATCCTAAGACCTAAGTTCATTCCTAAAATGAAGGCTGAGACCATGCAATCTATGGAATGTCTTTATATAAGAAGGTACAATTATAACCCAATAAACTAGAGTTTGCATATTCTTTTACTATCAGATACAATATCCGAGTTTTCCTTGGTTTATTGCAGGTACAGCACCCCATATGGAAGAGAAGCAGCACCTTATATTAATAAGGGCACATGTACCCTAATGAGTATTATCTATGATGTTTCTCAGTGTTTTCATAAATGGTTAGATGCTCATGAAAGTGTACGGTGATACTTGGGCAGATACTTGCCAATCCTGTCCAGTGATGTCAGGGTTTGGATAAATAGCTTTGGTAAAATTTAGTCTTTACAGGCTTCTTCATCTAGGGAAAAATAAGCTGTATCTGCCTGCCATTGCCAATGCCAGGAATTGATGGGGATGGGTGATGACTCACCAGTGCTGGATAGATACCTTGGGTGGGAATAAGAGACAAAGGGAGATTATATGTCCCTGTCTTGGACCATTCCTCTTGATACAGGAGAATGACATGGTGTAACATTTTGTTATCATTAGCTGTCAGGCTCTTCCATGATTACTGCTTGGAACATCTGTCAACTCACTTTGTTAAACATAGCAATATGTTCTTTCCATGTGTATTAAGAGAGGAAAAGCAGAGACTCCACAGAAGTATTTTTCAGATTACTTGTTTACCAGCTTCTATCTTGTGATGAAGATTGTCTAAAACCTTCCTGGCATGACTTTTCCATAGTTTGAAGGGCACATATTTTAACACAGAATTCTTAGAACAGGGGAATCTTCAGTGAACACCATGGTTCTTTGTTTAAAATCCCAGCAACCTATTCAGTGATGTCCCTCAGGCTTTTCACCAGTCTATGGCATTTTCTGGGGAGGCTGCCTTAACTCTATGTGTGTCACCAAGGACATTTCATGATGGTGCTTCTTGGTTCTCAGAGAGAAACTAAGACTGGGACCTCTCCATTATTTGATATTGGTAATTTCCAAACCTGCCATTGTTTGTTAACCTGTGCTATCACTAGACAGTTTCTTCTAAGATCACAGATGACTTTGTGATTCTTTAGCCCTTTGTCCATAATCATCCGCAAAACACCATGAGTTTACCACTGGTAATTGGTATGATATACACACACACACACACACACACACACACACACACACACACACACACATATCCCAGGTGAGTTCTGTTGACCTTTCTTGACCTAGCAATTAACACTATATTGAGTTCCATTGGTATCCTCACATAATGCAATTCTTCAAGCTGCAACATATAAAATGGCATACCCTCTTATAAATCATCTGTAGATTATTATAATCCAGGTAAGTTACTTTGTGGTGCTGGTTTACTTCTTTTTTAATTAACTAATTTTATTTTTTTAGTTGTATGTGTGCTTTGCCTGCATGTATGTCCGTGTGCTACACATGTGCCCGTGGAAGTCAGAATTGGGCAATGGATTCCCTGAAACTGGATTTAGACAATTGTGAGCTGCCATGTGGGTGCTGGGAACATGAAGTTGGCTCCTCTGGAAGACAAGCCAGCATTCTTAACCAACCACTGAGCCAGTTCTCAGCCTTTTGCTTACTTCTTTGCTTTCCTTAAATTCTTTACTTTTTCTTTAGGAGAAAAGTCGCATTCATTATCTTATACCATTGAGTTCCAATTTAACGAAAGCAAAATTCAGCAATGTGGAAATATCTAAAATTTTTTTTTTGTTTCTCATCTTGTGCAATTTTAAAAAAATGACAACTGAAGAATATTACTGCTCTTACTAAATAATACAGCTGCATTTTAAGGTCATGCATAATCAACTTTTAGTGTTTTTTTTTTACATCACTAAAGCTAATTTTAGAAAACATCAAGTCCATCCCATTTTGCTCTATGTCTTCTCACTTCACAGTAATTCCAGTCACACAGTCCTTGATCTTTACAATGTTAATAACCATCACAATCCCTTGACTAATCACCATGTGCCAGGCAAAACTCCAAACACCTGCAATTTATTACCATCTTCAACCCTTAACACAACCCTATCCAATGGGTTCCATTGTTATTTTCAGCTAACAGATGAAAGTTTTAGAGAAGTTAAGCAAGCCAAGGATCATTAGACTCAGCCGTGGTGACGGAACCTGCGTGTCACTGCTATGATTCCTTGTCTAATCATGACGCTAGGAAGGCACCGTCACACAGGTGGACCTGTGTGAGCCATCCGACTGCTGACTAGAAGGGTTGGATGAGTCGGGGCATGAGACACTTTGCGTATAAAGTAGAAGCATGAGCAATATAGAGAGCCACGCACCTCATAGCCAATCTAGTCAAACTCAGTATGTCATACTGTTAAGTGGAAGTGACGTCAGTGTTGCTCCCTTTCCTGTTTCTTTTCTTAAGGAGCTGGAGTTCAGAAACATTGGGTATCATTTTAGAGACATGCTAGGCTTCAGCCAGGGCCTTGTAGCATCCCTAAAAGTGATCCAAATGAGCACCAGTAAGTTTCTTCTAACCCAACATCGTCCTTTTCAGGTTCATCTGAGCTGTGATGCAGCTCAGGGCTCAGACATTCGCTGAGACAGGTAAACTACATTTTCACCTTGAATACCCTCAACAGCTCTCCCCCATGATAAAGAAGGAAACAACAAATAGTAATGTGAAGTGTGCGTCATCAGAGCTAGTAGACAGCTGAGAGAGGATGTGATTTTCTAGTCTCACGCTTACTCAGTTCCCCATACTGCTTTCCAGGTCGCAGGCGCAAACCTCTGCATCCCTCTGAACCCTAACCCAAGCACTGTCATCCTCATGGCTTTCAAGTTTATGGTCAACTCTTCATATTCAATGTTTTGCTAATGTTCTTGAGAATAGTTTAATGAAAGACAATGTTTTTCCTTTCTTCTTGAGAAGAAAGTTCTTCTAAAGCGTTACCTGACTGATCTTTCATAGACATTTTTTTCAGAATTTCCAGAGTCTGGAGGTCTTAAATGACAATGAGTTCGATGCTAGTCTACCTTGTGCCTCCTCAGTGTGAACCGACTGGGCCCTGGGTCCCATGATCATTTCTGTTACTACTTTAATAGGATCCTAGGAAAGTGGTAAGACTTCTGGTCTGTCTCAACCTTTGGATATTTGTGAATCAGTGTGATTTCCTTTCTGTTTTACTCCTCAACCACAGGGATTAGAAGGGGCGGTGGGGAAATCCTTCTCTTGCCTTTAGTAGTCCAACCAGTTTAAGTGAATAAGAGCCCAGTGAGAATTCTCACTTTCCACTTCCCACTATCAAAGCAGGCAGTGGATCAGGGGAGTGTTTGGAAATGGCAGCTGTCTGGGATGAATGAAAGGAAATCTATCATGGAGAGAGCCAGCCATGAGTGTCCTGTTTCATGAATTCAGGTTGGCCTGCCTCTAAGGTCATGAACAAAAGCTGAACCAATGACCCACAATTTGATTCCTTTGGTTTGTATGTTCAGACTGTGAAAGGCTACCTTCTGTGCTCTCTGCTTCTCCCACCCCTCCCCACTCCCGTCTATTCCCACAGCACTCCATCCTCTGTGTTATAAAATTAACCTCCATTTCCAGGCCCTCAGGGTGCCTGGGTAAACACAGTTTTCTCTGAGGCTATTAGCAGAATGCCTGTGTCTATTAGCTTCTCCAAGCAATTGAAACAGTTTCTTTCACTTGAAATAATCATTCCCAGTATAATGTGTAGATCGCAGCTCCAGCCTTTACTTTTTAAGAGTGACCATATTGAGGTGGATGAACTGGGAAAAGGGGACTTTCTGTGAAGAATTAACAGCAAGAAAAATGTTTACTCTTGAGGATTGCTGGCTCTGAAGATACAAGCAAGGGGAAAAGACCACAGTAGCCCTCTGTGAGTGGAGGGTGGTGGTGGTGGGGAGACTCACCTTCTCCTGAATCACTGCAGAAGGCAATGCAAAGCCTTAGAGAGAACACTAAAGACCGTCTAATCTGTCATTTCTCCTTTATATCCTGTATCCTTCAAGCTGACCCAAGCTTTCCATGTTGGTTCTGACTCATACATTTTCCTCTGTCTTTTACTTTCTTATCTAGTAAGAGGCAACATTCTCCTCCTATCCTAAAAACATTTTAAAATATAAATAAATTTATACTACATATATACATATATATAAATTAGTTGTATTCTTATATAGAATATATGAATAAATTAATAATTGTATTTTAATTACCAATATTATTCCTTAGTTTCCAATTGTTTTCTATGTGCTTATAGTTCAGATACCTAAGGAGATGTCAAATTTCCACAGTCTTAGACCTATTAAATCACAGAGCGAGAGACAGGGAGAGAGAGTGAGGGGGGAAGAGTAGAAATTATGCCTAATAACTCCTTATAAGCAATGAGTAGAGAAAACTCAATTCTTGCTGATTTATCCATCTCTGTCATTGTTTGTCTATGAATTCACAAATGGTCTCATGGATTCAAGGTTATAGAAACAAAGTAAACACATTTCTTCTTCTAAAATAACTCACTAATTTCTAATTCTGCTGAAATCATCACAAAACAGTACATTAAAAACAGTTGCTCCCATCAGAAAAATTTCTACGTTCATATCCTTAAAAGCCTGTGATAGGGTGCCTAACAGTTAACTTGGATTTTGAATCTTCTCAGTGCTACTGCTTCATTTACAATTTAGGTGATGCTGTAAGTTAGCTCTCTATTAAAGTTAAGTTATTTTTTATATATTTCATATATATATACATATATATATATAAAGTTAGCTATTTCTATTAAAGTAGGAACTACTAATTCCTATTAGTCAGCAGATGATAGATATAAAAAGACCCAGACTAAAGTCTTGTCTCCTATGTCTTCGGTCAACTACATCTATAGTTAAATATTTTATCTAAGTGATATTAGTGAACACTCTTCCATGAGAGTGTTCTTCTGCCAAAGATAATTTTTAAAACCCTACTCACAGGTTTGTAGCCATGCATTTTGTTTAAGGGGCATGAGTGTGACCCTTGGATGAGTATGTATCTGAACTAAATGCTGACCCATTGTTAGAAATGATAGTTAGGAAGCAAGGAATGCAGAGATTAGTAAAAGCATTTGACATTGGCTTTATTAATTCTTCTCTGGGGATTTTTTTCACAATTAAGGCAAATTCATAACCATCTTCATAGAGAAGAAAATAAAGCACAAGCAAAGAAAGTGTAGAGGAGATATTCTGATAGTTAAGCTATGCTGTGACCCATTTTAAATCCCTGAAAGCTGTCAGACACGCTGCTGTATGTATGCTAGGGACACCAATGATTATGCATCAACTGGCTACATTCCTTATTATTAAGGGGAAACATATTTCAGTCCTGTCCAATCGCTATTCTCCCCATATGTAAACTATCATCATGAAAATACCTACATTTAAGTTTGTAATGAGTCTTATAAACTTAGTATCTGTAAATCAGTTGTCATCCTGCCTAGCACACCATGGATACACAACACATTTTATATCCGAAATTTCATTATAAAAATGTTACTACTGTTGATATTGCTTTTTAAATGTCATTGGATCTAGACTGTTCTAGGTAAAGTGTTGGTAAGCAGAGTATTTACGTGCCTCTGGAATGCCTTAGGAATTTTCTATCTGTATAATTTTCTCAAATCTATGCCACATGGGAGTAGATCAGCTGGAAGAGGCTCTTAAAGGATCTTAGGTTGTCCATATGACAGGTATTAAGCAAACAGAAATGAATGTGCTCCAGGAATCTTGGCATTCATCATTCATAATATGAATATATATATGAAATATATATTTCATAATATAATAAGAAAAGCATGAAGCTTTCCTTAGCTTTTTATATCCTGGAAATGTTGGTATAAGACTCCAACTGAAGATACTGGGAATTTTTTTAAATTGTATGTAGATATATGATTTCTTTACTATTGATGCTATTGATAATCTTAATTCATTGCCTCCATGGCCTCTTGTAAAACCATTTTTGTTGCAAAGAACAACACCTAATTTTATATTTTTCCACAAAAAAACCATGTATGCATCCTTTATTTTTTGAGGCAGCTAGAAGAGTAAAAGTACAATATCCTTTAGCAACCTTTTAATTCTGCAAAATATCTTTACAATTCCCTCAAGGATTTACATCTTTTCTTTATCAGAATGCTGTTTCAACTCCTTGTCTTTGTGGCACAGGTGTTGACTAAAAATTCGGTGTCATTAACAACTAAGTTTTGAGTTTCTGCAATCAACAACAGATGTTATCAGTGTACACATCATTTCTTGTCTACCCGCTGTTGTCAATATGACCCAAACCATCATCTTCTTGGTTTATAATATTAGATTTATCCTGAATCATTTTTGCTGTAAGGGACAACCAGTATCTTAAATAATAGTATCATTTTTTGAAAAGATTATTTTATATTTATGAGTGTTTTGCCTACATGTGTATCTATCTGTGTACCACATGTGTGCTGCCTGGTGCCACTGTGGCCAGAAGAGGGCATTGGATTATCTGGAACTGGAATTATAGATGATCATGAGCTACCACATGGGTGCTTAGAACCAAACCCGGGTTCTTTCCAAGAGCAGCGTGTGCTCGCAACCACCAAACCATATATCTCTTGCCTGAAAACCTCAGAATTTCAATGTTGGAGTTTAAAAATTCAGCATTACATTTAGCTACAAAAAAATAACATAAAATCATGTGTTAAACTGTAACGCAGCAAAGAGTGCCACTTGGCTTCTATATTTCAAAGAATAATCTCTTTGGTCTTCCCATCCCAATTCTAAGTTGTCCCAGAAGAAATACTAGAGATGTTTTCTTTACTCAATACATCATCTCTCACATATATACCAACCTAGAAGCTACTCAGAGGATAGAGAGTAGAACACTGTTGTGAACTGGTTGACCGATGACAGGTGAAGGACTTGATTATGACCTATTTGGTGGAAAAGGAAGTTCACAATTCATTCTGAAACCTTCCCTCACTCAACTGCATAGTGCTAGGAAGGTACCGTGCCTGGACTCACTATCTGCCCCCATCTGTTTTACCATGAATTGATATTTTTTTTTATCCATTTAGTTTTTTTAAGATTTTACAGTTTTAAATTTTATTTTTTCACCATCTGCACCATCGATTACAAAGTCTGGTGCTATTGTTCTTCATAAAAACTCCTAAGTTTTTAGACATTGTATACAAGCATGTCCATGGACAGGATGTAACTAATTTTTGGGTGGCTTGTTTTGAAAACAATAATAGCATAATTCTCTACAAGAATCTTTTCTATGCTCAAAGATATCTACCTTGCTCAGAATGACCATAAGCAGATAAAGCCAAATAAGGGTTGTGGAAAATAACATGTAAATATTTATAAAAGAAACACATACCAACTACCAGTTAGTAAAGTTTCAAATGTCTATCTATTGAGATGATCTGTGCTTATGGAAAATTATTATCAGTTGGAATATACATTTGATTATTTATAATGTACAACTGAATAAGAATCTTTATAATGGCTTTAGGAACATGGCTTCCCCATGAAAAATATCATAATGGGGGGGATAGAAAGACAAAACTTGTGATCCCAAAGTGTTAAAATATGTCTTTAATGATTATTCAATGCCTTTGTTAATTGCAGAAGGCTAGTTATTTGCAATGTGTGCCTTTATTCTGAACATGTTGTCAAATAAGAAAACAGTAAAATACAAATTTACAACTAATGTCTCCGGGTATGTACATGAATAAAAAGAAGCTTATTTCTTGCTCTTCTAATGTACCTTAAAACAGTAGCTAAGTCTACTAGTATGTATGTGTAGACACAGCATTAGTCCACACTGTGTGAACTCACCTTCACAACAGGGGAGCTCACCTCTCCTGGTTACCTGTGCGAAGAACTTTCCTATCCCACAATCAACAGAAGCCCGAGTCATTCATCACTCCTTTTCTTTCTGTAGAGTTTGTTAACAATCCTTAGCTTTGAGGCTCTTCCTGTCTTTGAACATCCCATGTAAAAGTGCATTTAATGGTTTCTCATTCTTAACCCATCCCAGAACTGTCCCACACTTGCTAGCTACCTGCCCACCCTCCCACAGTAGCGACAGTTCACGGGCTCAGCCATGGTCAAGCTTTAACTGCAGACCAACCATCTGTTTAATAGAACCTACATCTGCCAGCAGCTTTTGGCAGTCTGGGAATGATTTTTCTAAAGGAAAATGAGAGTTGCTCATGAAATGGCAGCAGAAGGACGATTTTATTGAAGTTTTCCCACTTTGACACCCTCAGGTCTGCGAAGGCCAAGTCTATACTTGGAAAATGCCATCAGTGTTACTCGACTTCACAATTCAAAGAGAGTTCAGTGTTCTCCAGAAACTTAGATCAATCTGGCATAGATGGGTCAGACATTTTTTTTTTCACATTAGCTCAGGCTTCAAGGACAGTAAGCTAAACAAATGACCTAAGGGATAAGACTGACTATGGGCAAGATTTCCCATGGAGTAGACTAGTCATAATTCCACAGTTTGGAATCACCATAATATTGGACAAGGTCATCATATTGTAATACACCTAGTGCATAAGCTGATTCGGTTAGAAATAAAAGGAAATAAAGATGGATGCCCCTTTATATCTCTTCATGATATTTGGTAAGTCGATTCTTACAAATTCTGGAATCTCTTAGGTAGATGCTATAGTATAGTCTGGCTTACTCAGCCTCTAGGTAGAAAAAAAAATATGATTGACTCCAGTGAGCACAAAACTGGCAGCCCAGGCAGGCATCAGAATCTGGTTGATTCACAAGATGAGCAGTCTTAACCAGTTTCTGCCCAAATTCAAGATTCTCTTTGCTTTTTTATTACAAGTTATTTTTTTTTTCCTTGAAACATTGTGTATCACACAGCCACAGATGCGTATAAGATGATTGTGATAGTTGTGTTTATTCTCTATTTATTAGGTCATATTGAAACAATAGAACATTAAGTAATCAAATGTATTTTTGAACCATGTGGGTACTAAGTTTGAAAATTTCAAGGCGTTTGGTGGGATAGTCGGGACTGTGATGGAGGACAGGTCAAAGCTGCTCGGGGAAATCATGGGTAAACAGAGGAAGCCATCAGTACAGAAAGAAGGGGATGCAGAGGAACCATGGCTACATGGGCTCAAGAAAAACAAAGTCACTTCTCTTGAGTCCTCCCACCATGGAGGTGCTAAACACCACAAAACTGAGCTAGCTATGCCTTGCAGAAAAGAGAGAGTGAGGAGAGAGAAGGGGAGAACTTGGTAGTGATTTACCTTTATGAGTAGTAACTAGAATAAGTGACTTTTTATGCTCACGCCTCCCTTGGTTTGATCACCACTGAGCAAATCTGAACAGGAGATGAGTTGACTCTGGCTTGGCCTAGAGCATGAACCTAAAGGGTGTGTAGTCTCTGATCATTGACTGATCAGTTGGGATTGGGGTTTAGATGATTTCGGTTCCAGTGCCTACATGGCAGTTTGTTTGAAGATACCCTGGAGGGGGGTGAGGATACCTAGGAGGGCAGTGAGAGGGAACAGCGAACCCGCTGCTGTACTCTGGGCCTCACCCAGTGCTGTTACCAGTAGTTGAACACGTACAGAACCCACGACTGAATGGAGTGCAGCTCTGTTGATGCTTGGCTCAGGCCCTAATCAGATCAGGTAGGAGGGCATGGGTCAAACTCAGGAAAAGCCACACCTGTGAGAAGCCTGGGAAAATGCACATAACCCACACCTGGGAACACTCAGAGATTCCTTGTGACAACCAATGGCCTAGAGTTAAACAAATGAAGACAGTCAGAACAATTTAACAGATACCAAACTGAGTGCACCCATGATGTCCTAGAAACAGGACAAACACTGGGAGGGGTTCTGACCTCCACAGAGGATCTGATGCTAAGCGGTGCCTGCTACAAACCTGCTGTGCCTCCATTTGAAATTGCCAATTGCTCTCACTTTGATTTTAGTAAAGTCAAGTTTGAGTAGAAATTAGATCATTCATCTTTACCAGCCTGTTTTCCTTTCTTGAAAACCCTACTTGAAAGCTGACAGTTAATATCTGTACTTCAGATGAGAAAAGACAGAAAACCTCAAAGGTCTGGAGCTTTAAATACCAGCAACACAACAGCCTCCCTCTACCTCTCCTGAGGAGATCAACATACAAGAAATTCCCTATTATGGGAGCCAGAAGGAAGGAGGAAGTTTGGGCTGAGGTCCAGGGCTGTCTTTGGAATAAGGAAAATGCATTTGAATAAGTCCCCAGCATGGAGGTGCTAGACGCCACAAAACTGAGTCATGCGTTGGTCCGTCATCAAAGATAAACTGTTACCAAATGAATCAAAATTCTTAAGCCGCCGAGGTAAAAGAGCAGATTCTGAGCTCATACACTGTCTAGGCAAGCTTTTGAGTGTTTTCTTGGATGAACCCACTCACACCCGCTTGCCTTAGATGGCAGACTACACAACTGACGCCAGGGAGTGGGGCATGGAAGAGAGGTCCTGGGTCTGTCTGCTAGGATTAGAGTTTCTTCCTTCCGGCCTCCCTGGAGGGAGCGATGAACACTGGGCCACAGAGGGTCTCTAACTGCTTCCCTCAGTCCAATGCCTGCTTCTCAACTTGGGGGCTAAGCCAGCTGATGCTGTGTGTTAACCGTAGGTCTGACAGCCCTGTGGCAAGAGGTGTTCTAAAATCTTAGGCTTTCAGGTTTAAATACTCATTTAAAATTGACAACCGCCGTATTGAGGTACAGATCATACGCTGTGCATTTGACTCACTCCTTCGTAAATATAGTCATCGAGTTGATCAACCATCACCACAATCGATTATTGAAACCCAATCCCTTCTAACAGGCATCCCTCATTTCTAGAACCATTTCAGCCCCTGAAAACCATAATTTACTTTGTGCTCTCATGGAGTTGCCATTCTGGTTTTTGATGAAATGGTGCAGCCCAGCAATTTGCCTTTTGTGACTAGCACTATGCCTTTGTGGTGTGTGTATGACGGAGCAATACTTCAGGAGTTTTATGGATGAACAACTCCATAGTGTGAGCTTGCTGTATTTTGTTAATATTTTCAGGAATGGATAAATGCTTGGGCTGTTCCTGCCTTTGGGGTATTGTACACAATACATCTGTACAGGTATCCATGGATGTGTGTTCTTGCCTTTCTTGGCTTAATACCCAGGAGTGGAATTGCTAGATGATAAGATCTCTTAGTGTTTTGGAGACCTTGACAGACTCTATCCCAAAACAGTGGCACCATTTTACACATTGACCCACAGTGAATAAAAGTTATAATTTCTTCATATTTCCACTGCTGTTTGCTATTCAGTCTTCTCTTTTGTAATTATGCTCCCAGATATAGTGTGCTAGCTAGTGTTATCATTATTAATTTGTTCTTTAACAATTTCATATCTATGTATAACAAACTTCAGTTACACTCACTATTCCACCTCAGTCAATATTCCCCTGCTCCCAGCAAGTTCCATCCACCACTAACTATAATGTCTTTTTGTTTTGGCTTTGTTTTTGGTTTATGACCCAGAGTTTAACCAGGGCTGCCTACATGGGTTACCCACTGAAACATGGGCACCTCACCAGTGGCCACACCACTGGGGACAATGACTTCCCTTTTCCTAGTAGCTGATGGCTGCTAGGAGAAAATAAATCATTATGGATTTCATTTGCATTTCCCTAATTATAACTAATGTTAGTCATGTTTTCTTATTTTTGTCAGTTATTCGTACATCATTTGTGGGAAATGTCCACTCATTTCTTTTAAAAGATGCCATTAAGTTCATGAACAGGCTCATAGTAGGGTTGGGTCTTCTGCCTAGCCATGGTGAGGAACTTCATGTAGTTGGTGCCAAGAGCAATATTCTTGAGTTGATCGGGACCTTGACTGAGACCAAAATGACAGGAATATAATAATGTGCTGGATAAACACCAGAGCCTGAGAAATAGTTTCTAGAACTGTAGTAGTCAGTTCTATGTGTCAACATGACTAATCTACAATCACCCTACAAAAAACCCTCTTCATTCATATATGTTAAAATCTTTAATGTGATAGTTGTAAGAGGTGGGACCTTTGAGAGTAAATAATTACTGAGGCTCATCTCATAAATAGGAGTTGTATCTTTAATAAGGGTCCCTAAGGAGTCCCTCCAGCCTTTCCACCACATGAGATTGTGTTGCAAACCGTCTAGGAAGTCGATTCTTACCAGAAAACTCATCTACTGACACCTTCATCTTAAACTTCCCAGCATCAAGAACTGAGAAAACGCATTTACAGTGTTTATAAGCCACACAGTCTGTAGTGTTCTGCTATAGCAACATCAGCAGACTAAGTTACTATCCTAGCAACCCAACTGTGACTATGTAGGTGTTTCTGGGTGTGATTAATATCTATATCATTTAGAGGGTTGTGAGAGCATCCTAGCAAGTGTGGCAGTCTAATCCAGCTGGAAACCTCATGAGCAGAGCCCACGTTCCTCTTAGGAGAAGCATGGGTCTGGGCTGCAGCTTGGCCATGGGACGCTTTGCCTCTTCACCTGCCAGGTTTTCCTCTGCCTTTGCCCCATACCTTGATGGTAGCACTGATTCTCTACTTGCCATTTGTGCTGAGTTCTCAGAACTGAGTGAGAGCCTAACATCTAGTGTGCGGACTCTAGAGATGAAGCTAAGCAGTACAGTGCAGGGGACAGCCCCACAGCATCCGTCATGGTGCAGAAAAGTACTGGGAGACTGTACTTTATAAACTATTTTTCACCTTCAAAAGGGACTTTCCAAGGAGGGACTAAGAGAAATGTTCCTGATTTGATAAGGGATATTTTCACTTGAAAAATACTTCAAAGCCTTCAGGCTTTATAAACACGTTGAAACTATAAAGTGGAATTTCAGGCCTTCTCAAGACAGATTATTTAATAGAATGGACTCTATAGTAGGTAGAAACTGATTATTGCCCCCATAAAGCTATTGTTCAAAAACCCTAATAAATAAATTCCTTCCTGGAGAATGGAGTTCTTGATGTTAATTACTAAAATGTCTGATTTGTCTTTATTTATTTGTGAGGGAATCTCAGTTTGGGAAATTAGTTGCCAAGACTGTTGACTATAACTGCTGATTCAACTGGACATGAGAACATAGAACAGGACCCAAGCTACTCCTATCAGAAATTTGCTCAGCTTCAGTTTCTGGGTTGCAACCTTTGCTACCTTCTGAATGCCCCTTCCATGGCTGCTACCAGCAAGCTTGATTGCTAGAATTTGCTCCTGACACTAGAATGACATTTTCACCCTTGATAAACACACATCTCCTCACTTGAAATTGAAAGTTTAAAGGTATAATTATCTGTGTGCAGTATTCACTACTATGGAAACATTTGTAGACATGTATTCTCCTACATTTAAGAAATAAAACTTACTGTAATCACTCTCTTACAAAAAAGAGGGGTTTTAGGCTAACCTTTTACAAACTTTAATTATTGAAGAAGTGGGGTGTATAGTTTGGGATGCCAGAGTCTGGAAAGTCATCAGAGAAGGCACTCAGGCTGAATGCTAAGTGAGGTACTACATAAATGTTTCCCAGCTTCAAAGTCTTGATCCAGATAGCTTAGCTTTGGCAAAGTGTGGTTTGCACTTAACTTTGGGCCATCATGACTTTGAAAGGAGACTTTTTGTTGTTGTTGTTGGGGGAGATGTTTCTGATCCTCATACACTTACCTCATCAAAGTGTACTTTCACTCTGCCTATTTGATGTCTGAGAGGCCTCATTAAGGCTCATTTTTATTAGCGCTGTTAGAAGGTTTACTTTTTTTCTCCTATGAAGACAAGAAGTTACATTCTCTAGTGTGAAAGTTCCTCAAGGATCTGTACAAATTTGTAATCTTGTCTCAGAGGAACCAGGCAAAACCCTTGCTTCCTTTGCTCCCCAAATTCTTGGGAAATTGATTCTTACCTGAGGTCTGGCTTCTTTGCATGCCCATGTCATAGCCTCGGCTTTCCACTGTGGCATTTACAGTCTAGGCTTTGGTGTCCTTGAATTCTCTGTCACCTTTTAAAAGGCTCTTAAATACTATTTCATTCTAATAGGTCATTGGCCCAGCTCATTAAGTTCTTGGCTCCTACTTCAGATGGGAGAAAAGTAAGGAAACTAAAGTTATTGAAAGAGTCATGCCTTTCCACTTAAAAAATTGAGAAAGATGAGGACTGGCCTGCCTCCCAGGACATGGTACCAAACCAGTCAGCATGCTATCAGTTCCTTCTGTGGTTTTTAGACCTACTCTATGCCCTTTCCTGCTCACCTAGCAGGTGCTATATTTTATTGGCCTACTGTGGGTATTTATCCCCAAGTATTGTTTCTGGAGTCTACTCCCCCAGCACAGTAAAGCCTTCAGCAAGATCTTACAGTCAGTTTTCATGTACATATACAGCTAGATGCCTTTGCAAGCATTTCTGTCTCACAAAAAGTGTGTGTGGGGCGTATATACCTGTATCTGTCTGTATTTGTTAGACCTTGGTTTACCATGTTAGAGGAAATGGAAATTAACCCCCATAAAAGTATCAGTATTTTATAGGGAAAAGTCTGCACTCATTTATCTTTCTCCTGGACTCAGGCAAAGTTCCACATATTTGCTTCATTTCCTGGCAAAGCATAAAATTGTCCCTCACTGGAATCTTTTGTTGCAAGTGAGTCAAAATTCTCCCCACAGATAAAATTTCCAAATCTCACTCTGTTCCTTGCATGTATGGTATGATCATTTTTATGGGCAAAACAAGTAAGAGTTATTATCATTTTAGTAATTATTTTTAGTATGTTTAACGTGTGCGTGTGTGCGTGTGTGTGTGTGTGTGTGTGTGTGTATGTGTGTGTATTTGCATGTGAGTGGAGGTGTCCTGAAGAGGCCTGAGGCATTGGATCCTTGAGGTCAAGCTACAGGCAGTTGTGCAATACCTGACGTGGGTCCTGGAATTGAATGCAGGTCCTCTTCAAGAGGAGTATGGGCTTTTAACTGCTGAGCTCACTCCTCCCCACCTCACAATTATCTTAAATCAACAAGAAATGATTTTCCTGATCCTATTCTTGCTTTTTAGTTTTCCCAAATTTCTCTTATCCAGGCTTATTTTGTTTCATACTAAAAGGTTCTCCAAAAAGCAAAAACATGATTTGGTGCTTTGCTTCATTCTCCCCAAATTTCAAATTTATGGGAACTTTATATGTCCATTTATGCCAGAAAAGAAAAATAATAATATCATTGCATGTAAGTTAGTATTTTCATCTTCACCAATATTTGTGTTTATCCGGTAAGTACACATTCTTTTGTGACGTTCTAAAGTAATGAGGTACTGTCACTACAGAAGACACATTTCCACACAATGGCTTCTGTGAATCATATCATCAGAAATTCATTAAATGTCCCCTGTGTTTACAAAGAAGAAAAATAAACAGAAACTAATAGCTTTTATATATTGATAATTTCTTGGTTCGCAGGATTAATTTTCTAGCTTTTCCCCTCTGGGAAATCTGAGAGATCCTATCTTTTTGCACCATGTAATATGTTCAGACTTTTGATACTGATAACAATCACCAAGTGTCTATGGTTATGATTAATGCTCACACTCATATAACCTGTTCATCCCCATAGGTTAAAATGTATCAGAACTCAAGGTGCTGGGAAAGATCTGGGCTAAGTGACCTCACCTGGTCCAGTGAGCGCAGAATTTCCTAGATGAAAACAAAAGAGGCTAGTATGAAAGAAACGGCACCACACTGTAGTCCAGTTTTGGTTTTCCCCATACTTTTGATACTTATATTGGAGTGAAGGAAGAGTGGCAGAACCTCGTCTCTAGGACTTGATTAAACAGTGTGGTCCCTAGAAGTACTAATTTAATTTTTGGGCTGAGGATAAATCTCATTGTTTGTAACATGGGATGAATAGATAATGGTACAGTTGGGCACCTTAGATTACACAGAAATGTGTGCTGTCAATCACTAGTATGGAAGGATGAACAGGGTCCAGACCTGACAGCAGAAGAAGCATTTCAAGGAGGTCCTTGAAAGTCCCTGATAGTAGCAAGGCTTGACCCTGAAGGATTAGGGAGGGACATCCCAAACCCGCAAGAACAATAGCCCATGAAAGCAGAAGTGTTGAACTTTAGTTACATCAATGTGTTTCACTAGTGGCAAAAATTATTGATCAGAAACTCCCTGTATTGGATGGCTGAAGTTAGTTCGTCTCCCTGCTACTTCCTTTACAACATATCAAATATTTCTCTCAAAGTTTGTTGGGTCTTTCCTTTGGAGCCAACCAGACTGTTCCTGTCCACTCTCTCACTGCTATGTCAACAGCTAAATCTTCAAAGAAGGAAAGACTGGTTTTAGTCTGTGGTTTTGGACACTCCAATGCATGGTTGCTTGACTCCACAGCTTTAAGCCTTTGATGAGGCAGACCGTTGTAGCAAGAACCGTGGAGGAAACAGCTTATCTACTGGAACCCAGGAGAAAGTGAAGGTCCCGACACACCCGCTTCCTCCAGCTTGGACAGTCTCCTAAAAGTTTCCCCCATATTGCTGATATCAGTTGATATCAGATCTTTATTGCATGAAGATTTGGGGACATCTAAGACCCAATCCACAATATGGAACTTCTTAGAAAATCAAGGATTGAGTTGAATTACTAAATTGACTAATTATATAAACTAATTTCTCATAGATCCTAATATTTATAGCAAGAACAAGAAATACTGACTTAGCTCTTTTATATAAACAATTTGAGTACTATCCTGAAAATAGAGAATACTTAGGAAGAAAAAGAACTGATAGGAAATGAAGAAAAAGTTATAATTTTTGTTTCATTCCTCAGGCACCTTAAAAATTATTTTCCATCTTATAATCCTTGGTCCATTTATGATAATCTTTATAAAATATGTGCCTTAAGAAAATTAATTTATTTTAATCCTACAGACATCTCTTAGTATTTTGGTATGTAGTCATTTGATTCTATCACATATAAAAAACAAATTCTGCTATTTATACTGTCTTGCTTGTTCATGTCATAAATCTTAGAACCTTGCTGTAACTTTGCTCAGGCAGATAGACTCTGTATAAAACTATGTAGGACTAGCTCACAAACTCCCCAGGAGGAGTCCATGATGATTTTATACTTTTCACATGACCCTTTTTTGAGTGTGCACAATATGCCACCCAAAAGAATCCTTTGACAAGGTTGCACCCAGATAGGACACTTTTTTTTAAGTAAGAAAAGCAACAATGAACAACTGGTTCTTCTGTCAGTTTTGTTCAAAGGAATTAAAACTGCTCTCCATTTGAGCATTAATGTAGAAAGTAAAGTATAAAATCGGATGTTTGAATCCGTAGTGTTGCTATTTAGGGGCCCGAGTTAAACCACAAAAGGAAATTCCCTCAAGTACGTTTCTCAGCCGATGCTAATTGGCTTTCATTCTCCATGGTTCATAGAGGAAGCAATTTAACATGCTAAGGTGTACCTTGAGTGTCCCATAAACCTGCACGCTTCATTTGAAGCTGCGAGCTAAAATTCTGGCTCTTTTCAACACTGTCCAAGTCACCGGGAATTTTTTTTCTTTTCCTCCTACCTTTTAATCAGTTGTCTTTTATTTATAGAACCAGTTCAGGACAATGCTTTCATTTACAGAGTGAGCAACTTCAGGAGGGCCTGCTGGCCTGTCACTGCCTTCAAAGCCACAAGAATCAAGGTAAAGAAAGGACCTGCCAGTTGCTATCTAAAGCCATTAGCTCAGGGAATTTTAATGCCAAATTTGTCATTCTACTTATTTTAGTTGGATGTTATACACTAATCATTTAAGCTCCTGTGTTTCTTCAGGCCCACCCCAAGTCCTCCCCTTCTCAATTTTCATCCCAGTTAAGTGGAGTAAATACAAGGAATTACTGACAGAATCATTAATTGGTAATTCAAAAGTAAGTGGGGACTGGTAAGATATTGGCTTCATGGCTTCTTAGATGACTTTACGTTTTTGGCTTTTGTAATTTGATTAAAAAAGATAGTGAAAATAAATAGGTGATGAAAGATAAGAACTAGAGAAAGTAAGGGAAGACAAGAAACCATAGGAAGGGGATTCAGAAAACATGGTGGTGTGCCACATGCCTTTAATCCCAGCACTCAGGAGGCAGAGGCAGGAGGATCTCTGTGAGTTCGAGGCCAGTCTGGTCTACAGTGTGAGTTCCAGGACAGCCAGAGTTACAACAGAGAAACCCTGTCTAAAAAACAAAACAAAACAAAAACAAACAAAAAAAAAAGGAAAAAAAAGAAAAGAAAACACGGTTTGTCTTCAGCATGTACTTTTGACTTAGGTTTTTTTATAGATAGAAGCAAAGTAAAAGTGATTCTCAAGAGAGGAGTCTTCCTGGAACTATATTGTGATCAGCAAAGAAATGAAGATAAAATTCATGAAGTCGCATAATATTATCTTGGAGTGCTATAACGACTGTGGAGGATGAGAAATTGAACGAAGACTGGCAGGAGAGAGAGGCAGAAAGTTGGCTGAAATGGCTAGTGTGTGGTGGATTGAATGTAGTAAAATGTGGACTGTGTAGTTTTTAAAATGTTGGATGAGAACAATGTCCACAAATCCAGAGAAGGCTGACATTAACAGCTTGAAACATCAGAAATGTATTCTTTAAAAAACCCTGAAGGCTAAAAGCTCAAAATAGCAAGGTCTGGGCTTCCCTCTGCAAGCTTAGGTGGGAGAGAGGGAGGAATTTCCTGGCCTAGCCTCTTCCTAGATCTTGGTGGCTCCTGTCAATCCTTGATGTATCTTAGAGCTGCATCATTCTAAGCTCTGTGGCCAGTCTGTGTGAGCGTCCTTTTTTTTTCTTTTCTTCTTACAAGGACTTTAGTCTGTGGCTGTAATATCTACCTTCATTCTACCATGATCTCATCTCCATCCTTAAGTAGTTACATCTGCAAAAAAATTATTTCTAAATAAGACTACAGCCTGAGTTTCCAGGTGCATTTGAACTGGGGGGGGGGGGGGGGGGGAAGGGGTGAGGTCAAAGATTTGGTCTCATGGCCTTTACTCTTTCCCAGATATTCCCAGAATTCTCAGATATAAGAAAGAGGCTATGGGGTGAGACATAGATTCAATGGATTCATGGAGGAACACACACACACACACAAACACAGAGAGAGAGAGAGAGAGAGAGAGAGAGAGACAGACAGACAGACAGACAGACAGACAGACAGATACAGAGAGGCAGTCACACAGAGACAGAGACATAGAGTTTTCCCACAGGTCCTTCCTTGTTCTGTGTGCCATAGGAAATACATTGTGCATTAGTTTCAATATGCTGTCGACAGCACCATAAATATGGAATAGGCCTAAGAATGTAAATGAAACTTAGAACCTGTATGGTTCAGAAAGAGAGAAGATTCAAAAAAGTTGTGTGATAGTGGGATCTGGGCCCCATTGTTCATATTCTGGACTGATTTCTTTTGAGACTTGTATCCAGATTGACCATGAAAAGCTAATTACTCTGTGGTTTGCTTCCAAGTTCTTATAGCTCCCTGTCTCTCACTGATCGAGCCACAGCTCAGAAGTTAGTTTTCAATAGTATCAAATGAGTTGCTTGTACACAGTACTAGACGCCTCCAAAGATGAACTGTCTTTGCAGTAGTGCCTTAAAAAGACAAACCCTATAGTACGGGTAAATAGATAAGTCTTATAGAAAATCCAAAATGAAGACTCAAGTTATCTTCATTCACAACCACATATTGGGATTTGGGTTTGAACATATTTTGAAAGAATATAGGATGAGAGAACATAATTATATCTTAGCAAAGGAAGAAAATGAACAGATTTCCCGTCATTTAGGCTAGATATCAAGACAGGAAAAAAAGCTTCCTTGATGAGATTATCTCTGCTTAATAAAAATCCAAAAGAAAAAGAAAATAGTATTCATCTTAAACAATGACAGATGGAAGCCATTCTTTCTTCACATCTGTTCTTCAATACATGGGTGAAGAGCACAGGTGACTCAAGTGTGTGAACAAACATGACCTTCATGTTATTCTTCATGTCTGGGCAGGGCCTCAAGGATAGCATTGACATGATGGTATTCCTACAAAGTATGTCTCAATGTTTTCATCCTAAAGAATTTTATCTAGCCAAGAATCATCATCAATATTGCTTCTTATGTTCCTATCCTCCTGATGGCATTTACTAAAAATATAATTGGAAAGCCTATTGTTGACCAAACATGCAAGAATTAGGCTATCAAATTTCCAGCCAGAAGGACTCATATGTCAGTTTCAAAGGACGATAATCAGATGGCTGTGTAAAGCTGGACACTGTGCTGTATGAATAAAGTCGTGACTTACTTTATAGCATGACGGAGAACTTGGTCTCAGGATCTGGCATGTTTTCCTTTCCACACACCCAGATCCTCTATCAGAAGTCCTCCTACTTAGAGAAGCAGGGTCTAGGAATGCTCGATGTGGTGGCCTCAGGTATCCAGCACGTCTGCATGCTGGACAAAATGTCTCCTGTAAGGGAAATGGAGTTGTTTCTAGACTATCATCAACCTAAATGGCCCTAGGAGAAAGCATGACGCAAAGCTCCTTCTCACACTTGTCACCACAGCCGTCTTCTGTACAGAGGTGCAGTACTCACGGAGCAATGACACAGTAGATGTTACTGTCCATCACTGTAGCAAGATCTGTTGCATCATATCAGACAGAAGGACAAAAGTCTCACTCTAGGTAGGGTGACAGTGACTACATCCAGATAATTCTGAAGAAAAAGTAGAAGGAAGAAAATGAACAGATTGTCCAACATTTAGGATGGGTCCTGCCTGATTAGGGCCTGGGCTGCTGTGTGGCAAGAAGGCCTGAGACCTTGGGTCCCTTGAAAGTTAGATGTGCAGCCTGATGCTGACACAAATGTCTATCACATCCACTGTTGTGTTTTCAGTCTGTGACAGGCATACCCCTGTGTAAACAGACGTTTCCCACTCCTAGCTTATGAGCTGGCGGCAACTGAGGTCTGTTGGAGAAGGCAGAGTTGATCGTATCTAGGGATGTAGCCCCTGACAGGCTACCCACGCTCCAGTTGATGGCCCTACCATGCACATACTGGAATACAATGAACTTACTGGGTTTCAGAAAGATGGCACACAAAGTTGAGAGAGAAGAGTGATGGGAGGAATAGAGAAGAAATAGTGAAAAGGGAATTGGGGTAGACTTGACCAAAGCACATGATATGCATGCATCAAATCCTCAAGCAATTTTAAAAACAACAACAAAAACAAAACAAAACAGAATGATTGCTTAACCTATGGGTGACGTTAGATGACCAATTCTCCAAATATCTGAGGTGTGCACTTCATTTCAATCAACAGTCTACAACAAACTAAGTACAGCCAATATACTATTTACAGTATAAAGTGCCACTTGACCATAAAACATAAAATGTATACTTAGATAGAAACAGGGGTCAGGGTGGATTACTGTGACTGTCTGTGAAGGTTCCTGTTCCGGAAGTGTATGATTTAGTGACTGATCATTTAGTTGTTCCCTTTTAGTCTTGATCATATTTAATATACAAATAACTTATTTTTAAAAGAATTCTAGATTATGATATGGTAGCTATTAATTATGATTCAGAAGCCCCTAAGGACTGGAAAGGATGTTTCAGGAGATTTGCATTTAAATAATGCCATTGTTGTCAAGTTTTAAATCAATAAGCAAAATGATTATTTTATCGTTTCCCCTTTGCTATTATAGCTTAGGAGGCCTGACTGCGTGTTGTGTATGGACAACGAACAATGGTGAGCAGAATAGAGGGCCCACTACAGCTCACATGACTTACTACCTTTCTCAGCATGTTTTCCTCTGGTGATTTTGAACAGAATCCTTAGTCTCAAAGCAGTAGCAAATACATGAGCTTAGATGGAATTCTGGTCATAGTCAATTAGTAAAGCTTTAGAGAAGAAAATTATAAGAGTCTACACAAATTGATATAGTCATAGATTCTCTTTCTGTAATAAAAATCCCCACATAGAACATCTAGAGTCTCAAAAATCAAATGCTTAGTAGAAAATATTATTGTGGCAATAATAAAATTATGGTCTAAGGTCAGGTAAGGTGATATATGCCTTTCAGCTAGCACTAGGAATGAAGGCAGAGGCAAGTGGATCAGGAGGTTAAGCCCAGCCTTCACATCATAATGAGTTCAAAACCAACCTGGGCTACATAAAAGCCTGTCTCAATAAACAACAAAAACACTTCCTATTGATGAATAGGATTGTATTAATAATAAAAACTATCTATTCCTGAACTCACTAGTTCAGTGGTTCTCAACCTGTCAGTTATGACCATTCTGGTGATTTTAGAAAGACTGAGATACTGCTCAGTAGTGAAGTTACAGTTATGAAATATCAATGAAAATGATTTTATGGATGAGGGTCACCACAACATAAGTGACAATCTTAAGGGTCACAGTGTTAGGAAGGTTGAGAACCACTGCACTAGTTACTAAGAATTACTAACTCTTACTGATTCCTTCAGAAATGTATCTTAATATTTGAAAGGAGAAGAGAGAGCTGAGAGAATGAGAATGGGAATGAGGGAGCTGGAGGGATGAGTGAGGTGACGTGCTCGTATAGCTGTTTGCTCCGAACTGAGCCTTCCCCTTCTGAAGGGAGGTGGAAGCTAAGGAAAACTTAGGAGACTCAAAAGTTACAAGACTTACAAGGTACTTTCCAGAGATTGAAAAAGCAGTAAGCTGGGAAAGGAGACTCTTTTTAGAGCCAACTCCAAGTAGTACAGTAAGCCCCAGCGTTGCAACATTTACAGATTAGAATTATCACCCATGCAGAAGGAGGCTTTCTTATTGCCTTAGTGCCCACACTTCCTTAAACAATCTTGCACTTATGCTCCTGAAGTAACACCAGTAAACTCAATGGGGCTCACCAAGGCTGACTACGGTGCAATTGTTTCTCTGGTCTGTCATGAATGCCCTATCTCGAGTGAACAGATGACCCTTCATATTTGCATGGGAAAGGTCACAAAACATGGTTTATCTGACTGAGGATACCAGTCCCCTGCATTTCTTTTCATCTGTCCTCTCTTACCACCTGAGAACCTTATTATTTGTGCCTTTGTAAATACAAATAAATAATTTGTGTTGCTCAGGTCAATAATAATGTTGGGTGACTCACAGCATAGCTAAGTGATGTGGCAGGGTTAACCCTAATGTTCAAATGTGTTTCTGTCGTTATGGTGCAGGATATCCCCTTATAATTTCTGTTGAGTTATTTGCTTATCAGTCTTTGACCCTAAAGGTAAGCATCTTGAGAAACTTGCTCAATATTACACCTCCAGAGCCTAAGAAGGACTCATAAAATATAACCATTGCTTTAGCCACTGTCTGAAATTGTTGACATGTTCCCTTACAAAGAAGCTCAGAAGATGCTTCTTGAAGAAATAGGTGTTGGGATTTCCTTGTTATTTGAGATCACTATTCATAAAATGCTTTAATTTTTTTCTTTTCCATATTTAATTTATGGTGGTGTTTCCAAACCTCTTAATATATTATTATTTTTATAAGATTTAGATAAGTATCTGAAGCAGAGTAAAAACTGGTTAGGAGTTTGAACAAAGGCATCTTGGATAAGTAGGAAAGAAACCATAAAACTGTTGAGTGAGAATACCAGTGTCATGAGTGGGCTACTTCCAGTGTCATGGGTGGGCCACTTCTAGTGTCATGGATGGGCTAATTCCAGTGTCCGGAGTGGGCTAGCTCCAGGGCCAGGAGTGGTCTACTTTCAGTTTCAGGGGTGGACTAATTCTCTATGCGTTGTTTGCCAGGGAGGCCCCACCAGGCATAAAGGTCGTGGACTCTGCTTTTGATGGTATTCCAGAACTAGATGGCAATTCCCTATTGCTGAAGACATTGTACAATTTGGCTGCAAGATATGGAGAAATCTGAGACTGGACAGCAAGCTTCTCTGCTTGCTGGGTTCCATAGTGCCAGACAGCACCACAGAGTCTGCTGGAGGACACTTGGCACTCATATTGTTTTCATCTACCCTGTGTCACACAGCCTCATGAGCAAGACTGTGAGAGGCTCCTTCATTCCTCATTTAAAATTCTTTCCATACCGCAGTGTTTGTGATGTAGAGGATTTCTTGATCATCATAATTTCCTGTATTGGGCTGTTAGGGCCCGTGTATGCATATTCAATCACAGATACTTTTCTTTCTCTGTATTAAAGACCTGAGAGTTATCTTCTATTACTTTTACCACATTCTCTCCCTCTTTGTTATCCAATTTTCCTCTTGGGCTCTGATATTTTGGATCCCAGCAAGGGCTCTTTAACTCAGTTCTAACTTTCATGACTTTCACTATCTTTCCTTTGCATCCTGCCAGCTCTGAGAATCAGAAAGCCAACATCTCTATCTCATTCTCTGCTATTCCATTTCCTTTGTAAAATCAGAGATTAATGCAGAGAATGATGTATGTCTTTTCCCCTCAACTGTAATTCCTCTCTTATGCAGACAAGTTTTTCCTAAGAAGTAATCTCAGCTTCAGTTGCACATCTTATCCCTCACAGCAATGCCACACAATTGATACCACAGCCTGCTTACAATCCTGCTCCGGGTATACTACTTTCAGAGATTTCAATATATTCATTAGCTATCATCATCAGCCATTTGGGTGACCTCTTCATACCCAAGAAGTGTACCACATTCATAAAGTAGGCATATCATCATATTTCCTATCTCATAGAGGAAGATGTCTACTCCAGGATTCCCCACAATCTACTCACAGGAAGCTTGGCCTTGGTTACATGTCTTATCACCCATCACAGGGAGTGTAAACCTACATCAAGAAGGCACACTATCCTATACCACATGGAGAAAGGAAGCCTGTAGTAGTATGTCTATGGGGTGACTCAAGGAGGAAGACAAGGAGGCATATTTCATAACTGCAAACCCTGCCAGACCTCAGCAGAGGGAACCACCATCATGGCCAGTGCCTTATTCACAGTGGAACCCTGAGCGTCTGAGCTCAGGTGTTTTATTGATTCAGAACTCCTTAGGTTTTCTGTTGATACCATGTGCAGATCATTAGCAATTACGCAAACTCCACAGAAATCCAACACCTATAGACAATACAAAATGCCAAGGCCTATGCATCTCTTTTGCTAACAGTGCACAAAAACAATTATTTTTAAAACAACTACAAAAAAACTTCTACAACAGTAGCCATCTGAGACTGACCCTGCATATGCTCTACATATTAGTCTCAGCATGTATCAATGACCATCACAGGAGCTTTGCAACTACTCCCACTCCTCCACAGCTCATCTTTGGCTCTTGTCTGCTCATCCATCAATTGTGTTATATGCCTTTCTGGAGAGTGATGAGCAAATATCTAGTCACTACAGATAGTTGATGACAGACCAAAATATCTTAGTGAGCCAACTGGTTTTTTGGGTTAGTACAGGAGTGTAGATGAGGGGTTACATGTGGGAGCTGTTCCATCAAAAATCACACACTAGCATAAGTGACAGCTCATAAAAGCTGCATCCCTGGTACTTCTTGCACAATTTCTAGGCAGATCCATCAGCCACTCTCCTTACTACCTTGAGTCATTTTTCAAAGAGTCATGCTAATTTTATAATTTTCTGACCTTCCTGAGTCTTGTAAGTTCTCTTGATTTCTTGAGTCTTATGGAGTTACCTCATTTCTCTATAATTCTCAATAAGTTAGTGACCACTGTATTCAACAAGGTAGATATAGACACAGACATAGACGTAGACATAAATTAGAGATAGAGAGAGATATTTCCCTTACTGCAGAGGGCTCTGTTAGTAAGTATAGGCCTACAGTAAGCCGTATAAAGAAGGAAGAACTTAGAAATGATGCTTGACACTGCAGAAGATGTCAGTGATGGAACTGAGATTGTGATTTTGCCAGAATGAGAACAGGAAAGACAACAGGATCTCCAAAACTTCATTAAGTCAGTAATGTTATCAGTAAAGTGATAGTGTCCAGATGATTGCCTTTGCTCTCAAAGCATTCTATTTAGAACCATGGCTGTAGCCAATTGTTCTAGTTTCCTTTCTGTTGCTGTGATAAAACATTCTGACCGAAAGAAACTTGAAGGAGGAAAGTGTTTATTTGGATTATGCTTCCTGACCACAATCCATCACTAATGGAGGGCAGGGTAGACATACAAGCAAGAACTAGAAGTAGAAACTATGCAGGGGAGGACACACCTTGCTGGCTCCCTCTTTAGTTCATGCCTCATTAGCTTCCTTATATAACGCAGTGCCCATCTGCCTAGGTATAGTACCACATGCAGTGAGCTAGACCCTCTTACACCAATTAATAGTCAAGCAACCCCCACCAAAGACATGCCCACAGGCCAATCTGACATAGGGAATTCCTTAATGGAGGCTTTCTTCTCGAATGACTCTAGTCTACATCCAGTTGACAATTAAATTTAACTAGGACACTACTATAAGCACTGCAAACAGAAATCACTCCAACTAGGTACTACTGAATGGACACATGGGACCAGGAAATGTTGATTTTCATTCTATATCCTCTGGTACTGACTTATTTTAGTCATTTGATAGATCACTTTGCTTTTAGACATTATTTAAAATTATAGTTTACATTGATAGATTATTTGGCAAGAGCAAGAGCATGAGTAGGCAAGCTATTGACACAGATTTTGCAACAGTTTGTGGGGATGAAAAGAATGGTCTTCCATAGTCAGTAAAAAAGGAAGTGGCCACAGTCTGAAAAAAAGAAAAGGAAAGTGAAATGACAATGGTAAAAGGGAAAAAGGAGTAAGATGGTGACATTTATGGAGCAAAGAGTCTTGATACAGCCAAAGGCTAATACAGACACAAAACTGGGGCTATTGTCTGGCCTATTTTTTGTACTCTTATTAAAAGAGATTTTAAGGTAAGATATGTCATCTTTTTAAGGGACCAAAAACGAAAAGAAAGATGTTCCGGAAAGGTCCTTGTCTGACAGTCTTCACCTTGGCAAGCAATTTGCTGGGGGATATAAACTGTCACAAGTCCATTCTTAGAAAGACTGTGAAACAAAGTTCCCCTGTTACATCTGTGCGATGAGTAGGTGTGATATCCCATTGGAAGGATCCAGTCCTCTCAGAGGCATGCCATCAAGGAGAAACAGCAAACATTATATTATTTTGTTCCACCTGGAAAGCTCCAAAGACAATCAGGTCTCCTGGAGTGTGTGCACCTATGAACAGAACTCAATGTCCTGGAGAAAAAATTTAAATACCCAAGTTATCAGATCACTCTAATTGCCAATGACTTACTGTTCTATTTATTCCATTTGTTTGTTCCTCTTCTTCAGCTTCAGAAAATTTTCTCCTTGACAATATTCAGACAGGTGTGAGATAGTGTGTGACCTTTAATGAAGAAAAATGAATAAACAATAAGTTAATACTGTTACATTTTTTAAATGTTAAGGATTTCTGACCAAATCTTTTGCAGTAAATTTGAATCACAATAATGCTTTTGCCCCTGTATTCCAAACATATCATAACTCTAGGGTATAAAATAGCAAACAAAACATGATAGATGATTCAGAAGCAAAAAAAAAAAGCAAAACAAAACCATGAGATGAGCAAGGCTGGAGCCACTGACACATTAGGCTGAGTTTGAAAGCAAGTCATGATAGTAGGAACTTGGCTTATAGTCCAGTCCGCAGCACTAAAATAGTCCTATAAGGGCCAGGGAAGCACTGCGGGTAAAGTGCTGAAGCCAGCCTGAACTCGTAGAAAAGTGTGGGAAAAATACTGGACCAGCTTGTATTACAGCATTGAGCATGGTATAAAGGTATGGACACCATGGCTGGAAGGTACAGGCGGATCATAACAGTTCAAACACTAAAGCAAGGTCCTACTGCTTAGTGACTGGGTCAGTAATGTCATTATCCACACATGGAGACTTCCTCAAACTGGTGTCCACACACTATGACAGCAGAGCAAAGGAAGAGTAGAGTTAACTCAAGGTCCTCCATGTGGTGATAGGGTGTCAGTACTCACTTACTCTCTTCTTCCAATCTACTGGTTAAACTTAATCAGAAGATAAAGCAAAAAGACATGCTCAAAGTTTGCTCCTAAAATTAGAGGACCAGCGATATTCTAACTCTCTGATCATGTGGTTACCTCTGATAGCAACTAGCCCTCTCATCTTATAAGAACTCCAAAAGGACAATTAATATAAACTCAGACATGTTTTAAGGGGTGAGAATAGAATTCATGAAGGATTTTGAGAGCCACAAAAACATTTGAAGGATTGGGATAGGAAACAGTTGCCAAGTCAATGTTGTGAACTTAGGAAAACAGAGTCGGGACATACCAAGTGTCTATACATTATGTCATGAAAATCTCTAGGGAGGTTTTTTTTTTTTTCTTCCAGAGAAGAATTTTTTTCTTGAATCTCAGTAAAGGGCTTAATAGCCAAGGATCTTAATATAGCCTTTACCTTAAGATCATGTCTTTCTCATAGTGTGCTGAAGCTGGTCTTTTCCTTCATTAGAGAGTTGGACTTGCCTTTAAATTATATTTTCTAGTTAAACTGACTGCTAGATACAGAGAATAAGTTCTCTGTACAAGAATACTTACCCTGTCCTTACCCTTGTTTAGAGAATTGTCAGTAGCCCAAGATGTGGCACGTAGAACACTTCATTATTGCTCTCAACATTTCAACCATGCTGCATGTGTTTGCTGCAACAGGACTTCACTAACCCTCACCTAGAGGCAGGGGGTATTCCCTACTAGCTGACTCTGAGCTTGGTCATTAAAATGTCACCAGATGTTACATGATCAGGAACTTGAAATGTTCTTATGAGGTTAGGCTTTTTCTTTTTTTGCTCTGCCATCCACCCTGAATAGCCAGTGTCCCACTGTTATGGCCAGTATGGGAAGCAAACTTGACCCAAATCCACAATTTGGAAACAAACCCATCTGATATTAGCCAAGACAGGTTAAACTCTAGTTAAGCCAAAAATGCATGGAATGTAAATAATTATTTTTTGTTATAATCCAGTGATTTGGTAATTTTAAACAGCATTATGCCAATGCTTGTCTTAAACACTTTATCTCTTTCTGAACAGAAAAATAAATTCCAGGCAGTTTAAAGATATATAAATAAGATATATATACATATATATATGTATATATATATGTATATATATATATATATATATAAAGATATAAATAAAGGTTGAAAAATCTTGACATCTAAGCAAAATTAAAGGGAAATATTCTAAAAATTTCTTTAAGAATTAACCAGAAAGATAAAAAGTAAAATGAATTGGCTAATTTTCTTATACTTAATACCCAAAGCATAAAAACTATTGATTAATTATCCTATACTTAATACTCTGTAGAACAAATGAACTAAGCAGCGAGATAATTTTAGAGTGCAAACTGTGAGATGACACTTGAATTGCTTATGGCTATGCCCATCAAAACATTGTCATCTATAGCATTTAGGATTAAGACAACCATAAAAATCAAGCAAACAATAGAAACATAGGCTAAGGACGGGGCCGAAGAAGAAATCCATATGGCCAAGTGTGACGTGGGAAGATGTCAAATCTCTCTTAGTGTCAAGGAAATGTAAAACAAAATGACAATGAGATGCTGTTTTGTGCTTAAAAGATTAACAATATTGAGACCACCAGACAGTCCTAAATCTTGATAAGAATGTAAAAGGATGGGTTTTTGTATAATTCTGGTAAGGGTATATAAATTGGTACAAGCCTGTCAAAGAATATCATTATCTAATGGCAACCAGATACAAGTTCATTCAACACCTCTAAGCTTCTGTGCCAACCCCCTCTCCCCTTGAAAAAGAAAAAGGTGATAGAGATGCTGAGGTATAGCTCTTCATAGCAGATGACTTCTGGGGTTGAAGCAGTCAGTTGTCTAAAGAGTCTACCCAGTGGGAGTCTGAACATGCCCTAGCAAGGATAGGGCAACACAGAATGGACTTTGTTTTCCTTTTCTTTTCTCTTTTGGGGGTGGGTGGGTGGTGTTGGGAGGGCACAGGCATGGGAGGGTGGACCTGGGAGGAATAGAAAGTGGGTATGATCTGAATACATTATATGAAATTCTTGAATAATTAATAAAAATTTTGAAACCTGAAAAAAAGTACTGATATAAATCCAATGATCAAACTCCTTCCCTACCTCTTTGTGAAGCAACACTTAGCTACTTGCACCATGAAACATTTGCTCCAGAGATAAGAATTGCCAAGAATTCGTTTATCATGATTAATAGCTTGCTCATGCAAGCTTATTTCCAAAGTCTTGTCTGACTATGCCCGCCAATCCCAACCCCTATGTTAGAAACATTGCCCAGTTTGTACACAGCAGATCTCCTTAAAAACAGGTCCCACACTCATGTGGATTCCCTCTTCTAAATTTTCCCTTCGAGGCACCATTAAGACTCTGCCACAATGTTCATTTTTACTGTGGCTTGCATATTAAACTTGGATTTTCTTCAACAAATGCTTTTTGTTTATTCTATTTGGAGGGTAGTATTTCAGCTTATTTTCTGAGGAGGACATATTAGTAGTAAAATTGAAAATGTATATATAATATGGTCCAGGAAAGCAACACATGCATAATATGATGCATAAGGTTCAAACTGTGAGCTTAGTGAGATGGTAAGTCACTTTAATGAGTTACAACCCCAGCTTTTGTAGAACAGAATGGAACAGATGGAAATGAATAGGAATGGAATGGAGTGGAGAGAATCAAGTGAATAAAATACATCAAATTAACAAAGTTTCTATAAACTATTTTATAAAACTGTGAATTCAATGTGTGTGTGCATGGTCACACATGTATATTAAAATATTAACTTAAACTAAGTACATATATAAGAAAAAACTGTACAGATTTATTTCAGAATATTTGTAATAATAGATAATTAAAAGCAATCTCAGTATTCACAAATGAAAGAACAGATGGTATGTGTTTATGCAGTAAATACCATGTAGTAGTTAAAATGAGTGAACTATAATCACACATATCAGCACAGTAAATCTTTAAAACATATAGTTTAAAAAAATAAGATTACAAAACAAGAAATCAAACAACCCAATCAGTAAAGGAGTTGATGTGATGAGCAGAAAGTCTCAAAAGTGGCCAATTAATATATATATATATATATATATATATATATATATATATATATATATAATATATTAATATATTACTAGCCATTGGAGAAATGCAAATGAAAACTACTTTGAGATTCCATCTGACCCCAATAAAACAAATGCATATTTTAAAGTACACTTGCTACAGCAGGATTGAGAAACCTGAAATACAGTGCATAAAATGTATGTGGAGGCTTAGGCCCAGATCGCTAGGTATTATTTCTTGATTCACCAGGGCGTCATTACAGCCTTGGTTGTTGGGTTAGTAATCAGACTGGTTACCCATTGGCACTCTATTGAAAAGCATTCTTTAAGAATGAAGCACAGTCAGTTGCATAAAAGCACTTGTGGCAGTCCTATGACATCCAGGACTACTTGACTGTCCCCATTTCTCCTGTTTTCTCCTGTAGTAACTGAAAGGCATCTCTGGGAATGGTGTCAGAGAAGAGTTAGTTCTCATGCCTTCTTTGAGAGACTAAAGAAAACAGAAACCATCTCCTTGGGTGGGCTGTTGGAAAGAGGAGGCTGCAGGGTGACACTTCATTTGAGAGCCCTTTTGTGGCCTTTGCATCTGGAACGTCTTCACCAATCTGAAATCTAGATCTCAACTGGTTTTATTACGAGATGGAAACAGTCACCATCAGAAACATCCGTAAACCGCAGATGAGTTACAGCCACACAGCCAGCTCTCTGAGTGGAGTGCACAGATTGTCTTTGACTGGTTGTTTGTGTTGGCGCTGGAGACAGCTAGGCAGCGCCAAGGACAATCCTCTAACTGGACCATTGTTTCACAGAACTGACCAGTTGCTGATGAAACTGGCTGTAGGGGCCTCTTATTTTGATGTGGTGTGAGCAGAACCCCACTCTTCCCACTTCTGCGCCTTCTATCTTGGAAGGACTTGGTTGAAAGCCCTGTTTGACATAAAAGTTACTGAAGATGTGGTCTCAGCTCTTCAACACTCAATACACCACCACATCCACTGTCTTGCTCCGAAATGATTGAGGAATTTCTTTAAAATACCGTTAGAGAAATAATGAGTAGCTTTTGATAACGATTTACTGGAACACACTTGGCAGTATAATTCAGTTATAGTATGAAATATTAAATAATAAAATTTACAAATTTAATGGTAACATAAAAGCAGTTACTGGTCAGTTACATGTTGCATTATTTGGAGCATAAATCCAAACTCTTTACAACAACCCTATGGAATAGGTAACCATTGCAACCATTTACAGCAGAAGGAATTGAGACATAATGATTTTAAGGAGTCTTCCTGGGATCATAAAGTCTGAGAAGAAGCTTATATTGGAGCCCAGTGCACTATGTAGTTAAATCTTACCTTTCACACATAAGAAAGCTGGAGTCCTAGCAAGGTATAGTCACTGGGGTCCAGGGAGATGGTCTTATTCTCTTCAGGAATATTAAGACACATTTACCTGGCCCTTTAGGCCAGTGAAGTCATCCCTGGCTTTGTATTCTTGCATCCCAATGAAGCCTTTTAGTACAAGACAGGCCAAGCAATCTACAAAATTAGGCATTTAGTACCTGAAGGTCTCTAAATCACTGGCCTGGTTTTCTTGATTGTGTATCTGGTTTTCAATCTGTTTTTCCCCTTTGAATAATTTAATTTGCTTTATTTTTCGTATTTTTTTTTAATCTTTATTTAGAAACAGGTCACCTTAATAATTATATTGTAAAAGTTCTTTATAGAAAATTTTCGTTTTGAACTAAGTTTCATTGATCACATTACTATAATTAATTTACCAAAACAAACCTCTAAAGCGATAAGGAGTTGAGGATTTCTCATCCATATCTGTGTGGAGTTCGGATGTATTCATTAGTTGCTCTTCTACAGACCATGTATTGAACAACTCACAAACTGGATGATGTGAACCCTTTGACTTTTCCTATGGGTATATAACAACATTCCCAATGACTGCTTTTATTCATTCTTCCCCATAGAACAGAGCTTGGCTTGAAAAGGGAATTGGAAGCAATCCAGCTGTTGTCCCTTTAGGAATTTATGTGGTGCTAATTAATATTAAACAGCAGGAAACAGATACTGTAACAGCTCATGATCTCTCTTCCCCGTCTCTTTCTGGAATTTACTTGAAAATTGCCAAAGAAAACAATACTTTTCTTTACTTGGGGCCAATATCTGGGCACAATAGTGCCATGTGAAAGAGGAGTTTCTTGGAAAGACATCTCTTTATAAAATGTATTTTGGAACTCTGATCAATCAAAGCATACAGAAAACAGAACTGGGACATTTAACTAACAGTAAGGTTTAATCAGGTTACTCAAATATCAAAATACTACAGTCCTCTATTACTTAATTTTTCTCCACCCAGGGCAGATGTAAGCATAGAATCTGAAGCACTGTTCATACTCCCATGACATAAGTTCTCTCACAGAGTAAATATTTACTGAAGGTCGTTTTTTGGGACACTTTTTTGGTTCTTTCAGAAAGTTGTAAGATTCCTAAGAATGAGAGAGGTTGGTATGATATATTCAAAGTTTTCTTTTCAAGAACTTATTTCTCATTTAGTGTGTTTAAAGGCTACAGCTATACCATATTCATTGACATTAATTGCTACAGTGGATTTTTCTAATTATCAATTGACAATAAAGACTTGAAAATTTTATTCTAATTGAGTTTTTATTGACAGTATTATTTAGATAGCTTGAAGAATATTAATTGTAAGAGGTTGAATTAATTAAATATTCTAGAAATAAGGTGGTACCTGTAGGTAATTCCTCTTGGAAACTACAGTTTTCCATGCTTTCTAAAGACTTTTATGTCTTATATCACAACATGGCCACAAATATCTCATTAAGAGAACACAAAGATTTTCAAAGAGAACATTTTCTAGCAGTAAGAACTTGAGATAAGAACAAAAAAATGGCCAAAAGAAAGCACTCTGTAATGACTATAAGCCTTGATTCCCAGCTCCTTCCATATTGAGGTATTGGCTCGGAGAAAAGATTCATCTGTAGGTCTGTGAAATCACCTAGAAAAGTTTTCAAGATACCATTTTTAATTTAATTTTAATGACCTTGCTGCAAATCAATTTTACCTGAAACATTTGGTCGGGACCTGGATATATCTCATGCTATCAGATGGTCCAGTGCAGGTGTTTCATCCACATTGACTGTGGAAATACAACCCCAAATAAGAAAGATACACTGAAACAATGGGATGTTGAGAAATTTAGCAGCCCTTGCTAAGCTTGGGTAAATTACCCCTTGTCATGAGTGTGTTGTGTCAGAAACATAGACAGCTTTATGTCTTGCCACAGTGTCAGAACTTATTGAATAAGAATAAATCCATAATCTATTTTGATTTTGACATTTGCAGTTTTCCAAGTAGTCTTGATTTCCCTTGATAGCTGGCTGTTGGCAATCAAACACAGGTTCAGTTATTCCAATCTTAATTTCAATATTAATAAACTCTTGGATGCCACATTAAATGTCACACAGTAAATATATGTTTTTTTTATATATGAAAGTGTGTATGTATTTTATAGAATGGCTACAAAAGGATTAGAGAAGACAATGCAGAATTAAAGGAGTTCAAAACAACCTATTTGGTAACAATGTGAAAAGGCTTTTAGAGATGTCCTCTGTTGCGGAGGACAAAAATAAGGAAACCTGTAGGTGGCGCTGCCCACAATGTCACAGGCTTGAGTTCAGTCTCAAGGTACAGTGAAGCTGAAGACGTGAGGTATACAACCATGCAGGGTCATAAAGGAAAAGTATGGTGTGGTCTTTTGTGGGTACAGAGGATCCCCAAGGTAGCAAGTGACATGGAGTCACTAACCCAAGAAGCTCAGATTCCAGGGAAATGCCTTCATGCTGCAAATCCAGCTTATAGTGAAAGAAGTGGGTTTTTATGCGGGGGTCAGGACGGTGCACAAGGGAGAGATCCAATAGCTTCGGTCTATGCTTACTAGATACTTTAATCAGCCTACGTAAAGCTTGCTAAGAAGAGGGGTATGGGTAAGGTCAGGAAAGACCCAATCAACTATATGCTTGTATGTAAAAGCTCTTAGTCTACCTGTATTGCCAATGTTGGTGAACAGGGTTTTCACAAATAAAGAGGAAGGGAGGTACCACCTCAGCTCCCCTACTATTGGAGCTGGATCTATATAACAGGATCTACCATTTTAAAGGGCCACTTGATTTGTTGCGGGCCAGCATACTTGCCTAGGGCATGAGTCCTGATGTACACCTCTCTGTCCCGTCTTTGGGACCCCTTCACCACCAACAGTACAGATCGAGTCCAGATGGACATATGGACAGACAAAGTGGTCACACCTGCAGTGGGGACTGAGCTGAACTGAAGCCCCTGAGACAGGTCTCTGACACGCAGAAGATGACAGATCAATGTGAGCCATCACCATCTCAGTCACGGGTATTTTCCTCTATATATGATATCCAGATGAAAACATTCTCTAGTTGGTTTTCCTAATATAGTTATATAATAAAATATGTAATAAACCCATGCGCTTACAGAGTCCCAATTTACTTTGAAAAATCGAGGCATCATTTCTATTTTTAGAGATAAGTTATCTGCCTGGGCCTTGTGAGTGTTGCTGCATAGGTGGTGTTTACATACGTAATAAAATGCACCGTCATCCTGCCTCTGCATTTCCATTTAAATGGAATCAAATCCTGTTTGTAAAATGGAGTTACCCAGGGCAAGGCACAGTCTGAGAAACCACTGCTTTACACCATATCAAACTACTTAGAGCAGGGCACAATTTGGTGTCAATAACCCCAAAGCCAGGCCAGACTTCATGAGACTGGAATCCTATGTCAACCCCGTAATATAAAGGATCTGGGGAGTTTCTGAGCAGGACAGTCACAGTAGCCAGGGTTATATCTCACCAGTGTGAGACCAATTCCTCCCTGAGAGATTGCAGAGGAGTGTGACGTGTCAAACCCTGGCTCCTATTTATCTGTATTCTCTGGGTCCAAGCTCAGGGGCCTGGTATAAATTTCTAGTCATCATCGTGTCTACTCCCCTAGAACTAGAAATATATGGCCTTATTTCTTTAATACTCCTCACAAATAGAACCCTTCTGTATGGATGAAGGTATTAAAAACTGGAGGGGAAAAATACCTTCGTTGGAAAGTACCAAGTCATTGGAATCATCCTGAAGTTAAATGCAATGGACATTTCTGGTTGAAGAAATCTCTAAGCAAAGCATGGATAGGTACCTAATTTTTCTCAGTCTCATACATTAGATATAAAAAGAGAGAAATAATTTAAATATGTAGTTTAAAAATCAAAGAGAAAGGAAAACACAGATATTTGGAATATTTCCAGCTTGACTCTAGATTCAAAAAGTATGTTCAGTAGAGACACATGGCCAAAGCCACTGTTTGATAAGGTGATTAATACGAGTTCAAGGAGGGCAGGTGCTGTTCATCAAGACAACAGGAGTAAGACCCCAAAGGCATGTCAGAAGTTTTTCACATTGCCCTTCTTGTGATAGATCAGAGTGCCCAGTGTCTCCAGTAAATACAAACTTTAGATGAGGGGATAAGTGACCCTGTGGGATCTCTGGGCTCAAGGCCCAGAGTGGCCTGAGGTTTTTGCTCCCTAAATTCCACTCTAATGACTTTCAGTTCCCCTATCTGTGACTCTAGGGAGCCCAAGTACAACTCAGGCTTGTTGCAGAAGTTTGCTTTTAGTTTTGTTTAAAATGGTTGTTTGTGCACTGTTGGGAGAAGGGCTGCCTAGGCCTCGGCATTTTGTATTGTCTGCAGGTGTTGGATTTATGTAAGAGATATTTAATCGCTCATGATCTACGCTATCTGAGATGAGATGCTCAGGGTTCCACTGTCCAGGATGGTACTTGCTGCGATGGTGCTTCCCTCTGCTGAGGTCTGGCAGGGTTTGCACCTATGAATATGCCGTCATGTCTTCTTCGCTGAGCCACCCTAGTAAGTGTATTACTATATAGGCTGCCATTCCACAAGGCAGAGGGCGGTAAAACTTCGATTTGTCCGCATAATGTTGATTCCTTGAACACACAGGTTGTAGAGGCGTGGCTGACTTCACTGCGGTGTCAAAGGATATACTTGAGACACCCTGCAAAAGAAGAGCCACTAGGTTCATCCTAGAACATAGTGGAGAGCCAAAGTAGTGAGCTACCACCAGGACTCCAGAAGTAGAGAGCCACCAGCATGACAAAACAGCTTGAGAAAGGTGCTATGGGAGTCTACAGACAAAGACTCCAATGCATGAGAGGTTCTGCATGGGTTGAGTCCCGCAAAGCTGTGGAATAGATTGCCCAGCCCTTGCTCTAGTGTGCCTGGAAGGTACGACAGTGATGGGCCCAAGCCAGAGGTTTAGATGTTGCTTGTTCTGAAGGGCTTTGACTTGTTTAAAACTTCTTACTCCTTTCATCTCATCTTGAAGGGGTTGACAGAGAAGTCACATTTAGGACCGAACATTCAATAGTCGCTTATTCTCAGCGCTTTGAGTTCTAAGTCTCTTTAGTAATTTCCACTTACTGCATAAAGAACTTTCTCTGGCCAGAGATGACAGGGACCACTAATCTATGGGCATCCACATAAATATTCAGAAGGCATTTTAGCGGGCACGTCACATCTATTTCTCAAAGCAGTATCAGTGGCTTTCCCACTAGGGTCTATCACCTACCCAACCATGGACTTTTGACCCAGTTTACAGTGGCAGGGATTCTCTCCTGTGGAATGGAGCTTGAATCCAATTAGAAAATGGTTATTTATCCCTGTCCCCAACACTCATGCTTTTATCACATGGATGGCACATCTTGCCCAATGGTCAGTAGTGTAGCACACGAGGTCCACATCCAAGTATGATTGTTGATGACATTTGACCCCAGCAGCCTGGAAACTTATGTCTTCTGTTTATTTCTCAGACTCATAGCTAGAGGGAAGCTCCCAACAGAATACACTGTAAAGTGAGTCACACTCAGGTGATTATTTTGATGAGACTTCGTACTTGGATGTTTAAGTGTATGCCAGTGTGAGCTGAGATTTGAGGAATATGTGTCAGAACAGAAACAAGTATTTTGCATATGAGACGGATATAAAGTTGGGAGGCCAGATGTGGAATGCTCTGGATTGAGTGTGTCACCCAGAATTCATGCAAGTGGAGCCATAAACGCCATTGGGAAGCAGGACCTCATGAGAGGCTACTGCCTCATTGCTCGTCCATGTCATTATAAAAATGGTTGGTAGGAGTGTGTATCCCTCCCACTCTTGCCGTTCCAGGTTCAGCTATGTAATAAAGTAGAAAGAGGACCAGTCACAACACCAGTGTCTGGACTATGGTCTTCCCAGCCTCCAGACTGTGAGAAAATACATTTCTATTCTTTTATAAATTACTGTCTGTAAGTGCTCTGAAATAGTAACATAGATAGGCTTAGACAGCTGCCTGGCTCAAGGGCTGGAGCTTCCCTCTGTTTACTTTGAGAGTAGTCAGACAAACTCCCACAACTTTTGTATAAGCTTTTCTCTTGTTTGTTAGTAAATATCTAGAGAGCTGCATGTGGTAGCACAGGCCTGTGATCTTAATACCGTAGGGATTGAGACAGGAGGATTCCTTTGTGATCAAGGTCATCCTGGACTACATAGGGAATCCCAGGTCAGAAAAAGCAACATAGCAGGACCCTGTCTCAAAATTATATAAAAGTGAAAAAACAAATCAATGGATGAATATCTACAAGTATCTGCCCATGTGCATGGTTGATTGTGGCTTGAGACTCACTTCCTTCCTGAAGGTAATTCTCACTAACCATATGCACATATGTGTGTGTGCACATGCGTTGGGGGATGTGGGTAGTGTCCTCCATACATGTTGTACATATACAATATAGTCATATATACATTTATGCATATATACAATGTATACAATATATGTGTGTATGCATATGTATGTGTATGTATACTTATTCTTATTTTTTGGAAATCACTGTGAAGGACACAAGAGCTGTGGATGACCATACTGGCTAAGTCAGTCTATAAGGCGTTCCTATGAAATACACATTAACACACAGTTTGAAAATGTTTCTAGACCTTCCTTGGATTGTTGACTTAGCCCGAGGCTACCTCTAAGGAAAGAGTCTTGGTTTTACCTATTCTTGAAGGGAGGGAGTTCTATTTTAGAGGGAGAAGAAATTGTTCAAGGAATTAAGATCATTTCCTACCTTTCCCTTTTGTTTCTGTTTGTATCAACTCCAATGACACTTGTGACTAACATGACCTGGGATGTGTGTACTGAGAAATCCTGACGCCCACAGAGATGACTTCCAAATCCTGCTGATTCAGCACTGGGATTTATTGAAATTGTTTTATTCTAGTTTGGGCTGATCCTGAACATTGACTTGAGTTTATTATTACCCTCACCCTGAGTTAACCTTATCTGGTAGATTGTGAGATTTGAAGTATGGAAACTTTTACCTGTCCCAAAGGTAACTGCTTTCTCTCCAAGTTATTTATTTGCAGTAACATTACCACAAGAATTAGTGATCCACATTCCCAGCCTTGGCTCCTGTTAGAAAATCATGCCCACAGTGTATTTGGATCCTCACCTTCCAGGAATTGCTGCAGACTCCTGCAAGTCCACCAGTAGAGTAGTTATGATGCTGAAGCAGAACAGAAAGAGAAAAGCTTCCCCATCCCCTCTGTTCCTCAAAATGAAAAGTAGAGATAAAAAAGCTTGCCTTGTTTGACACCAGTTCTGCCTGGGAGAAAGAGCACCCCCCTTCGACCTTCCATGACTCCCAGTGGTGCAAGCAGATGGGGCAGGGCATCTAAGGCTCATCTCCTCTTCGTTGTTTGGCACTGGCAAGAGGGGTGAGAAGGGTCATGGGATCTTTTCTACACTGGGTTCTGAGGAGAAATCTGTTTCTCTGTCTTCTCAGTGTCATGGTTTCAGGGGAACCTAAACCAGCTCACTGGTAAAGGTTAGGCCCAAGCTGTCCGGCTATGTGCTGACACTCATATTGCCTGACCATCCCTGTGAAAGGACTCTAGGAGTATTGAGACCTGCCCACTTAAGTGGCACAAGTTTATGGCAAGAACTTACCTTCAGAATTTTGCTCCTGCTGGGTAAGGTTTTGATGACTATGCAAAAGGTTCTGGGACTGGAAGAAAAGTTGGGGGTAGGGGGTGAAGGGAAGTAGCCTCTGAATGCCTCCTTTGTGTCAAGGCCTGTGCTAAGAATGTCAGAATTCCTTTGCTACTACCTAATGCTCACCACACTTAGGTAGCTACTTTCTTCCTTCTAGAATAGAAGTAATTAAATCTTAAAGCTGCTTAATGAGTGGTCAGTCAAAGGCTGTCAACTAAACCTTCCTGACTAGAGTCCATCATTGATATGAGAAATACACAGAAAGGTGCTGTCTGCCATTCACAGGCTTGTCTATTGATTTGGAGAGGAATTGGCAACACGGAAGACTTGACGTGTGTGAGCAGTGATAGCTATAGAAACAATTAATTCAACACAAACAAACAAAAACAAACACTCCCACCATAGCTGGAAACGATTCTCAGCTCCTATACAGTATACAGAACCCAGGCAGAACTTTCTAGCCTGTAGAGCTCTCATATCCTTTATTATCTGCTGTCTGATCCCAAATTATGGATCTCAGAGAGCTAAAAGTGAAACTATTTTTCATTACATGGAAATAGCAATAACAAGCCGGGACTCTCCGTGTCCCAGCAGCTCCTCCACCCACCACCGACCTCAGTGGTATGTAGGAGGTTACGTGCATCAGGCATAGGTTTGTGACAGAATGAACTGCTTACAGCCTACCAACTGTGTAGCTGGAATTTGGCAGTTCAACCAACCAAACATTTTATGATTAGGAGACAAGAAAAGTATCAGAGGTTTGGAAAGTGTTGCTTAATTTACATAGCATCACTCCTTAGGTATGTTTGAAGTTCAGAGCACCAGAGATGGTCAGCCTCTTATGCGGAGAGAACCTTAGACTGGGAGAAGAAATCAGCTAGCTTGGGTTTCCCATCCCTCAGTCTCTAAACTCTGCAATGTCGTGGACTGAGTGGGGGGAAAATAAAGCTGGCGAATCTGTACCCGTATGCATCACAATATCAGGGTTGGGGAGATGGCTTAGTCAGTAAAGTACTTATCATTCAAATATGAGGTAGCACCCACGTAAAAAGATAGATATGTAGTGCATATGTGTAATCTTAGAACTAGGAGACAGAGGCAGGGGTGAACTTGGGGCTCATTGGTTGACTAGTCCAGCTGAACCTGTGGTTTCCACGTTCTTACAGTGAGAACTCTTAAGAGAGGATGATTTTCCTATGACACACAAAGATATCCAGCATCAACTTCTGGCTTCCACAAGTACATCCAATATCACACACACACACACACACACACACACACACACACACACACACGCACTCCCCACTTGTGAAGATAGAAACTTGGAAAACTTACCAACTTATATTCCTCATCTCAGAATGTTACAGATGATTAAGTTAAGAAGATACTGAACGCCAGTGCTTGTCCTATAGAACACAGGTAGCCCTCAGAACCAGTAATCTGAATCTCAATTTCCCATGGGTATATTGCTTATAACAATCCCAATATACAGCTGGAAATGTCACACATGATAAAGTGAATTATCATTTTCAGTTTGGATATTCTGGGAAATCAGAACCTTCCCTGGGATTTCTAGCATCCCAGCAGTTCTCTCAAGAGATTCTGCAGTCATGTCTATGAAATAAAATCTAAAGAAAATTAGAGTGTAGGACTAATACAGCAGGGATGTTTTGCAATGCTCCAGCAAGTGGCTGCTCCAAGGGAGGAACTTCTGGGTACAGAAGATATCCTTTCAACAACAGGATAATTAGTCCTCCCTCTCCTTAGCATGTCAGATTTAGAAAATCAGTAAATCTTAGTAATCAGATTTCCTTGGGTGGGAGAGGGACTCCTTGTCAGTCAGTTGGCAAGCTCAGCTAGATTAACTGTTAAGAGGAGGAGATGATGGTATGTAACTTGTTGGGTGGCTTAGAATGTCATGACTCCACCTGCTGTCGAAGGTAGAGGACACAGTCTATTCTTCTGGCCAGGAGCAAAAAAATTTCCATTAATGGTCCTAAACATATAAATGCTATTTTGTACTGCACATTTGTGTTCTCAGCATTGCCTACAAAATCAAGCAATCAATTAACTACAAGAAGTTTTGAAGATGTTCTGTGTCCTATAGTATCTAGTATTCAGCCAAGATTTAAATTTTTAATATAAAAATAAATAATAACTATAAAAAATAAACCTATTGGCAAATTTTTTCTTTAATTTTTAATAGATATTAAATTTTGTGTATAGTACCAAGTGTTTAAAAACGCATTTAATTATGATTTATGATTTGTCACTGTTTGACTTGTATACCTGTTTTATATACCCATATACACAGAGTAAAATAAAGATTGCTCAGGGTAAACAGCGAGGACAAGTGGAACAGAAAACGTTAGGAGGCCCTGGTCTAAATTGCGTCTTTTAGTGGCAGGTCCTGTGAGCTGTGGTCTGGTGTGCAGTCAGTGACTTGAGATCCCAACCCACAGGGCTTCTGACATTGCTTAATCCTATGTTTCCTGGGGCCCAGATCTGAAACCATGACATGTGTAATATTTATTTAGTATTAGACGAGATTCTGAGGATGCTTTTTCTGGAGTGGTGCTGTGACCACAGAACTGAAAAGGGTTTTAAGATGAAATGCTAGCCCTGTACCCAGGTTGGCTCATCATTCTTTCCATTTAAAGCCACTGGTAATATGGCTGGCTACACGATGTATTTTGACCATTTTTAAAAGCCATTTTTCTCTCTTCTCCTTTCCAACCACAGAAATATGCTGGGAGTGTCATAATTGTTTTTCTCTTTGGAACTTTAAAAAAGATTGTTTTTATGATAGAAATAACATTTCTTTAAATTTTTTTCTCTTTTTAATCACCAATGACTGTCATATGAAACCACAGACTTGGCTCATTGTATTCAGAGTTCTAGCTTGCTCTGCCTGGCGAATGTACATTGTTGGGCTACCTAAAATATTTCTGCAGTGGTTTGTCTCAGAAGTTAGTCAGATGAAGGACTTCAGAACTGAATGTGGACCAGGGTATTGACTAATTCTGAAAAGGGGTTTAGCCTAGGAGCTAGCAGGTGCTAGAGCGTGATGGTTATGTTCACAGTGTTATTGCAAAATGCCATAGCATCGGAGGCTGTATGGGCCAAGAAAGGCTAGCTTCCTTATGCAAAGATTCCTTAATTATTCCTTAAGGATTCCAAACAAATGATTGCCAGAATTCAGAAGACTTCCAAGAAGCTGTTCACAGATGGCTGTGTTGTGGGTAATGGGTTAAAAGTGCAAAGAGATTGAAGTGGGTGGTTTGGGTAAGCTTCCTTGCAAAATGTTCCACGGCTTGGGAGGCAGAGGCTTAACTACAGTCTCTACTGACTTAGAAGGTCACTCAATGTTTTTTGAAATAGAAAGATGCTTGGCATTAGCAAATAAAGAACAAACAACTGATATCCTGAAGGAATAAGGATCAGGTATTTGGACAGCATTTAGACATGCCAAAAATATGCAAGGAGATAAATGAATGAGCTCTTAATTAGGAAAATATTATTTTATCTTTAACCCAATTATCTTCAATATTTCAAGATTGGAGCAATGTGATTAGAATATTTATGAATAAATGATCTTGTTTATGTAGATAAGTTGGTAAATATTTGAGCACTTATTTGTGTAAACATTCACTCTGAAAAATATGAAAATCACTATAATAGTTGTCAATCATAAACTTCAGAACCATTCAGATTATGGCTAAGGCTAGAAATAATATATCAAAGAGTTTCATATAAAGATGGAATAGGAGTTATCCCTTGGAAATTTAAAAAAATAACAGGGATGGTTCTAAGCAGTGACAGACTATGTCTATGTCAGAAGAAAGGTGGGAAGACCAGGCCTACCTACAGGAAAGATGAAGGGAATAAAGGAAGACTGGTTGTTTTGCTGTTAGTGACATTTCCCTGCAGGCTCACTGTAAAGAAGGACGTTATTTAGATCCTGAAAAGATTCTGCGATGAGGAAATAAACCAGTCTCACCCTGCCTAGCTTCCCCACAACCACCTAGAACTCCAGCAGCGTCAGAGAGTCTATTCACAGCATGGAATTCTGCAGAGAACCAGCCAGTACTGCTGAGGAATGCCCACAGCCTATCCCTTTGAAAAAACACCTAGCCCTTCAGCCTAATCAGTCATCCAAAAGACGCTAAACATTTAAAAGGAAAAAGAAGAAAGGATGGGAAGGAAGGCAGAGGGTGTATTTTCATACCTGCTAAATAGAGAAGGGGGAATTCCCAAAGAGCTATTGGATGGGACAGACAAGGAAAACAGCATTTCATAAGGAATATTCAAGTCAGGAATCTGGGACATGAGGCTTCAAAAAGTGGGTCAGGACCTAATTAAGAAATAGAGAACCTTGAAAGCTTAGAAACTGAAGCTCAGAATACTCCTCTTGGTGTGGGAAGCAAATAAAAGCTGCTTGTGCTGCGGAGAGGACAAACAGTTAAAGATTATCCTCTGGTGGGTAGGGATGGGGCCCAAGCCATGAGGAAGACCACAGTCGCCACCATTGAGAGAGGCTTCTGTGGATCAGGCACAGAGGGCTTACATCTGATAGCACCGTGAGGTTAGATACAGAAAGCTTTACACACAAGTCATATCGATTCACTGTCATATCTTTTCACATTTATTGTTAACAGGATTCACGACTCACTCATCCGTGGTAGTATAGAACGTGCAGTCAGCTCTTGGGCCTCTAGCATCCCACTTCAGCAAGGGATGTTCTTTCGGTCTTGCTTCTCTCCGCCCCCTCCTCTGTCCTCGCTGTCTGTAGATGCATTTGGTCTTTTATTTTGAAATGACTTCAGACTTATGGAAATATTGCAAAAATAGTCAGCGAAATTCCCATGTACCATTTAGCCAGATTTCTCAAATGTTAAGGTTTCTTTTATCTATTTTCATCTCTCCAGTTTGCACAGAATATTTGCACATATTAATGAGGCACACCGGGATGTTTTGACTCAGGCATGAACCGAGTTGTGACCAACTCAGGGTAATTAGCATATGGCTCATCTAACACTTTTTGTGATTAACAAATTTTAAAAGCACCAAACTATTCTATGGTCTCTCTCTCTCTCTCTCTCTCTCTCTTTTTCTCTCATCTCAGAGCAGTAGAATCTTATTTGCTAAGTCTTTCTTTTGGAGACATTCAATCTTCAAACTAACATTGTAGCTTCCTTACCACAAGCCTGGAATGAAATACTTCTCCAAGGACCACTGCTTTCTTGTAGGGAAGAACGATATTCAGAAATGCAAATATGGGCATTAGGTATAATTATGCTTCCTGCTGCACTGTGCACTTAAAAGACATTACTAGAAAAAAAATGTGAATATGAAATCATGAGCTCATACAAAAACCTTCAATTTGAATCCAGTCCCACGAGGTTTGTTCTGGCCTTACTTGCTTGTAAGTATAATGTGTTTTTCTGACTGAGAAACCTGAACCGCTATCAATATAGTTAAAATCACATTTCATATGAATGACTAAACAACTTCACTGAATACAGCCAGACTCATGGGTAGATTCCTTTGACTGCTTAGATCTACTCCTGGCAGAGAAGAAGGATTTACAAGATTGCATACATTCTCCTACAGCTTTAAACACAGAGGTGAAAGCAGGGCAGTTAGGGACTAGAGTCACCTTGCGGCTGTCCTTGGATGGGGTTTTATTTTCTCAGAGTAAGTCTGGGCTTCACATTCCAGCCGCTACCCTTTCCACTGTAGAGGGATGTGAGGAGACTTGCCACCAGCCACTAATGGAGAAAGCAGCTGTGTTTTGAGAGAGGATAAACCACCCTCCAAATTCCCTCTTCTTCTCTCCTTCCCATAAGGACAACAAGCACATGATTTATGCACAAATGAGAAAAATAGACTCCTGTTTGTTGCTTGGAAAGCCTATTAGAGAGGGGAAATTTTTCTCTATAAGGAAAGCACTTTTTGGCTGAAAATTTTTTTTTTCTTTAAGTAGTAGCTTGAATAAATGGTGATTTAAAATTAGTGGTTACCATTGTTTGTGAGTTGTTTGGGTGGATTTATTCAGAGTTCTCAAAAGAAACAGAATAAACATAAGTTAGGGAGAAATTTATTAGATCGGTTTACATGATATAGTCTGGGTCTGGGTAGTTCAACAATGACTGTCTTCATAGTAGAGAGGCTGAGAACCTGGTAGCTTCTCGGTCTATAAGGCCAGTGCCTCCGCTGTCCTATTTGGTGCTTAAAGCCTGGCCATTCCCCAGAGTCGCAGAGTAGTTCAGTTGTAAGCCTGAAGAAGCTGAGTTCTGTCGTCAGTGAACAATGGCAATGTTTGGCAGCAACAGCAACAACAGGGCAGGTGAACTTGCCAGGGAGGTGTTTAGGCAGGGTTTTTTCTTGAACCCTCTTTGATCTGAGCTGCCACTGGATGGAGCCACCCATATTTGTGGTGGGTTCTCCCATTTCAAATAATCTGATCAAAAAAATATGCCACAGGTGTTTCCAGCAGTTTGCCTTTTAGTTGATTCCAAACCCAGCCCACTTGACAACCACTCTGAGTTAGTGAGCATGTGGCCGGAATGAGCTGACCCCCCTCTCTGTGGGGAACTTCCCCACGAGGGGGTTACTTCCCTTGTCTAACAGTGTAGCTAGCTCATTCCCTCAGGGTCAGACACTGTTGAGCACTTGGACTCTGGTCATGGATCAGAGATTAAGAGCCCATACCACAGTGACCATGAACAGAAAGACTTCTTTCTCCCCGGTGGGCAGATGCACATTGAATGTGCACACTGGCTTAAGGCAAGTCCCCGACACACTGTGGCTGAGGTGGTGTCCAATAGCTTTCGCTGTCCTCTCCTGCCGCCTTACCTCTCTCATGCTATCCCGCATCCCATCATTTAGTATTTCCTACAATTCTTCCTTAAGAGCTTTGTGATTTTGTAGAATTCCCACTAAAGTGGACATACATTTTGGTAGGATGTTATGACTGTGGCAGGTGATATACCTATAGTATTATTTAGCTGCTGACTTACAGTAAGATCTTTGTAGGAACTCGTAAGAAGGAAAGGGGGTTAAAAGAAAGGGGGTTAAAAGCATTGATTAGCAAATGCCATCAGCAATTTCAGAGTTTTCTGATGACAAAGTCTGAAGACAACTAGGAGCAATGAAGGACATTTTTTTTTCTGTCAGGTTCTGTCAGGTTCTGCCAGGCTTTTGAACATTTTCCAAGCAGAGACAATGACAGACTTTTCAAGAAGGATTAAGTTATAACTAGCTAGTGTCTTTCTGCAGTAAACAGAAAGCAGGCTTACTGTCCATTGTAAAAAAAAAAAAAAAAAAACAAAAAAACAAAAAACAAAAAACAAAAAAAACCCAAGTCCCTCGGTTCAGGTTCTCTCTTCTGTAACACATCTCTGTGTATGAAGCTGTACTAGTCATCTGTGTGTAACTCCCTGTGAACCGGGACAGGAGATGGGGTAGCTACAGTAACCAGTGTGTGTGTGTGTGTGTGTGTGTGTGTGTGTGTGTGTTAAACTCTGACAATGAGCTAGAGAGAAGTCTCATATCCTTTACTGGAGTTCGTGTAACTGTGGGAAAGTTGCTTGTAAGCTTGAAAGAAGGTTACAGTCTCTGACTTCCCACAGTTGACCAGCTTAAGGTCATTGTCAATACGGACTCCTGGAACCAGACGCTCAGGTTCATTCTCCCCACGACTGTCTTCTATCCATAGCTCATCTATTTTTGTGTTCCCCTGTTGACTGTCAGTCTATAGGTAGAGAAAATGAATTTTTCGGTGACTTTCAGGACTTTCAGCAGCTGCCAACTCTTCCCAGAGAACTGTGACTGATTTCAGTTGTCCACAGTCCCCCGAAACCTGTTTATACTTACAGATAAACCTAGTTCTAGTTAGGAAGAGAGTACTTCAAGAACTCACTTCAAGAACATAAACACGACAAGCTTTATGATTATATCTTCTTTAAAATGCAAACTTAATGAAAATTTTGATTAAAATTAGTTGTTTCAAGATTTACACTCATGAATGTCTTCATGGGCCCTCAATTTTACTCCCTTTTCTGTCCCTCCATATCCAGCTATATAGCACAAAGCTGGGGCAAAGACATATGAAACATTCCTAAAAGGGAAGGTAGGAAGGTACAAATATCTAACCATTAAAGTTTAAAGGAATAAATTTGGTGAAATGGTCATTTGGAAAGTCAAGCATTTGGCAAGCTGCTTTTAGGCGCAAGGCTCAAGAGTCTCTCTTCCCACTCCCACTTAACCTTGTTAATGTTGCAGTGTCTCTCTCCCATCTTTGCCTGTGTTTGTCTCCCTGATGAGTTTTCACAGAAGAGAGACACCACTCTGCGAACTTAGTATGACACATTGTACAGACCGGTTCCTTATAACGTTTAACTGTCCTCAAAGAAGAATCTGGCCGGGCACTTCTAGTAAGTGCAATGCCTAATAAACTAATGAGATGGAAAAGTGCCTCGATTCTGATGCAGTATTCCAAAGAGCTCAGTCCCCTTCAGCTAGGAAGAAGACTATAAATTCTGAAGATTTGGGTTGATTTTGATTTTCTTGTTCCCTACCTTCCAAACTACTGAAAACACACTTCATTTTAACCAATCAGAACAAAGGTTCCTGTAAGTGTCCTGAATGCCGTGAAAGGTCTTACTAAAATAGCACTGCGGCGTGTGTTGGGACATTTCCCTCTGCTCATGGGTCTCTTTCCATCCTATGTTCTGCCAAGTTGCGTAGTTGTTACATTGATCATTTTAATGCCGTTGTTTAATTTTAACAATAGTGTTAAAGGGAGGGTGTTTCCTCTGAGTCCCGAGTCCTCGTTCTGCTGCTCTTTTCATCTTTACTGAGAGGGAAAAGAGGCCAAAAACTGACTGGCCAAATGCTGGCAACCACAAAAGGGCCAGTCTGGCTACTGCAGGCCACTGAGTCATGGTGCAGAGATGCCTGGGGCCCAAGCTTACTGGCCAAGTAGCCCAGGCAAGGAACCTCAGTCTTGGTAGCTGGTAGGGCCAACTAACTAGACTGCAGTCAGTGAACTGACTACAGTGGTTTTCCTATTTTCCTCTTGGAGGTATACTTTGACAGGATCTTAACATTTTATCAGTGTAAAAACTGTGCTTTTTGTAAGATGGAGGCCAGTATGGATTAAACACGCCTACAAAAAATTCACTGAGAGTTCTTAACTGAGAGTTCTAACTGCACAGCCTTGTTCCATGTGATTTATAATCTCAGGCCAGAAAGATTGATGTCAGTTAAATGTTTCCTCCTTAAATTTCTCATGTTCTTTCTTTTCTCTCTCTCTCTCTCTCTCTCTGTCTCTCACTCTCTCTCTCTCTCTCTCTCTGTAAACCCTCTTTTCTAGGTGTGTTGGTCAGGTACTTTTGTTTCTGCTGTTATTGACGAGCTTGAGTGGTCTGAGAAGAGGAAACTTCAACAGAGAAAACACCCTCATCAGATTGTCCTGTGGGCCATTTTCTTGGTTGATGACTGATGAGAAAGTGTAAGTGGTGCTATCCCTTGGCAAGTGGTCCTAGGGTGTATAAGAAAGCAATCTGAGCGAGCCAGGAGGAGCAAGCCAGTACACTGAGTTCTTCCATTGCTTCCACTTCATTTACTGCCCCCAGGTTCTTTCCTGTCCCAACTTCCTTCCATGACTTCCCTTCATGATGGGCTAGAAGCTGTGAGATAAAATAAACCCATTCTTCTCCAAGCTGCTTTAGCCATGGTGCTTACCACAACACTAGGTACCTCAACTAGCATGTTAGGTATGTGACCTAATTCCTGTTTCTAGAACATATTTGATTTTCTAGTTATAGCTTTAAATAGATAGGATTCTTGGGATGAGACAGGAGTTGAACCTGGAGGAAAGCCCTAGGAAGGATACACATACACCACACACACACAAATACACACACAAATACACACACACACACACAAACACACACACACACACACACACACACACACACACACACATACACAGTTATTCCTCTGAAGGAAAACAGAAAGGCCTTCACTCCTGATACTATGTGTGTGCAGCAGAGCTCTTTAAGCATGGCGAGTGAGACGTCCCCTCTGTTTCTAAGCTAAGATGTTGAGCTTATGTGGGAGAAAGGTGATAACTGTTAAATCCAGCAGGTGGCTGAGCAGGTGTCCCCACAGCGCCCCCTGCAGGAAGCCAGCTTTCGCTTTTCCTTTCTGCATGTAGACATGCTGCTCTTCCAACATCTCTGGTCAGCTTTGTAAAGGTAGAACTACCCACGTCCTGCTACCCACCTAGGTCAATTCAGCCTCCCCCAGTGGACATGTCAGAGCCAGTGACCTTGTTTTCTTTGTTGAAAGTGAAGTCTCAAACTCTGAGTCAAACCCATGGCTGGGTGTGTTTTTCTGGAGCAGCCCCCCAGAGGCACTCATGTGTGCGTTGCTCACACCTGCACAGCGTTGCCTTGCCCAGTTTTAAGAAAAGGAAGCCAAACTCCACATGAACACTGGGCAGAGAAACAAGGCAGGGGAAACAGAGAGGCCCTGGTGCTGTGTCCTAGAGCCAGGGCACACACGGTGCCCTGAGCCATCCAAGGAAGGTGTGACACTGTTTACCAGGGAGATGGCTGCTGCTGCTGCTGCCTGGCTCCCTACGCCCTGTCTGGCCTGTGAAATTTGATCTAAATCACAGAAGGCAAAAACATATTAGTCTGACCACAACTCACATTCCGTAGGAGGAGACAGGATTAGAACATTGCTATTCTTGCCCAATGCTGCTAAATTTAAGTCAGTTTAACTGTTCGCAGCAGTCTTCTTCCAAAATCCAAAGGCAAGCATCATTTGGTTCGAGAGTAGTGCGGAGACACTCTGAAGTACCACTCTAAGCTCTGAGATTAGGTGAAGGGAGAGGAGAGGACACACACGATCTTGATCTCACACCCAGAGTGGCTAGTAAACACCTTCGTTAATGACTATTCACACCCTCCTCGCAGTTGGATAAGGGGCCTGAGTTATCCATAGAACATAAAGGTGAATGAGGCACAATCTCATCTTATGAGAGACAGGCACTCCATAAACAAGAGTGACAGTCCTTCATCAAATGGCATCCCGTGCACTGGCAGCAGTGTGTGTGGGTGGGTGGAGGGTTCTCTTTGCTTTCCTTTTGTACCTTTCCTCAGCTACTCCTGCATCTAGTGTAGCTTTGTTCCCTATTAACTCAAGGATTCCCAATATTTGAAGGGAGCTTATCTGTCTGATAGCTTTCAGGAGTTTCATCCAGACCCACCTGGGGAAGCCTGGTAGCTTTCCCAGGAAACCTGACAAGTCTACAGGTGCTTTCTTTTGATTTGGCTTTCGCCCCTGTATAGCCATCCTTACCCTACTCACCTTTACTGCTTTTAACTAACTTTGTTTCATGTGAAATTATTTGTGTTTAATTTGATGAAGGCATCACTACTTGAACTATCTTCCAACTTTCTTCTGTCACGTGGGATTGTAAATGGCTTACATTAGCAACCGCGTGACTAGGAACTTATTTCTATGGACCTGGCAGGATCTCTGATTGATGCCTATTTAGCCAATAGGAGGCTGGTGAAGATCCCTGGAGAGGAACATGGCTAGAATTGATAGCATTTAAAGCCTATGCTTAGAGTTCATCTGTATTTCTGGTGGTCTACTAGTCTGAGGGAACCAAATCCTATGGTCACTTTCCTGCCTCTGCTTGAAATGATGCTCTACATTTGTTTTTTTTGTTTGTTTGTTTGTTTGCTTCCTTTGTTTGTTTTGGTTCCATGTCTGTGAAGAGGCCACAATCCCGAATCTGAGGAATAGCCTCGAACTTATTCTTTCCCAGTACCTAAACATCCAGGGCCACGCAGCGAGGGGCCCAGGGGTCATATTCTTGACTTCCTTCCACCAGCCTTCAAACCATCTTTCACCTGTGATGTCATGTGCCTCTCTCTCTCCATCACCAATGGCTGTTGCTGTGGGCTGACATCAGGTAAAGCCTTTTCCTTCATTTCCAGATCTAAGACCTCTTTCCATGGAAAATAAGGGTCAATTAGGGAAAGCAGACGAGAGACTGAAGTGTTAGGGTTAAGATTGCATTGTGAAGAGGAAATTTGAAAAATGACCTCTTAGACTAGGATCCTAAAACCAAGTAGACATTGTTTGCACAGGAAAAGAAAAACGAAAGGAAAGAATTTGAAGTTACTTGGAGTTGTCGGTAAGGAATTTGGTGATTCTAAACTGCCATGATCTGCCCCAGGAAAGAACAAATCCCTGGCCCGACTGCTAGCATCCCCAGGCACCTGAAACAGGAGATTTAGCTCCCAACATACTGAAATTGCATCAACTCAAATGTTATTTTCTTTCCATGGAAAAATTATAGCAAAGAGATTAGGGCATGATTTAGTGCATTTCGAAAGGAAAATAAGCACTCATTACAATAAATAACCATGAAATACTCTAACAATATTCTAAAAATACTCTAGTGAATTGGAAAAGTGGAGAAACTTTTTTATTACCACGCTTGATTTTTCACAGAACATTAGATGAGCAATTAGACATTTGTGCTGCTAATTCAGGACCTGGAGCAGCTTGTTGCATAGCCCTGTGCCATCTGCTTAACCTTTCTGTGACTCCATGTCTTTCTCTGAAAGATGGAGAACTTCTCTTGTGTAGTCTGAAGAGAGAAAAAACAGCAGAGGCATACTTTTAATACCTTATTACAAGGTATAAACATTATTATAGTGGTTAAAATTTTTATTTTCTATGTAAGCCTTTTATCCAATTAGTTTAAATGATCCTTTCTATAATTTCGTGATGTACATGTATGTGGACCCATACATGCCAAATAACAAGAAGTTGCAACAGTTGTTAATTAAAGTTTCAGAGAGACAAACATTGGAACCACAGAACAGACTCACTGAAACAGAACACTTTTTAAGCAATGCAATATCACATAATGTCAAGATAAACATGTACTGTGTGTCAAAACATAGAAGAGGTGCCACCAATATTTTCCCCAATCACATAAATCCAGGACATCTCTGAGATCCATCTTTCAATACTTCATTGACAACATCTTCAACCAATTCTGATTTCCCCTTTGACATCATCTGATATCCCACAACATTATTTCAGAGGTTTTGTTGACATCCTTTACCAGTTGTCACTTCTGGCTGCATTGACAAAAGCTCTAGGGGAATTTTAGAAATGCTATCCCAAAGCCTCCTGTCCAGTTGATCATTCCTAGGTGGGACTGAGGCAGCCTAAATTTTCAAATGCTCGCCAGGGGCCAGCAAGATGGTTATGCCAATAAAGACATTTGCTGCTAATCTTGATGATGTGAGTTTGATTCCTGGCACCCGCACTGTACAAGAAGGGAACTGACACCTACAAATTGTCTCTCACCTCCGCACACATAAACACATAGACATAAATAAATAACAATTAAATACATATGATATGGACATAGTAAATGAAACAGCTCACCAGGTAACTCTAATGTGTTAGGAGATAAAGTACTATAACTAGGGCTTTCAATTCTCTGGAGAGAATTAAAAATCACTGATGTCCAAAACCCTAACCATTACCTTGCCTAAGGAATCACTATTATTCATGAAACTGTAGCTTTGTCCCTGATAACCCAGTGTACAACTTACCATGCTGTTAGAAACTGCTAGCTGGAAGTGGCATTCTGCATTCACTTCTATACTTTTGAGTGGGCTGACCGTAAAAGTAGTGCCTCAAGCTGGAACGTTTTGGAGAAATAATCATATTGGTATAACCAGGCGAACTAACAGCCACCCTAACTGTGGAAAATTTCCTAACTGGGAAAATGTGTAGACTTTGAGGATCCAGCTTACTACCCTTTGGATAGAATAGCTTTCTCATTTTAAAATGGGAATAACAATAGATTGAGAATAGGCTGAGATAAAGGCATTTTATGAAAGACTTTTACATACTTGAAAGTCTTAAATACAAGCCTAAAATACTCGTTGAACCAAACACTTGCCATGGAAGGTGCTGAGATGCTTGCTGCCCACTTTTGCCTGAGAAACTTCTAGCGAGGAGTAAACACTGCAGAGCACAATGGCTGTTCAAAGTGCTGAGCATAAGTGACCACTGAGTGCTCAGCCATTCATGGAAGATCAATGTCACCCACTCCCAAATTCAGAAAAATCCCAGCGGAGAGGGCAGAGAGAATGTTAAGAACCAGAGGATGGTGTAGTGATGTGGAATGCTGTCAGACAGGACATGGGTGTTGTACTCTCAGACACGGCGTGGGTGTTGCACTCTCAGACACGGCATGGGTGTTGCACTCTCAGACACGGCGTGGGTGTTGCACTCTCAGGTATGGTATGGTAAGGTGACATGAGTGTTGTACTCTTGACCTCACAGTCTCTGTGTTACCTGCCTACGACTGGTACAAGATTGGGTCCATCAACATCCTGCCGTGGAAACGGAAGAGATTCACAATGCCCCATCCTTCTCTGAGGATTCATAGGCAATTAGTGGTTGCTGGAAGAAGGAGAAATATTTTCTTTAGTGGTATAGACGCTGGTAAGGTAACTATATTCTTTAGATAACCTCTCACCCATAATTTTGTAAGCAAACCCAATGAAACTGACTGGATCATTGGAAATTTAAAAAAAAAAAATTAAAAGATGTGAAGAGAGAAGGAGAGCTGGTTAGAAAAAGAAAAGTGATCAGTAGGACTGAGAAGCAACAATGAAAATACATTATAAACATGTAGAAACATGCCGCGAAGAAACCATTATTATGCATAATTAATATATGCTAGTAGAAATATTTTTAAAGAGGCCGAGACACAAATGAGAAGTAACAGTGATTGTTGTGAAATCTAATTCCCACTGAGAATCTGGGACTAAGGTGAAATGAAAAAAGAAATCCATTGATCCTTGTGGGGCTGTCCTAGAGCTAAGAGTGGGTCTAAGCGTGCTTTGAACCCCAGAATTCTCTCCCTGAGAGCAGAAGTTGTTTAGCTACTCCCCATTCTCTTAGCCCTGGCAAAACCCGGCTAAATTCTAAATGCTGCCTGCTTCACAGCAGGTCACTGGCAAAGGAATGTGGCCTGGTTAGTGCTTATATGAACACTGGAGCTGGGAGGTCTAGTGTTGAGCCCATTTTCTGATAAGATATCTTTCTCTTTCACCTGTGAGACCACACCTTAAGCAGAAGGTGCTTTTGCAGGACTTTGACCCTTAGACAATGAGCCTCCCACATGCAAATGGGGCTACTCCAGTATCCTTGTCTTAACCAATAGCCCCCATCCCTGGGTGCCAATGACCATCCCCTGCCTTTTCCACTATAAATGTAACCACCCTTACTTCAATAAAACTGAAAAGTTCCACAGACAACAGTCTCCCAAGAATTCTGTTTCATACTACTCTTAGCCCTCTTACCAAAGAAGACCTACCTGGACCCGCCATGGACCTGCCCTGTGCTTTCATCCCCAAAGCTGAGCTGTGATGGTCCACAGCTTAGCTACCATCAGGGGAAGAGAGCCATCAAAGAAATCCACAGATCCTATTAAAAACATCTCATCATCTACTGTCATTTGAGGCATTGTATACTTAAACTGTCAGGTTCTCTTTGCTAAACATCCTGAAAGAAATTTCTTAGGACCTCAAAAGTGCTTATGATTGCAAAATTAAAGCTGCAATCATCTTTAATCAATGTAACCAATAATATCAAGTGCGTTATGCCTATCTTGAGAGACAGTTCTTCAGAGATACCCCAAATTGCTAGCTTTATCATTTTTATATATGTGTGTATGTGTCTGTATGTGTTTGTGGGTGTGTATGTGTACCCATGGAGACAAGAAGAGTGCATCAGAATTCCTAGAGTTGGAATTCCAGGCGTTTGTGAGCTGCCTGACACGGGTGATGCTGCAGGGAACTGAACTCTGGTCTTCTGCAAGAGCAACAAGCAGCCTTAACCACTGAGTTACCTCCCTGGGCCTTATTTTTTTTAACCATCCTTACCTTTGGTTTCTTCACTGAGAAATAGAGATAAATTCTCATCCGGGGTGTCTGAGGATTGAGGTGAAAACACGTCTGTCACAGGAGAGGTACACAATGACAGCTCTTGTTGGTAATATCACCATCTTTGGTTCATGACTTTCCCAATACCCCATGAGGCAATAGAGCCTGTCATGAGAGGAATGATTATAACAAGAAGAGTAACATAAGAAGAGAATTAATTAATTAATTAATTAAAAGGGACAACCATTCACAATTTACAAATATGGATGACTTGGGTAAAATAGACTTTTCCACTGCATCTCAGGAACATGGCTTCCAGGAAAATGCATGAAGGGTGTACTTTATTTTGGAGTTTTACTTGATAGCGTAGCATAGTAGAAATAGCACAAAACTGTCATATCCCGCACAGCTCCAGGGACTGACCTAACTGGGATGGTGAGGGAATGAAGAGAAGACAAACACATAGACACACAGAAAAATGGACAAGGCTCTCTGATGGAGAATCCACGGCACCCTGGGAGCTTAGCACACTACTATATACAAATTAACAAGGAGGTGGGTTTATTGCATACAGCTGGACAGGAAGTCAGGGTTTATGGTGTGGAGCTGAATCAAGTAGGCAGCTTTAGGTAACTTTGGTAGGAGCAGTCTCTGTAGGGGAGCAGTTTCAGGTTGTAAATAGTCCGGGGCAGAAAGCTACTGTGATCTCTGCACAAACTATCAACATTCACATTCATTCTAGGAGGAAATACTTCACCATTTCCCTGAGCATAGCCCGGGGAAGGCTTTGACATTCCCGTGGGACTGAGGCACTGGGGTCCTTGACATGGACATGCCCATGTTACTGATCCATATTCACTCAGGACTTCCCTCACACCCTACACAAAGCCAGGGCTCCAAGCCTAGTAACGACCACAATCCTCTCCTCTGTTGCCCTATCTTCTGAGAATATTTTCTTCCCTCCCTGGCCACTCAATTTCACAGCCATATGGTACTCTCCTTAGCATTTAACTAGAAAGTGGAATGTCTCCCAACACATTTAAATCACTTATTTGCAGTGCTAAAATAGTTTTGTAGACTAAACCCAGATTAAGTTAAGCTTTTTCTTCTTTTTCAATATAAGAGAAGTAATTGAGAGAAGAGCCGACTGTTATTGCAGGCTCCGTGGAGTCACTGTCCTGGCATGCAAAACTGCAGCAGTGGACACAGATGGAAGAAGAATGCCAAGAAGCCATCTGATGCTTTACAGCTAAGGTGAAGAGGGAGAGAGAGTGCCCTCTCTTTCCCTTATCATAGGAATTTCAGACAGGTAAAAGTATGACCGAGGGGTTGGAGCATTGTGCCCCTAGGCTCTTGGCCTCAATATACTCCTCACAAAGAGGAGATATCTGTGTCCCTTGTTGGGAAAGGCAGAGTAGAAAGATACAATGGCTGACACCCCGCCTACCTGGATCTTAGGGCTCTGTGTCTAAACCATAAAGGGATTTGGCAACTACGAGTAGTTTGTCAACAAAGCTTGAGAGAAACAAATCACTATGTTTTGTAAATGATCAGTCATTCTTAAATAAACATGAAATTCTTACTCTCACACTGAACACTAAGACTCTTGGGTGGTACACCACTCTATACTTTATATTGTACACTAAACGTCAGCTTTTGAATGCAGAAAATGAAATTTGAGAAGTAACAAAAAGTCCAGCTGCCCCAAGACCTGGCTGTGGGGCTCATTACCTAACCTGATTCTACAGCTTGGAGAGGGTGGCGATGAAGTTGGACACACTGTCAGTCCCTGTCTTCAACAAGGAGGAGTTCAAGGTATTAAAATTGGCCACCCTCTTGTTGTATATAGCCACAAGCTCTCAGAGATTTCGTTGTATTATGAGACTGGTAAAACAAAAGCCACATGGGCACATATCTCAACCAAGTTCTCAGGACAAAAGACCAATTACCTCCTCCGCCAACATCTGTCTTCTAGGAACCCCAACACCCCTTCCTCCTTTGCTCATTATTTTGTTACTTTTGTTTGAAGGCTGAATATATTGTGAAATTTGAACCCCACTGTTTCTGCTACAAGTCTTTTGAGGAAGAAATACGGTTGACAAAGCTGCTCAGTAATCCAGCTCGGCGGGCTGCAGCAAAAGAGCCGCTAAGGATACTGAGGTCCATGGAAATAGGAAGGCCTCCAGGGTCATTAAACAAAACACGACATTAGCCCAGGCGAGGGTTGTTTGACTCTCCCCTGTTTTCCTCTTATTCTTTTCTCATTTCCTACCTCCTATTCCTCAATTCGTCACACACACAAACATGCCTAGATGGCAGTTCAATGGCAATCCCTTACCCACTTTCAATCCGCCCAAATTACTGGGTTCTACTGCTGTGTATAAAGGTGCCAACGAGCTTTCTGGTGCCACCCAGCAATTCACTGTGGTCAGGATGGTTAAATGAGGCTGCGCCTGCGCCTGGGCACAGTTTGTCTCACAAACTCCCTTTGCTTATGGCTTTCCACCAATGTAGTAATGAGCCCTTTGGTGCAACAAACCAAGCCAAGGAATGGGAAAGAGATTCCATACTAAATGTGAAAAGGAGAAGAAAAAAACAACATTCAATTTCAAATCATAAGGCAAGCAAAAACATGGGCAGGAAACCAGTCATTAAAGACATCCTTTTTATAAGACTCGTGGCAAGTAAAATATTACTTTATGTATAAAAGACAATCATTTTAATTGACTAGAGACCAAACAAATCATGCAGCAAGCCCTTGTCTTTTCTTGTATTGTTTTTTTAAGTTTTATTTTTTATTTTTAAATTATGTGTGTCTCTGTGTCAGTATGTACACATGCATGGGCCAGAAAAGAGCATCAGCGCTCTTGGAGCTGGAGTTACAGGTGGTTGTGAGCTGCCCAACAAGCATGCTGGGAACCTGGGAACATGCATGTTGGGTCTTCTGCAAGAGCAATATGTGCTCTTAAGCACCATGACTTCTGCCAGCTCCTTGTTTTAATTTTTAATTGCAAATACATTCAGTCTTTATGATATTTTCTGTAATTTGGAAATTTTCTGTTTTTAACACTAAGATGTTCCTGCAAACTCAAAGTGTGAATTGGCTGACTTGTACAATTAGGATAGGGAGGGTCTCTCCTCCCCTCATTTTACCACCAACTTTAGCTGTTACCCAGACCTTCTCATCATGGAACTCAACCTCCTTCTCACTCCAAGGTCAGCCAGCCCCGTTCCCGGATCTCACCTCTTCTCATTTTCCTCCTTGTTGTCATTTTCAATTCACTTCTACAGTTTTATTTTCCCATTTTTTTTTAATTCTATAAATTTGCTATTTATATGCTAGGAATAGAGTAGAAAAACTGAAAATAAATAAACAACATGTAAATTCTGTCCCATCTATGAATGAGCAGAAATACAATAAGCAAATAAATATTGATGATTATGTTCACAGCGATGGGTTATGAAAAAAAATTGATTGCCTACCTGAGACAGGGAGCTATCACAGCCAGTGCTCAGAGGACAGGTAATATCACAATCATTACTGTCTTTCCAGAGCTCAAGTGACCATAGTAGTTGTACAACAGATTATAGAACAATATCGTTATTCGATACGTCATGTGTTCACTATGTCAGACACTAGAGGAGGCAAAAAGAAAAACAAATTATTGGTTTTATTTTGCAGCTACAAGAAGACCCCACCCTCTGGAGCATGGAGTCTAGCACCATTCGTTATTAATGGCTTTGAAAGCACTGGAGAAATCATACTGTGATTTCTAACCCTAACCCCAAAGATTTCTCTGTCATGGACAGGAAGGTTAGCAGAACGTTCATCCAGTAGCTTGGTAACTGTCTCAGTTTTGAAATAAGTGATATGTGAAATGGGGAAAGGATATTCAAGATGAAACGAGTTGCCAAATTTCTCCAGTCTCTGATTCCTTAATAGGAATTTTCAGATTGAGAGAAGTTTTGTTTTTGGTTTTGTTGCCTTTTAGCGTCAAGTTTAAATATGTTTTAAATTTAAATTTATTTTTAATTTTACACCATGACAAAAATGTGCATATTTGAGGGATACCATATAATGGTTAAATAAGTGTATGAGCCTTGTGAAACATTGAAATCAAATTAAGTATGCCTATTTAAATATCATTTCTTAATGACGATTCAAAATCCCTTCTTGTGGCTTTTGGAATATAATATAATTGCTGCTAGCTGGCTGCGGAAACAAACGCAATACTGCGCAGATGAAAAATGAATATTGCATTTCGGATGTCTGAGGCATCCAGAATTTGCAGGTCAGAGTGTTGCAGCAGTGTGTTCAAAGTAATATAGATAGGGTCCCCATAAGTAACCATGTGCACAGAGACTGAAAAAACAACTCCTCAGAAAGCACCAATGAGGAACCAGAACCTGAACAACTCCTAGAGCAGGACAATGTTGGAAGATGTTCAGATTCTTCTAGTCAGAGCAGGGAATCCACAGTTTAACCCTTGAGATAATTGTGAGGAACATAGAGGTCTGTGCCTGTGTGCTTCATACAATGTAGATACAAGCCTTGAATAAATGCATGAATCTGATTTTCAAGGAAACTTACCTGTGATGCAAACTTCCACATTAGAAGAAGGAAGCATGCTAAGGTCTCAGTAAATATCAGTGATATATTAACATCTTGAATATAGAACGAATTCATTAGTTGACACTAATGCTATGAACAAGAGCAATATACAAACAAACGAATGAATGCATGCATTGTCATCACAATGACTTTCAAGAAGGGTTATCAATGGATGCTCTAGTTATTAGCCAGTATTTTAGGTAGTAGGCTATTCACACAATTTAGATTATCATTTACTAACCACACAGAGGGGAGATAACTTTTCAAAGAAGAAATATGAAGTCTATCAGCTTCACCAAACAATTCCATATTACTAGAAAATTAACAAGCTGATCCCACATGCCTTATTATAGAAATCATTATGCAAAAAGTAGGAAAGGAAAAGGGGATCTGTAGACCCCAGCAGAGAGCCTTAGCCACACTCTGTGAGTCAGATACATGTTGCTTCACACTATTTAACCCTATCCAACCCCTGACCAAGGTCCTTGATCTCTGCCTTTTTGTTTGTACTCCAGGAAGAAAACTTATTGGCAGCTAAATGAGAGTCTCTAATATTACAAGCATAAAATTGTCACAAGGAAAAGTTAAAAGTCATATATGTGTTGAATACATCATTTATTTGCCTGGCAAAATAATGTTGAAAAAAAAGTGACCGATAACTCAGAGATATTATGACATATAAATATCAAAGAATTCTCTATGATGTCACTAAGAGGTATATGAGGAGTACCTTTACAGTGAGTGAAGAAACAGATACCTTACATGTCCCTTTTCTTCATGGCAGAAGTCAGAACTCTCTCCCCAAGGAGATTTTTTTAGGGTTGGGACTCAGGCATGGGTTTTGGCGATTAGAGCTATCCATGAAAGGCTTAGATTTGTAGCTGAGAGGGTACACAGACCCTGTCCTTCAGGGAATAAGGAGGAAGAGGTGCTTGACTATTGACTCCAGGAGTGAAGAAGCTGTGTCATCCAGCTACAACAGTTTCTGTGCTGTAGTGTGTGTCTGTAGGGTGTGTGCCTGGGCTAAAGCTCAGCAGCACAAGCATTTCCCTGAGGCAGCCTCTGGTGTGTGGCTTGGGCATAACACCTAGCTATATAGCTTCTACTCTGGTTATCTCAGTCTCCAAAGAAGCTGGGGGTTCTTAATTTCTTCTAACAACTTTCTTTTCCAATTAAACTTACTGAATTCTAGTTCTGCTGCAGAAAACCCTCCCTGAGTATGATGGTCCAACAGACTTCCAGAATCTCTGTCTCCCATAGGTCTTGGAAGTATTACTTTTTAAAAGTCTAGATTAGGGAAGTATTACTTTTTAAAAGCCCCACCTACCATGTTCTTTTAATCTATGTCTAATGTGACATCCAAAGGGTTTTATATGTTGAATAGTATATGTTGAATAGCAGAACTCACTTCCTTAAGCATAGAAACCAAGAAATATCATATTATACACAGGCTTGTGGCTTCATGCTTAGTGATTGGTCCCAACCCCACTGCCCTTGAGCCATGAAAACACTTCCAAACAACTTTCACTGGGATTTTAGTTTGTCAAACTCTCAGTCACACTGGGTGATTTAGAGATATTTAATCCATGTGTTTCTAATTTACATTGAGTCAACTCATTTAGAAGAGTCTCCAGGATGATAATATTGTGCTTAAGGAGCCAAGGACTCTTACGAATTTTCTTGCGCATTGTATAATCCTTCCTCAGTACTTCTAATCTCAAAGAGCTGCAAATAAGTTAGACTTTGGCTCAATTATTTTCCTTTACCTCAATATAAATTTCCCATAAAGTTGAGCCATGCTGATGTACTCTATGCTTCCGGTTTCCTTTATCCTCTCATTTTTCAATTTGACTGCAACTGAAACACAGTGAGTTCAAAGTGCTCCTCCAGCACTGACAATGGGCTGGGCACATCCTTCCTGGTTTAAAGTTCACATGATAAGGAAACACTAGTCCTGGCCAAGTTAAATCTTTCCCACCTCATAAGGCCCATTTACTTTGCATTTAAGTAAGGGACATTTAAGCTAAGCTGAAGCCACAGAAGAGAAAGTGTTTGAGGTTCTTAACTGAATCCTCCAACACCTCCTAGCACTGATCATTTTCTTAAACTGATCTGCCCCATGAAATTAATCTCCGCTGAAGAGCACCGAATAGATGACTCAGTTTGCAGTCTGTATTTTATTTATATTGCAAGAACTCACCGTTGGCACCTTGACCTTATATCTATTCCAAGTGCCTGTATGTCTTTACCATGATAGCTTATATTCCCAGCCAAGTTGTGAGGATGAATATTTTGGGATGGGATCATAATTTATGGCACAAATGAAATGCCTAAAAATTCCTTTTTATAAGAATTTCATTCTCAATAAAAATGAACCAAATATGCCTATTGGGCAGCGATAAGAATCCTAATATGTATTGTCCATAACGCTCCCCTTCTGCGCTGTCCCTAGTTCCATTGAACTAGTCTCAATTCCTTATCTTTCCTGGATCTTTCCTCTTATGTACAGTTGATAATGCTGACATACACACCATTGTTTTAGCCCTGAGATAGATACATACTATTACTGACTCTTTCTTACCCTTGAGACCAACAGAGAGCTGTTTTTACTCAACACTCAATAGAAATTCTCCCTCCTAGCATCTTTAACCTTCCTTAAACATCATAATTTAACTATTCACTTGATTATTTATTTACTTTCTCCATTAAGAGTATAAACTGCATGTGGATAAGGAACATTCCTGATTGATTGATTCACCATTGCATATCTAGTAGTTTTAGCAAAGAACCTGGAATGAATATATATGCTATTCTACAAACTCCACTGAGAGAATTTCCTATTAACATGGTAATATGAACACCATTTTTATTATATTAATAGAAAATGTGTTTATACCAAAGAGATGTGGCCAATAAAGAAAACGCATAGTTGTCCTTCCTTATAAATAGTTATTCCTCTGCAGATTAGTATATACAGGAATTTCCTGGCAATCTCTTTAGATATGACTGTGAACTTGTGCCAAGCAACAAAGGACATGGGACTTTATTCCACTGAATTCATCTGTGCTTACATTATGTCCACTCCAGAGCAAGGGGAATGGAAGTGATTGCTCATCTTTGAGATACTTTTTTAATGTAGTGAATAACCCATTGTTTCCCTCTACTTCACATTAATCATCTCTCTGACAACTTTGTTTCTCTGTTCCTTGCTGTTAACTAGAATTCCCAGAGGTGAGTAAAATGTCCAGTATTCTGTGTGTAAACTGGGATAGAGGGAAAAACAAAAAATGTCCATGAAAGGATTCAAATTGTTCTAAATTCCATCGTTTGGTCTGACCTGCATTCCTTCTGTCTCTTAATGAAATGCTAAGCACATCTAACAGAGTAAAAATGTAAGGTATTCCTTTAAGTTCCGTGGTGCCATGAACTGCTAAAACTAGTTTTAGTGAAACACGGGACAAACAAGAATTAGAGTCTATGTTTTTCCTTCTCATCCTTTGAAGGATCCCCTAAAGAAGAAACCTCTTGTCCAGTGACCTTTAGCCAGCATCCTTTATCCCTCAATATCATTGTTATTCAATTGCCTAGAGGGATACAGACCTTGGGACAGTTGGCCTGTTTAGTTGACTAATCACCTGGTATGAAATTTCAATCACACTAGAGTCCCTTCATGGGGGTGTTGACGACACAATGGAAAAAGAATGCTATCTTATCCCTCTTCTGTTTTAATTTTAAAAGACATTAAAGAATATGATACTTTGGGTTCCATAAAGTTCACAAATTAGGAACTTAGTGAACCAAAACCAATATAGAGAAATGGGGTGTCTCCACTATCAAAAAAAATTTTAATTGACTTTTTGTCTGAAGACTCCTTTATTTCTTGGCACTTAGTCAAATCCTCTCCTGACATAACACCATCTAGTTACAGAAACTAGGCACAGATTTCCAACACTCATATTATGGGGAAGTCACACTTGCTTAAATCTTCCAGCAATGGCTTCATTAACTTACATCTACATACCTATTCATGTATATGAAAAGGAGTGGCTACTGGGTTTATATCTTTTCTTTAATTGATGCTAAAGAACATCAGATTTTCCTTTTATATAATACACATTTTCTGTAATATACTGGAGTTTATCAGTGCCTGTTATAAGAGCCAATTGTTAGGATAATAGCTTTGAGACTTACACTAGCTTAAAATCACCTATTTGGCAGAAATACTTACACCACATACATGGGCACATGCTTTTATGGAGCATATCTACTGGAAGAGGCAGAAAAAAAAACACAACCATGAACAATGCAGAGGAAAGTATTTTGACATTGATGTACAGCTTTCCTCACTACCATAAAGATTCCAAGAGAAGTATTTTTTCTTCTCTTACTCCAAGAAGATTTACCTTCCTGGGCTTGATAATCTTTAGTGAACATGGTGATACCCTTCATATACTAGGCTTTGTCTAGAGCAGAGACACAGAACTGGCCTTCTACAGGAGAAAGTGTTGCCTTGTTTTAATCTAATCTGGGGAAGAAGAAAGATGTGTCTGGATGAGGTAGCCCAGAACTAGGATGTTGTACATCATCTACAGCATGGGCTAAGGCTGGTCTGCTTCTCTTATGGCTATGAACTGCTGTGTACATGTGAAGGCTTTGAGAAGGGAGAAAGCTGCTGAGGGAATGATACCCAGAAGGCAGAAAGGTGGTGCCAAGAGAAGAGTGGAGGCAAAACGAGGTGTGGAAACAAGATAACAAAGCTTGTTCAGGAACATGGCAGAGACCTCAGCATGCTCTGAACCTTTCCATTACTACACATCTCCTAATCCTCTCAGAACACACCACACCTGAGCAATGGCTGAGGAACCCTCACTGCCCTCTGTCTTGTGGTTAGAGTTTTTGTTTTGTTTGAGAGGCATCTATAACAAGCCAGCTAGTAAATCCTTGTGCTCAGCAACCTCAGGAAAGAGGTCGGATACTTGGTGTTGACCAGATCCATAATTTTCCTGGCATCCTCTCTCCTTAGTAGCACTTGTTCTCATCCATCTACTCGAAGAGGACAGGAAAATGTGCTTATCTTAGCCCTCTTCTGATTCACTTTTAAAAGGCACTAAAGGAGCACCATAATTTCTGGTTGCATAGCTCAGACTTCCTTAAAATGGAAATTCAGTTATTATAGTTAGCATATTTCAAGTGGAAAACACATTTAAAGCAAGGAAACTTCGGCTTTTCTGTAATTGCATGCTCTCTTCAAAGGTAGAATGCAAAATGCCTCAGCTGTCAGCTTAGTGAGCCGTACATACACCTAAATCATGAGACAGACCTCTTTGAAGGTTGCTTAGGAAATTCTGATCTTGGGAAGCTCATTGATCCTCTAGGTTTCTTTTTCTTCTTGCTTTTTTCCCTGTGAGCTCACCTAAGCCCTGAACAGAAAGTCAGCAAGTTTATGTCCTTTGGCATCTGAAGAAAGCCCGCTTCAGTTAAGACAACTACTTTGAAAGGTTGGGGAATGTTCTGCTGTGCTTTGCTGCTTTCCATACAGTTAAAACCAAAAGATTTCTCTTGTCTGTTTAAGATTTGGGGTTTAAGAATCTACTCTGTGAGGCTTGGGAGAGAGCTCAGTTGACAATGTGCTTGCCTCGCAAGTATGAGGATCTAAATTTGGATTCCCAATTATGCAAGCAAAGATGTGCATGCAGTCACATGTACCTGTGAGCCCAACTCTGGGGAGGAGGAAATGAAGCTTGCTGACCAGCCAGTCTATCCAAATTGGTAAACTCCAGATTCATTGAGAGATTGTAAAGAAGGAGGATGAGGAGGAGGAAGAGATGAAAGAGGAGGAGGAGGAAGAGGAGGAGGAGGAGGAGGAGGAGGAGGAGGAGGAGGAGGAGGAGAAGGAAGAGGAAGATGAGGATTAAGACTTCTCCCAGTATCAGCCTGTAGCCTCCACAAACATCTGTGTGCATACACATACAAACACATACAAATTAAAGGCATTAAAAAAAGAAATGTGTTTCAAGACTATGTTCTTTAAGCAGATAGATCTCTGTGAATTTAAAGCTAGCCTCATCTATATAGTGAGTTCCAAGACAGCAAGGGCTATGTAGAGAGACCCTGTCTCAAATATATAATCTATCTATCTATCTATCTATCTATCTATCTATCTATCTATCTATCTATTTATCTATCCTTTAAAGGTGATGTATATTAAGTCTTAGCTACCTCCAATGGCATCTTGCCTAAATTAGTGCAATGACAATACATTGCTCAACTGAGCATAGTAAAGACGTTATAAGTAGGGGACATTTCTCTAGTATGAAAGAAGATGGTTTGGATGAATCCTTCCCACCCCTGCTCTTTGTCTCCCTTATCACTCTCCTCTTACCTACTAACTAAATGAAGGAAGTGCATAGGCAATGATTTTCTCAAGTATCCACTGCCTGAATATGTTCCAGGAGTCACCTGCTCTCCTGTTCCTTACCGTACCTACAAGACCCCTATACCAATGGACACAGATTTCCCTCTGGAAGTAAAACCTGCTACTTTAAGTCTCACTTGCTAAAGCCATCATGATTCGGACATTCCTCTTCACTAGTACCTGCCCCCATCAGATACTCATTAAATGAACAGAGGCCACAAGTCAGAAGGAATGTCAGCAATGCAGATAAGTCTGGATAACTGGCCGCTGATTAATTCGCCCACATCACCAGGAAGGTAGCTGTCAAAGTGAGCAAAAGGTTCTGGAGAGAATTGGCTACAGTGGCCTTAAACTTACAGCACCTTCCCTCAGCCAAGCAGGCTGGTGGTATTCCATGTCTAAAGTCCTCATAGGAATGACACAAATTTCTTTGTTCTTTGCGACAACTGTTCAGCTGGCAACACCATCCCCTGTGGCTGCTGGAGAAAGGAGCAGTCACGCATTTCCACTATAGGAATGAATTAAAATGATTGTGGGGGAGCTACTAACCAAGCAGGTGACAGTGAAAGACCTATTGACCTTTTGTATGGATGGATCTGTTGACTGATTTCAAACTCAGAATTTCTTAGTCAAATGAGTCTCATAAATCAACAGATAAGGCACTTGATTTTACCTGAGTATTTCAGAACAATCATTGCCTCTACATATTTTCAGGTTGGCAAGGACCCAGGAAAAGTCCACAAACAGAGCCTGGAGAGAGTGAGATTCCATCTTACCTCTGGATTCCACCTCTGGCCTCTGCATAGCCTGCTCAGTGGTTGGATTTTATGTTCACTCTCAGAAAGATTCTGAATCCCATAGCCAACCTCAGCTCTGATTTGATTTTCCTGTCACCCTCCAATGTGATTTTAGAACATCTGGTGTCTGCCTGAACCCAACCAGTAGTTGGAAGCATCATTGGCCCTGTGAAATTAGCTTCCCAGTTCTGTAAAAGAACAATGTAAAATCCAGAAAAAGCTGAGGTGAGTCATGAGGTTCTTTGTGGGATATGGCATCCTACTTGTGTTTGGAATGTATTTCTGTGCAAAAAGCAGTATGAGTATTTTGAAGGAAAAATTAGGTTATGATGAGAGTTTATTTTTCAATAGCAACCATCACTCTTTCACACTCTTAACAAAGTGTGAAATTCGTGTTTTAGAACATTTAGTTCAGAATCAGCATAGTGCTCCTTAAACCCTAAAGTGACTTCCATCATTAACTAAAGGCTAGAGGGAGGGAGGTTTAATGTGTGTACTCTGCCCAGCTCATTGAGAAGCTGGATCAGAATCCAGCTATCTTTCCACTGAGACCTTTCACAAAACCCCCTTCTTAAGGTTGCCAGCTTTTAATTTAGAAACCATATGATATATTTGTCATAATTGCCAAGGAGATTGTAGGTAAATTACTGATCACTGGCAGCAACCCAAACGTGGGGCAATTATGCATCTTGACAAAGTCAGTAATTGGACTGATAATGAGCCTGAAACAGAATCACTGAAGCTGGTGCCTCCTGAAGCTGGAAGGCAAGGCTTCTGAGTAATGTGAATACAGCTTTTAAGGACTGTTTGCCATGTAAGTCTACAATCCACACCAAAAGGAAGTCTAGAGGCCCTTTAAACTATCATGTGTCTAATACAAGGGCACACTCCAGCAAACTCTGGGGAATTATTAGTATGATAATTATTACTCCATAAATTTTTTCAATTTGTGTGAGAATGTGCAATTAAGTTAGGCATAGTTCTTCCTCTGGGTCATGGTCAAAAACACTGGAAAGACACTGGTCCACTGGGCAAACAAACATTGATCTTGCAAAGATACTTAGCAGAATGCATGTTCAAAAACAAATTCTGCCTGTATTGTGTCTGAATCTGTTTGTATCCTAGAAAACCTTATTCTAAGTTAGTGTTGCCAAATCCCAGCAAGCTACTTAAAAAATCAGCTTATCACAAACACTGTGAATGTGGCCTCTTGCTGTGTTGACAATCCTACATGCCCCTCCACCTTCAGGGCCCAGCAGAGCAGATCAGGCCTCCTGTCTTTCACGTGGACTATTGCAGTTCCTCTCAAATGAACTGATGAGAGTCAGACAGTCAGAGGTAAACGCAAAATTATCTGCCACCACAGGCAAAATATTCTAAAATGTAAATTCAGGGTGTCAGCCTATTCTGACAATTAAAACAAATTCTGTACTTTGGGTAGTTTATAAACAACAAAAAAAACTAGGGAGTACAAGAGCAAGGGGCTTGCAGATTTATTGTTCAGTGAGGGCTAGTTTGTAGATGGTGGCCTCTAGCAAGTCTTTGACATTGTGAAGAAGTAAGCTTCCACAGGCCTTGTGTGTAAAGGACCCACCTCTTAATGCCATCCTGGGGTAGGGTGGAAATTCAGCATGAATTCGGAGGAAAACAGACTTTCAGACATAGTACAGGGTAACATGGAAGGTTGAGATGAGTCCGCTGCTGATCATGTATCTCTGATGGACTGGATTTAGACCGCATGCTTAATGCTTTCAGACATCATTCAAAACCCATCCCTACATGTCACAGCTGGAGGAATGTCAAATCAATGGTTGGCCTACCATTTGAATTCTGCAGGTGACCTATATGAATGTTCTGCAACTCATAGGAGAGTGGGTGATCACTTACCCAACTCCTGATCATATGCAGCAACAGTGAGAGCCATTACCAAAAAACTCATCAGGCATTTGGGAAAGTGCTAATGATGCTATTAAGTGCTGTTTCACTTTTCCGAAGGGCTTAGGCATGGTTCCTACAAGTATAAACATTTACCAGAGCACAAATGATGTATACGAGCCTTTTTTCTACCATCAGGTTTATACAGTTAAAAGGACTGAGATCAAATTTTATTTCTGTTGAGCTTCTTAGCGCAAAGTCGGACACAGATTCTCAAATAGAGCAGGTTGGGCAGACTCTTCCCTGAAAAGCCACCTGATCCTCCACCCTTTGAGATAGACAAGGTCTTTTCATTTATCTCAAGCTGGCCATGCAGTCATGATCCTCTCTTCTCAGTTTCCTGAGGCCGGAGGACCCAGGCATGCCCTTCATGCCCAACCCCACCAAACTGTATCTTATAGAATAGCAGATGTTCTTACTTGGCTGGAAATTAGAAACAAGTTGACTGACGTAATCATGATACTGCCTGATTGACTTTACATTTGTGCCTGGGGAAGACGAGTCCTGAGCTGTCAGTGGTCACCTCGAAGGAATTGTGAGGAATCCTGGCCCGTGTAGTGTTAGTCCTGAAATGAATTTGACCTTGTTTACATAAATCACAAAACAAATCAAAAGATGCCTAACAATCACAGATTTTTCCCCCTTTGGAATTTCTTTATTAGAGGCTGCAGGTTCTTGTTGGTTTATATCGATAGACTCTTTTAGACTCGTGAAATAGGAAAATCTGCAGCTCCTTTGCAAGTTTATTCAAGATAATGAAATCACATAAAAACACCCAACTTCTTTGCCACAGGGCTACTTCATGCTGAGCATTGGAGACACTGGTCTCTGCCTGGCCAGGGCCTGTGCCCAGCTGGTCTATCTGCAGGGCAGACAGAAGGACTCTGTATGGAGGAAGAGGAGCCAGAACTTGAACTGCATCAAGCCAGTGGAGGCAGGCGTCAGGAGCTCTGGACATCTGAGGAAAAAGTTGAAAATGATCCAATGTATGAAAAGTTGGGAGGTGTTCTAAAGGGCTCTGAAAACATCAAAAGCCAGGCATCAGAAGAAAAAGAATCAAGAAATAAAACTGCCATTTTTAAGAGGCTTTTTGAGATCACTCCCAACTCCACTGAGCCTAGAAATATTTACTTGGATTAAAGCTAATCATAATATAAAAATAAGGAAGGCATATTTTAAAAAGAGAAAATGAATGGAAAGAACAAAACTTTGGAAGAATGCAACCTTTGATAAGAAGGAGTTTAGAACTGATCTGATTCATCATTGTTTGGCAACGCTCCCACCTGGTGGGGGGCAGACAGTGAGACCCAGGTCCTGCAGACTCCGAGGGGCAAATATCATCTTTGTGTCCAGCGTTGTCTCTGCAGCAAAACCTGAAGGTGGTAAACAGGACAGGAAGAACTTGACCTGAGCCACAGTCTCATCATTCATAAGAATAGTGTGTGTGTTCAGATAGATCCAAGGTGATGATTAAATGGGTTCTTTATGTAGTCTGGACCTCTATCGGAAGGCATTTTTTAGAATTTCCCAGACATCACATTAGCTGAATTTTTGCCATCTCTCCTTTGACTTTCTAAAGTGAACACTTTTTCTTGTGTACAAAATACTACAAAATTTAAATTTCCATCAGAACACCTTTTTAAAGCTTACATTAATTTTAATTAATAAAGTTAGTAGTAATGTTGCTGGAACTCAGTAGTAGGGTGCTTGGACTGGTTCCTGAGTGCCAAACATCATAAACAAGCAGTCGCATTCCTTGGCCACACTAACCATGTGTAAAGTGCTTGTAGCAAGCTCGGTGTGTTCTACAAGTTTCTAACTCTAGACTCTCCGTGTCTGTGAAGTACAGTGTGTTCTGAGTTAGCATAGGCCTTTACTGCTTGTGTATTACGAGCATTCTGTTTTGCTTTGGTTTTAGCTTTTCATTAAACCCCTTTAAATCACAGTGGCTTGGTTGTCCTTCCTCCAAAACAGGACTGGTATTCTCAGACCATCGAGGATGAGGGAAAATAAAAGTGAGAAGAAAGGCCCTGACACCCACAGAAAGCCAGTCAGCTCTCCACGTCTTCCTGCATCTCTCCTTGCCTTGCTTTTCCCTACTATTCCCCATAAACTTCCAAAGATCTGACTTCTGAGGCCTCTAACGCCTGCTCTTACGAGTGCCACCTTCTCTTAGGTATATGACCCCATGTCTTGTGCTGTCCTTAGAGAAGTCAGGTGCATCTTCACAGCAGAGATCAACATGTAGAGCCTCTTCATTCTGGAGCACTCAGGACAGTGGCATATAAGCACGACACGTTCACTGACTGCTCTGTGAGTGCATGCAAAGTGGTGGAAATGTTAAGCTGAAGAAAGCCAATTCTCCCTTTTCCAGCAGGTTGGGTGCAACAGGAGATAGAGATGCTTTGGGAGGAGTTGGAGAGGGGAAAGAATATGACCAAAATTGCTTAGAGTAAGTCAGCTGTTGTCAATAGCACAATTTTTTTTTTTTTTGATTCAAGATTGAGAATTTGTAAGCAGCTGGAATGGGACAATGTGAGGAAATTCACAACTGAACATTGTAGAGTGTGTACTTCAAAGAGCTCTGGTTGGATTCACTATTTTAAAGTCAGCTCTTCAGTAGGCTTTAGAGTGTTTCTATGCTGTACGGCCACTGCCACTCCGTGATTCTAAAACTTTCCTGTTTGTCTCTGCTGAAAGACACATCCTTCTTAATAGTGAGTCCTAATATCCTCCTGCTACCCCTGCCAATCATTCGTGCACTTTCTGTGTCTCTAAATTTGCCTGCTCTTGACATTTCATACGAGTGGAGAACTCTTCATTTTGTAGCCCATTGCCTACTCTTTATTATGTACCCCTTTTTCTTTGGTTTCTTTTCAACTTTACAAGTTCTTTTACCTAAATTTTTTCCACACAATATATTTTGATCATAGTCCTTCCCCTCCCCCAACTCCTCACAGAGCACGGCTACCTCCTAATACACCCAACCTTCTGGGAAAGGGGGAGTCGGCTTTCTCCAGTGGAGTGACTTGGTTTTATCAGCCACATTCCAAGTTCATAAGTCGTATCTCTTCATGTGACAACTGTTTCTTATTGTAGTTCAACAATGTCCCTCTATGTAGATGCACCACAATTTGTTTAATCTGTTCATCAGTTGATTAACATTGGAGCTGTTTGTACCTGTTGGGTGTTATGGACAAGCCTTCATAACATTTTAACACTATCACTAAAAGATCAATCCTAGGGAGATTTCTGTCTGCTAACATGCTGCCAATCAAGTGACAGCTCTGGGAAAGCATTCCTTTTAAGTCTTCACACATAATTCCATTAACTCCTGACTCTGCTGCCGGTTAGTCCAGCAGGAGTTCACCTCTCTGCCTCTGAACACAAGAGACCTCTTCAGACAAACACACACCCTGGTTAGAAAAAGACAGACCGGGACAAACATAAACATATAAACATATAAACATGGGGTTTATAACCAGTTGGCTTCCCTGTTGGAAACTTGGGAGTCGCTGGTGCTCCACTATTGTCTTCTTTAGTCTCTTGCATCTATTCAGATGTTGGAACTATCTGACTAAGAGGTGGCAACATAAACAGCTAGCCACCATTTGGCACCACATCTCCCTGGAGACATGGTTCTAATGTGTGCTGTAAGGTCTGTGGAAGACAGACAGGTGAAGTTTCTCTTTAATTTACCATGACAGTGAGAGCATTAGGAATACCAAGATAGCAATGGCTACAAGGGACTTGTCAGCAAGATTTGTTTGGAAATGAAACTGTCCATAGTAGTGTGCCCCTTTCTCCTCTGAATGAGGCTAATGGCTAAGCTGAAAAAGTATAGCCTGTCCCCAGGTTCCCAAGCTTAGTAAAACAAAGGTGTTCCTATAGGGAACATTTAGTGACATTCTTAGCCTATAGTTACAATCATTTTAGTAAATCTCAACTACTATCCCTTTTCACAAGACATAGTATAACAACATAGAAAAGTGTCTTTCCTAGGTCAAACATTCTCTCTGCACATGCTGTCATAGGTTTGGTTTGTGTGTGGTGTGTGCATGCCTGCACGTACGTTACACGTGGGCTTGTTCATGCAGATGTAGGTTATGAAATAAATTCATTTCCTGCTCCAGATCTCCCTCAGAAATGTTTAAAAGCCACACTTCTGTGAAAGTCTTTGATTATTTTTTTCTTCCTTCCAGTTTGTTATGGACATTTGTAAATATTTCTAAAAGTTCTGCCTTGTGTATAATTCCGTGTGTTTCTCAGGCAGAGGTTCATTTCCATTTGATCATTTCTCTATAGCCAAAAAAAAATGTGTTAAAGCCATTTGCAGTGTTATTTATGAGCAATGGCAGACAAGGTATGCTATGATATGTTGGAAATAAGGATGTCTGAAATTGCTAAATGTTTTTGAAACAAAACTATCAGCCTCTTTTATCCCTAGGAACATTCCAGAATGGACTAAAACATTTTGGGGGTGTCACAAAGGAAGCCAAGAGGTTGAGCAAGCACTGTGAGACCAGATGTGACACAAAACATTCCAATGTTTTGTTTAGAAAATTCCAACCCACCCATTATGCACATATATTGTCACATAACTAAGAGGCCTTAGAGCCAAAATCTCAGTCTCTGTGTTTCCTGAACACAGAGGAAAATGCATAGCTCTCTTTTTAATAGTCCACAAAGCACAGTTCAACCTTTGATACATTTCTGAGCAAACAAACTGTCCTATCAGTTAAAGTCCATTTGGTAAGAACCCAAACAAGGAAAGCCCTTTATTAGCGCGCGTCCTCTGCAACCTCTGTTATCGCACCAACTCACGTAAGACATAAATTTATATAAGCCCCTAAAACTTGGCAGTTTGGGGACAACTGCATGAGCATATTTTCCACTGAGGGCTCCGCATGCGTCGGCTGTGACCCGTATTTCTTCGGTTTCACTTCTCTGTCAGTTACGTCTCTGTACTTGTAGAAATTTACACAAGTCAAGATATTGATTCCTCCTGAATTCTACATTATTCCCTCTTCAAGCCCTTGCTCATTTGCAGTCTGGACGTATTCCACATCTCCACATCCTACAAACTTACAATGCGGCAGCCTGGCTTTCTCTCCTATTTCAACATTTCCATCGCCCTAACTCTCCAGCTCTCCCAACCCTGAAATCAACATTCTTCCTAGAAGTCCTCACTTCACTGAAGAATATTATTATTCCTTCAGGAAAGACATTTAAACATCAGTTTGAAAAAAGGGTTCGTCCAGGGGCCTGGGGAGATATATCAGTTGGCAAGGTGTTTTCCACGTAAGTGTGAAGACCTGAGTTCAATCACCAGTACCCATGGAAGAAACCATGTGTGGTGGCACATGTTTGAAATTCCATCACTAGTGTGTGTGTGTGCATGGTGGGTAGAGACAGGTGGATACCTGCAGCTCATCTAGACTAATCAATATGCCCAGGGCCAAATGAAAGACCTTGTCTCAATAAACAGAATAGACAGCTTTTGAAGGAACATGTAAAGTTGACTTCTGGACTCCATACACATGTGCAGACACATGCAACCTCTACATATGTAAACACACGTTGCTCATATATACGTGAACAAATTTTCATCCAGCCTTTCCTATCCAACAACTGAATCTATCGTTTTTCCTTTGAAATAACATTGGGGTTTTTCCCTTTTATCCTCTTATCTTGGGACCAACATAGTCACAGTTGTCATCACCATATACCCAAATGACTACTATAGCTTCTTAATTATTTGTTCCTGACGTTGCTAGCTCCAAGTCTTCAAATGTGAATATACAACCTGGAGTACTCACAGAAAGCAGGAAAGTTGCTACTTTTTCCTCTGTGCTGTTGACTTTCCTTTCCAGGTACCCTTGGTTTTAATTAGGTGTATGTCAGTGCATCTGTGTTTGGGTGTAAGCATGTGAGGGCATTATAGGCAGAAGGACAATTTAAAACTGTTAAGCATGTGCTAGGTAACACATAACAAACACCACAAATGAAAGAGTCCCAACCTTCACATTAAGTTGCTTAGAATCTCCTGATTGCTACCAGACAGACGTTACTATGAGCATCCTTCAACGTTACCATCCTCAGAATATTATCCTCCTTCAGGAATCTCTCATGTATTTGTTCCAGATTGTGCAAATGTGTTTGTGGAATTTCCTGTCTGGAAGGATTTCTCCTGTCCACTCTGGTCCCTTTACGTAACATCCTCAGTGATGGCTCATTATATGAAACGAGCTGCATGACCTCCCAACCCCAGGTGTTCTATAAACATCCTTACATTTACTGTTTGCCAGTTACCCCTTTCGAAGCCGGTACCCATCTCCAGACAAAACCCTTACCCATCCTCTGGGGTCTGTTGGGGAGTTTACCTTTCTCACAAAACTTTCTGAAAATTCCCCAATCTAATTTTCTAGATCCTAATTCCTACTGTGCTTATTGTTAAAGAACAATTCTACCTTAGGCCACTAGCATGTTGTAAATTATGCTGTGCATTTAAGGGTATTCCATGAATAAGTGTAAACTTTCATGTCTTAGTATTTCTTCAGTTGTCATACAAATTGTGGGCCACTTAATGGCATTTTCATACATATAATTCATCACACTTTGTGTGTATTTGCCCCTCCCCTCCCTTTGTCTCTCTCATTTCACTTACTCATGCCAAACTGTTCCCCTTAGCTAGCAAATAAGCCAATCTCCTTTCATGTCACATGAATTTTATTACCCTGACTTTCTTTATCCCCTTTGACTTCAGATTTCCCCTACCCATTCATATATCCCTTTCTACTTTCATGAACTGCACACACTAGGGCTGTGTCAATCTTGTTTGTTATAAACAGACAATGTTTGGTTTAATTGTCTTTATGTATTGCTCTTTCAGACTCCATTTCATTCATTTCTACCCCACTCTTTAATATTTCTTGACATCTGCTCCTTTAGGATCCAGCTTGTTCTTATTTTTCTAAGATCTTGGAGTGAATCGTTGATTGTTTATTTGGCCCTCTGGCTTTTTACAATATAAGAACCTGTAGCTACAATGGTCCCTCTTAGAACTAACAGCTTTAACCATCCCTTAATGATTATTTTAAGTTGTATTTTCATTTTCAATTGTTTGTAGATTTTTTTTTTGTTTATGCCCCGATTTCTTCAATGACTCAGTGGAAATTCAAGGATATTTTATCAATATCCAGGTATTTATGTAGTTTCTATATTTCTCTTGCTAATGATTTCTAGCTTTATTTCACTATGATTTGATAAGACACAAGAAATTATTTTGATTCTTGTTATATTTATTAAGACTTGCTTTGTGGCCCAGAATGCAGTTGATTAAAGAGAAGATTGTATGGGCTTTGAGGAGAACGTGTCTTCCATATCTGATGGAATTTTTTGGAGATAACCGTTGAACATGTTAAATCATATGTGTTGGATAGTTTGACTCTAGAATTTCTTGGTAAGTTTTTAGTTTAGATTTCCTAGCTAAAGATGAGAGTGAGGACTGGAGAAATGGTTCTCTGGTTACAAGGACTTGGTACTGTTGCAGAGGACCTAAGTTCAGCTCGCAGAACCTACACTGACTGCTCACAACTGCATGCAATTCCTGCTTCATGAGTTTCCAATGCCCTTTTCTGGCCATTGTCATCACCTGCCCTCACTTGCTTACACTCCAACACACGTACATTTATATACATCTAATTAAAACCAAGGGTACCTGGAAAGGAAAGTCAGTAAACTTCCTGGTTTCTGTGCTCACTCCAAGTAACATGCTCACATCTGAATACTTGGCCCTAGGAGCAGCAGGTGAGAGAGAACATGTGATGTTTGTCTTAAACTTCTTTTTATGCTGTACGGCACTAGATATAAATGGCAATCTGGAATGCTGGATCCAGGTATGCTAGAGTTAGTCAAAGAAATCATTGAAATTCTGACTCTCCTGGTTGCTTTTTTTCTGTTTCTTTACTAATTGCTTGAAGTCTCTGAGTGTACATAACAGAGTCTGAAAGGGAAGCATTGTTTCTCCCCCTAGGAAGAGCCTTAAGCTCTGTGGCTAATCTGCTGTGTTTTGGAAAGGTCTTACTTTCCTTCCCCTGATCTAAGGGGAGCTGTGTTTGATCTAACCCACCTAATCTCTCATTTCCAACCAGATGTGAAAACATGCTTCTCGGGAACCCAGACGGCTGGGATTGAAGGAGCAAATAAGCAGAGGAAATGGTTAAAAATAGATCTGGGTTTAGAATTATGAATCTAAGTTGTGAGTTGGCTTGACAGTTACTCCAGGCAACTCCATCTGAAGCTGCTCTTGTCAGTCACAGCGTCTAGTGATGAACCATTGCAGCGCCAGAGCTCTCCATCTCTTCCTACAAATGCCACTGCTCTGGCTAGATGTTTAAAAAGAACAAAAATTCCACTGTGCTCATTCAGCCTATTGTGCTTGATATTCAACATATCTCTGTGCTCCTGACATTGCCACAAAAGGACCCAACCTAAACTATATATTTAAGTTATCAACCTGGAAGATTTCTATCAGCACAAATAAGTGTACATCACCTTAACTTATCTTGTAAAACATTGTTGTATCATATCGGTGTAGGAAGGGATACATAAAGTGGAACTTTTTCCTCTCTGTTCCTCTCTGTTGGGTAATTGATATGAATAGAGAAATGAACAAAGTGTTTTCATATTTTTATTTTTAATTAAAACATTATCACATCATTTCCCCTTTCTCTCTTCACTCAACCTCCCTCATGCCTCCCACCCCCTCTCAAATTCATAGCGTCTTTTTCTTTAATTATTTATTGTTACAAACACACACACACACACACACAAATAAATAAACACAGAAAAACAAACTGCTAACAAAATGTTTTCAAAGAACTTCATTCAGGAACGGTAGACAATGCAGAGGTGTCTGTGGGAGGAAATGCTGGGTGAGTCCACGTTTGCCCTGGCGTTCTGTCATCCACAGTGGAGGGAAATGCAGGTCCAACAGAAAGGAAAAGTCTGTCTGGGTGAAGCAGAGACCAAACTTCAGGCCTGCTGAGGAAAGTGGAACTCAGAGGACAGATAACGGGAGGACAGAGAGCTGTACACAATATAGACAGTGTTTGCATTTCCCCTTGAATACTGCAGTGTGTGCAAGCACAATGAGACACAGCAAAGTCTGAGGTGCTAGCCAATAAGATGGCCATGCTGGAGACCATTTATGCTAAGATCAAGCTGGAACTCATGGAAGGGTGAGCCATAGAATAGTACCAATGTAGCTCTGTTTAAGAGGAATCCTACAGGGACCCCACCAAAGCCCCAGTGAAGCTTTGCTGGAATCAAACAGATCCTCCAATAAATCAATGAGTTTCCAAGACAATACACAACGTTGTTCAAAAAGTGAAAAATGCCATCATAATATTCAATATCCAGTAGAGAAATAAAAATATTAATCATGTGAAAAAGTAGGAAGTGACTCTTAGTCAGGAAAAGCAGTGATCAGTGATGGTAGAGACCCCAAACAAGGAAAATGTTTTTAAGGAAAATACAGCTGTCACGAAAGACTAGGTGGGGAAGGAGAAACATCTAGGTTATCAAGCCCAGTATCTGTCGTGAAAACTGCAGTAGACAGCATTAGAAAACTGAATGTTCCAGGAAGGAAGGAATCCCTTAGAAACTGTTCCTTACAAAATGCAACAAATGAAGTACACCGGGGTGAAAGGAAACACCAAATCCTGTGAGCAATCATGAGCAATCCTGAGAGCACTGATCGTGGGCGACGGGAGGATGCAAGCATGTGCCAGCGGGATGGATACAGAGTGGAGGCAGAAAGAAAAATTGAGGAAATTACGGCTAGTTCTCAAAATCTGAACAAAAACATCAACTCAAAAATGGAAACAGTTAACATATCAAAAGCAAAAAGAAAATTTCTAGGCCAATCGCAATAGAAACCGATTTAAAAAGAAAACTGGGACAAGAGAAAAAAGTAAGAGCGGCTAGAGCAACCCTAAAGAACAGTGTAGTCTAAAGACAACAGAGTGGCCGAGCTCTGGAGACAGCCTGTAAATCCTAATTCCCCAATACTAGGAAGTGTCCTGAAAATGATGGCGAAGTACAGATGTCTCAGACGAAGAACTGAAATCCTTCATAAGCAGCACAACCATATAACCAGGGTATTTTTTAAAAAGCTTTTTGGCCTGTTAAATGACCGATGCTTCGAAGAACCCAACAAAGAAATGAGGCGTATGTAAGAAAGTAAACATGTCGAAAACCAATGAAGACTCATCCGTATGTTACTGTCTTGGTTTGCTTTTTATTGTTGTGACAAACTCCATGACCAAAACCAACTTGCTAAAGACGGTTTATTCCTGATTAGAAATCCCGAGTCACAGTCCATCACTCAGGGCAGGAATGTGGAGGCTGGAACTAAAGCAGAGGCCACCGAGGAATACATGCTGCTTATTGGCTTGCTTTCCACTCCTTGCTCAGCATGCTTTCCGATACCATCCAGGACCGCCTGCTTAGAGGTGACACCACCCACAGTGGGCTTAGGCCTCCCACATGGATTATTAATCAAGAAAATACCCCCATAGATTTCCTTCCTAGGTCAGGCTGATGGAGGCAATACTACAGCTGAGGTTTGTTTTTCCCGGGCAGCTCTAGTTTGTGTCAGTTAACACAAAATTCCAACCAGCACAGGCATCTCAATTTCTTTACAGCACAAGTGACTTTTGAGTGAAAGACTCATGAAAGAATGTAATGACTCATCTTAACTCATAAAATTTAAAGATACAAAGAGTTGGGGAGGATAAATTCTATAAGATTCTTCTGTTGTGCGTGAGGATACCTAAATTCAATTTAAACCATACTTTAATAAAATACCTCAACAATAATTATTATAGTCATAAGACCAACCACTAAAAGTACAAAGAAGTGTACTGAATTGTAAAAGAAATAGGCAGATAGAAAAATAACACTTATTCCATCAGTATGAGTAACAGAAAAGGAACAAGAACAAAAATACAAAGGATATAAGTAGAAAAATTGCAAGACAGTAGATTAAACTCAATCACATCAAGAATTATAAAAAAAGAAAATGAGAAAGCTGATCAAAAGTCAGAAGTTGTCAGACCACATGAAAAATCAGGACCTGGGGCTGGAGGGGTAACTAGATGTTAAGAGTACTTGTCGCTCTGCCAGAGGACCTGAATTCAGTTCCCAGCATCAGCTTTGGGGCCCTCACAATCTCCTGTCACTCCAGATCCAGGGGGTCCAACAACCTCTTCTGGCCTCCATAGGTACTATGTGCATTAATATACCATTCCATGGTACATTTGCACTAAAGTATACACACAAGTGCACTAATGTACATACACACACACACACACACACACACACACACACACACTTAAAACTGAAATAAATTGCTTTTTTAAAAAAAGAGACTCACATATATTAAGACACAGTTGAAAATAACAAAGAAAAAAATGAATATATATTTGAAGGAGGAACTCATAAAAAAGATAAGAAAACACTATGAGCTATTTTGTGCTCATAACCAATCCTATATAAACTCTTTCAGAAATCAGAGGAAATGTTTCCCAGCACATTTTATGAGTCCAATATTACCATAATACCAAATCCAGCAAAAACATAAAAAGAAAACTATGGGGAAATCCCTGTCATGCATAAATCATAAAAATCCTTAGCAAAACATTCGCAAGTGAAATTCAGCAATATATAAAAAACATAAAGCATCGTGGCAAAGTGGGCTTACCTGGAATGCAATATTGGTTTTCCACTTGGAAACTGATCAACATACCACGTGATAACAGAATAAGGGCCAAAGAAAAGCTTGAAAAAAGCAGAAGCAAGTGGTTCTTTTAACAATTGTAGAAAGTGATTCAATGGGATTCAGCCTCCATTCAGAATGGAGGGAGGAACTCTCTCAGCCTGCTCCAGGGTATTTATAAAAGCCCAGAGCCAAGCACAGAGGTGCTGCTGGGAGGGAAGCTGTCTGATACTATAATGTGTCTTTGCTACACACACTTGTCAGATCCTTGGATCTGTATAGTCTGAAGACTGAACTTTATCAGACATTAGAAAAATTTGGTAATAAAAATATGTTAACCTGAATATTTGAGTCCACTTACAATTCAGACATTGAGCCCTAATCCACATTGTAATGATGCTGGCAGATGGGACCTTGAGAGGTGCTACGTGATAGCAGAGCAATCCTGAGTGAGACCAGTGCTTTTCTGAAAGAAGCCCTGGAGCTTGCTGACCCTTTCCTCCTTGTGCACAGTCCTAGTGAGAAAGGCCTTCTCTGAGCCAGGAAATGGGACTTTACCAGAAACCCATAACAATATAAACACCTTGGCTTTCAGTGTACAGAACTTGAAGAAATAAATCCCCAGTATTTAGAAACAATATATGCACTTTTACAGCAGCCAGAATTTAATAACAGAACATTTTAATAGTTGTTTGATTCTGTCAAACATGTTACATTAATGCAAGATAATAAAAATAAGAAAGCTGGAGTAGGTGTTATGGTTTAGATCTGGAAGTTGCTGGAAGGTCTGTGTCTTAAAGACTCAGTTATTAGCCTGATCCCATGGGAAGGTGATAAAACCTTTAAGAGGTGGGTCTAGTGTGGGGCTTTAGGCCACTGGGGACATGCCTTTGATGGGAACTGTGAGATCCCTATCTCTCTTCCTCTTTATATGCTATGAGATGACCAGTTTTTTTCTATCCACACTCCCCACCATGATTTTCACTAACTGGTCCAAAGTCAGAGACTCAATACTGAGCTGACACCTCTAAAACTGTGAACTGAAATAAACTTCTCTTCTAAGTTGCTTTTCTCAGACAAATTGCTATAGTAACAGAAAGCTGGCTACTACAATAGGGAAAATAACATATAAACCTTACTATAACTTAGTGTTTAATTTCTCTTTAGCCTAAAATTGCCCTAAAATGTTTGTAAACACATATATATTCTGTAAAGTAGCAGCCACACTCAGAGTAGCTGTGACTACCTATGTCTACAAAAATAATTTTGAGGTATGCTCATATTCATGTTTTTACATTGTACTAAAACAGGAAATCATCCAGGTGTCTATCAGGAAGGAAGTGCATTGAGTGTACAGATTTGGGTGTGTTTACACAGTGGAACAATGAAAATTGACTAGTGGTGTGTGAAATAAAAAGGGCACATTACAGAAACATTTTGCTGACTGGATGGAGCCAGTCACAGAAGATACTGCATAAGTCTATGTGTGTAAAACCCTGCAGCAGATCAAGGTCTGGTGTTAGGAATCAGAGTGGTGACCTGCAAAATGGAGTTGAAGAAGGGGTTGACTGGAAAGGAGCATGAGTAACTGGCTGGGGTAAAAGTAGCCTACATCTCGATTCATTTTGAATTTTTGAGGGTTATACAGATGTATTTATTAAAACTCTCTGAATACATGCAGATTTCACTACACAGACAATACCTGCCTTGACTAATAAAGGAAAAATAATTTACATGCACACACACAAACATGCAATCTTATTCCGTTTTTTTCCTTCATGCATTCAAGAAAAACCACAAATATCCAGTTATCAGTACTTAGTACATCAAAGAGTGAGCATTTATGAATAAACATTTTCAAGATTTGTTTTTAATCTGTGCTTATGCATTTCTCTGTGTGTGTGTGTGTGTGTGTGTGTGTGTGTCTGTGTGTGCATGTGTGTGAGTAACTGTTGGGGACCAGAAGAGGTCATCAGGTCCCCTGGATCTGGAGTCACAGCAGTTTCAAGCTATCAGACATGGGTGCTGGAAAACAAACTTGGGTCCTCTATAAGACTTCAAACATTCTTAACCACTTAGCCTATCTCCAGCCCCTGCATGAATATTTTTAAATAATATACAAGAAACTACTGATAGAATGTACCTACCTCTGAAGGCCAGCATGATAAGAGGGGAGGTTTGCTAGCAACTGTAATACCTTTCTATACAGTCCTGAGTTCCACACACATCTGACACATGCATAAACTTCTATCGTGTTTTTAAGAATCCAAATATTGAACAATTTTAAATCATAACCCCATATATCTTTGTTAAATAAATTGTTCTTCAATTTTAGTCTGTCACGTTTTTCATAACTTTAAGCACTCATCATCTTATTCAGATTATGCCAATGGTTGAGCTAAAATTTTTACAGCATGGATAAAGTGATAAAATCAACTTCATCCACAAAATTCATCAAGGAAACTAATCACTGTTGACCATCTCAATAGCTGTGCAATGCAAGGCAGACATTTCATCTGTATGATAACAGCTGAGCCAGGGAGATGAGCTCATTTGGCAAGGTTTGATAGGTTAAGGACTGTCAAATTCAAAATTGGGGACTTCCACAAAATTTCTTCTTCCTCCTTTCTTCCTTCCCTCCCACTGTCTCTCTCTTCTTTCCCCCTCCTCCTCCCTCCTCTTTCTCCTCTACCTCTAACTCTTCCGTTCCGTCACACCCCCCAGTAGTGGAAACTGAACTTAGTGCCTTAATCATGTCAGGCAAGTGTTCTACCATTGACTTCAGCTCAATTCAGTCGTTATATTCTAAGGGAAGATTAGATCATTAGATTATTTCACCTTTGAGGTTATTATTGATATTATTGATAGTGCCCCAATAAAAACAGTTATGAGTTTCTTTGTATATACATTTCTATGACTGCACCAACTTTTTCCTTGTGATACTGGGGACTGAGCCCAGGGCCTCTCACATGCTAGGCAAGTACTCTACCACTAAGCTATGTCCCTAGCCACTAAAACCTTATTTATAAAAGTACAATTTTTATGATATTTTCCTTTGAGTCACACGCCTCAAATATTAATAAGAGGAATGTAGCCATAGATTAACAAGATGTAGGCATTGACTCAGGGCAGAAGACAATTTACTCTTTAGCTAATTCAATCACAGGTTCTAGCCTGGAGCCTGGAGCATTTCAACCTCTTTACAATCTAATTTTAAAACTAGCACTAGAAGACTTCAACCTTTGTACAATCTAGAACATTTAAACCCCTGTAAAATCTAATAAATCTCTCAGACTTACTGCTGACTGAGCCACTCTGACTAGCACCCACTGAACTCTGACTCTTCTGGTTCAACTCTTCTCAAAGCTGACTGTTCAAACTGGTCTTCTAAACAGGCTTACTGGTTCTGACCAAACTCTTCTGACTCTGGCAGACTCTAGCTGATTCTCTGACTGCCTCAACTGAACTGCTCTACTCAGCTTCAAACTGACTAGCTCTTCCCATCCGATACCAACTTTCTTTTTTTGCTGAGCTGCCTCTGTGTCTCCATGTCTCTCCCTGAACTCTCACTGCTCCGTACTTCCCCAGTCAGCCTCCCTGTTTCTCTGTCTTATCTTCAGTCAGACGGATTCATTCTGTGTCTTGTCCACTGACTGCCTGCTTCAGACTTCTTGCCTCATATTGCCTGCTTGACTGACTTCTTAATGTAACTGACTGCTCTGACTTGGGTGCCCATCTTTCTACCATGAGAGTTGGGTGTGTCCTCACTCTGACTCACTCTGCTAACTCTTCCTCTGATTAGTCACTTTGCCTGTCCTTCACTCTGACTCAATTTAGATATCATTTTCAATCTGACACTGATTCCTTCTGATCTCCATCTCCTGTGTCTGCTTTCACATTCTGTTTCTGTTTTAGGGATTAAAGGTGTAGACCACCACTACCTTCTGATTGCTGGGATTAAAGATGTTTGCTACCACTGCTTTATTGGGAGTAAAGGTGTGTACCAACATTCTTAACATTCTTTCTATATTTCATCCAGACCACACAGGCCTCTAAATAATATTCCTTCATATAGACCCCTAGAATACGGACCCTTCCTAGCTTTCACACAGGCCTATTACTCTATGAGGAACAGTAAAGAAAACTTACACTTTTACAAAGAAAATGGGGTAGAGATGTTTCTCAGCTGTTAAGAGTACTTGCCACTCTTCCGTAGGACCTAAGTTTGGTTCCCAGCACCATGCCAGGTACCTCACAGCCACAGATAATTCCAGATTCAAGAGAGTTGAAGCCTCTGGTCTCCACCAGCACCTCCATTTAAGCACATATACCACACACAGACAAACACACGCATAATTAAAAATAATAAAAATTAAATCTAAAAACAGATGAAAAATAAAATTCAGCAGCTACTATGTGTTCACTGGGTAGAAATCATAAGTAGTGGACACAACCAGATGGCTGCTTCATCACTGATACAGAGGAGTATGAAAATGTCTGTGGAAGAAATCAGAAATGAGATGTCCACTGAGTCATATTTTCCTAAGTAGCTTTTTATGTAGCTGTAGAAATAAAATCCAGTCCAAGTCCAGCTGAAGCAGAGAGAACCTTTGATAAAAATGTAAGGGAAGCAAGAATACACCTCAGTGGAACAGCTTGGCGGCATGCATGTAAGCCAATAGTCAGCCAAAAGGCAACAGTAGCTGGCAGATGAAAGCCAAGGCCAGAAGAGCTGGCATAGTGCAACTCTGTTCCTGGGATGGAGGAATTTCTTTCATTATCAAATCTTTAAAACACTTGCCAAAAAGTTGTCTGGTTTGAGTAATTATAAAAGCCAAGAGAACAAGGGCTATAGGGAGCAGAAATCTTGCATCTGCTATTTTTACCAGACTTTAACTCTACTTTGAGAAGTAAAGTGAGTGAAGTGAATCTACTTCTATCTACACTTTTATTAGTAGGGATTCAGCATCTCCTTCCCTCTCTAAGTACATGTGGGGGAGATAGTTTACAATGCATTTTGAGATGGTATCAATCTATTAGTCTGGAAATACCCACATGTAAAAGTCTAGCCTTGGCTGTATATGCAGTATTTCCTCTTACCCTTTTTATCAAGAATTCATAATGAAAGGGGCACTGGAAGGGAAGACGTTCTAAACAAGTAGATGATCTTAGGAAAAACATAAACAAAACTTCCTATCTCAAGCCACATTGTTTCCCAGTTTTCAGAAACACGATCTTATTCTTAGCCCACACTCACTGCAAAAAATCATTATATAGACCGGGATGGCCTGAAACTCAGAGCAGTCCTCCCAAGTGTTGAGATTTTAAACCTGAACCACCACATCCAGTTTAAACCATATTTTTATTTTTTTTCTCTCGTTTAATACATCCCAACCCCTCTTCTCTTCTTCTTCTGCTCCTTTCAGCTTCCCTCTCTCCCAAATCCACCCTTCTCCCCTTCAGAAAAGAGCTAGCCTTCCAGGGTTGCCAATCAAACTGGTCATATCAAGATGGAACAAGGCCAGGCTCAAGCCCCTACATCAAGGCTGGCTGAGGGAGCCCATCAGGAGGAAAAGTGTCCCAAGCAGGTAAAAAGGGTCAGAGACACCACCCACTCCAACTTTTAGGAATTCTATACCATCAGATATATGTAGAGGTCCCTGCAGGTTCTGTGTCCACAGCTTCAGTCTTTGTGAGCTCCTAAGAGTGCTGGTCAGTGGGCTCCCTGGGGCTTGTTCTCCTGGTATCACCACACTCCCTCCTCTCCCTCTTCCATTGGGATTCCTCGAGCTCCACGTGATGTCTGGTCCTAGGCCTCTGCATGTGCTCCCATCAGCTGCTGGAGGAAGCCTCTCTGATGAAGACTGGGCTAGGCACTACCAGTGAGAATATCAGAGTATCATTAGGAATCATCACAAGGCTATCTGGTTCCTGGTCAGCTCTGCCATGTTGGGCATGGGTTCCCTCCCTTGGCATGGAGTTCTTCTAAGTGGATATTAGCTCTTAAGTAAAGGAAAATTGTACTACAATCCATAAACCCAGAGAGACTCTGCAGCAAGGAGGGACCCAACTTAGACACACGGTTATCCCTAGGAAGGGAAAATAGAAAAGAGTGCCGGTGGGTTGGGGGAGGATAGGAATGGAAACAGAAGGGGCCAGGTGAGGAGAGAGGGAAGGAGGGGGAGAGCATAGGAAGAGACTAGAATTAGGGGAAATTTAGGGGGTGATCTGGAGACCTCATGCAGAGGAAGCTCCCTGAAATCTCTGTGGGTGATCCTTGACATGGGGTTCTGCTCTTCCATTGCCCCAGCAGATCCTGCAGGCAAGATAGATTACAGGTTGAAAGTTTTGTGCCTGGGTTGGTGTCCCAGTTCTACCACCAGAAGCCTTGCCTGGTTACAAGAGATGGCCTGTTCAGGTTCCCTGTCCCCCATTTCTAGGGGTCCTGGCTAGGGGTTTTGGAAGAGAAAGAGAATTGATTAGGGGTGGCATGTGGTTGACTGATAAGATAATATAGATGTAAATGAGTTTTAGCAACTCAGACACAAGAGGGAGCAATGGCCTAAAAGGGAGGGTCCGTCCTTGTTTCACAACACTTTAGACACAAGCCAGAGAATCTGAGGTTTTCATAACAGACACAGCTCAGCATTATATATGTGTATAACACGCATGCCTACAACCACCTACTCTCTGCACACAGGACACCAGTCCTTAGTTATTCTAGCAATTTAATTGATACAGTTTTCTATAAGACCATCTTGAAGATAAATAACTTCTCATGAAAAACAGAATTACAAAAATAGTCCCAGTGAAGACAAATTTTATGTCCCTTGGATCCCCCCACTGGCATGGCTTCCTTTCAAACATTAACACAGCAGAAAGGTTACCAGCAAGTTCCCACTCACGTTGGGACAAAATAAGCATGATGTGCACTTGGCACCTGCTTGGAATGGAAGGTCCTGGTAGCTCTCTTTGTAGAGAGATTTCTCTGATCAGCAAGGCCCTGGTCTGCATCAGACCTGGGACATCACCCCTAGAATTAAGGGTAAAACCACAGCATCACCTGACTAGGCATCAAGTTGCATCTTTGGCACTGAACTAGCATGTGTCATGACCGTGTCCCTCTCTGTGCTTGCTAAAGGAGAAGTTGCATTGGAAACCTTAGAGCACAGAGAGGATCTTTGTGGCTATCAAATATTTTTTTTTAAGTTGCACATCTTATGTCTGAGGTTCATATGTATTGTAGTAAAATATTTTCCCACAAAGATGATTAAAGGAACAAACCCTTCTGATGCTTTCGAAGTAACAAATTCTACTTCTTGTTTGTGTGGTCTATATGTGTGCATATGTGTCAGGGGATACTCACATGTGTGGTGAGCATATAGAGGCCAGAGGTTGATGTCAGGATGTTTAATTGTTTTTCATCATCATCATTATTATTATTATTATTATTATTATTATTATTATTATTACTATTAGAGTCAAAGTCTATCATTGAGCCTGGACTTGTTTGATCAGTGAGCCCCAGATTCCTCCACTGCTGGGATACCGGTGCATACCATCACACTTGGGATTTTATGTGTGTTCTGGAGACCCAAACTTGGGTCCTCATGCTTGCATAGAAAGCGCTTTATATGCTGGGTCATCTCCCCCAGGCCTCATAACGCTTTGTAAGTCTACTTTGGAAACTCAACTTGAAAGTACATATTTGAGGAGCCAGAAAGTAGGTTAGCAGTGAAAAGTAGTGGTTACTGTTGCAGAGGACCTAGGTTTGAGACATAGCACCCACATGACAAATCACAGCAGTTTATAACTCAAATCCCAGGAGATCCGATGCCCTCTTCAGGCTTCCTTAGACATCAGTCACGCTCACAGTGCATAAACATGCGTGCAGGCAAAACACCCATAAACACTGAAAAAATACGAACTTAAAAAGCACAGCAGTGTTTAGTCTAATTCATAAAAATGCTTTGGAAATCATTTTCAACCTTTATAGTTATTATAAGCAATATGGAAGAGAGAAATGTGTCAACAAGAGTTTCTGATTATTTTGCAATAATTAAGAAGAGAATGAAACAAAATGCTAAGAAGTATGTTTGCCACGCAAATAGATTATAGACCTCCGCTGGTGAAAGGAAGCATCAGGTATCAGGAAATAGTCTACAGATATTTTACCACATTTGGATACATTTTATGAAAATATATATTTGCCACTGGACAGTGGTGGCACATTCCTTTAATCCCAGCACTCTGGAGGCAGAGGCAGGCAGATCTCTGTGAGTTCGAGGCCAGCCTGGTCTACAGAGTGAGTTCCAGGACAGCAGAGTTATAGCATTGAAACCCTATCTCAAAATAAAACAAAATAGAAATAAAAATGGAAGAGTGGGCTTCAGAGTTCTTGACTTCCACCAATATTAAAAATATAAACTTTTCTCTTATGAAAACATAAATATCTGCATAACAAAATGCAAAGCAAGTGGTTTATGGTAACTGAACCTGAAATGAAACCCACATTATAAATCTGAGCAAATGCATATTGTTCCTTTATAATTCAGTTTTCATGTTGTTGCTCACTTTAAAAATTAAACTCAAACTATTTCTTTTTCCTCCAAAAATATTCATGCTAATTATTAAATATAATACTAAGTTTTATACTCTAGCTCCACAGGATTACCTATTTCTGAAAGGGAAATATTGTGAGACAAAATAAGGGTCAGGCAAATATAATGCTATGGAGTAAAATTTCCATGAAAATATTTTCACGGGTACTGAAGGAAACAGTGTGTGCCAGCTCTTCTTCATGTTCCCTGGGATGTGGTTTAAAAAATTTGGGAATGTTAGAACACTTCAGCCACTCTTCCCTCGTCCCAATCCAAACCTAATTACTCTAATTTAATTCTCAATGTTTTGGTGCAGATTTACTATCGAAAGTCATTTTGGCCTTTTTAATATGAATGCATATTAATTATACAAATCAAAGGCTTTCATTGTGACATTTCTATACATGCATATAAAATACTTTGAAGATCAACAAAACCATATTACACTAATGTTTAAAAATATAATTCCTGGAAAAATTATTGTTTTTACAAAGTTTCTATTTTTAAGGTAAGATCTCCTTAGTCACGTGAGAGTTTATTTTCAAAGGTCATGGATTCCTTAGGCACCAATGGTTGTTTCAAAGGTCCACAGAATTTGATAAATGAACCCTCAACAATTATGCCCAGAATTGTCTTAAAGGAAATACAAAGTAACTGGTGAAAGAATGGGAACTATGGCGGTGGAATTTACATCTTACATAGTGAAAACGGATCAAAATGGAAAGACTTTAGAACGCTCAGTCTTTTTCTTCAGACACAAACCACAGCTGAGAATGATGGAATCGTTTGTGATCTCCTGACACGTGTCTCTGTGTGGGATAAAGCTTGATCCCAGGGCTGTTAGTTAGTTAAAATGTGGTTCCCGAAGTGGGTTTCAGCCTGGCCATCCATAGAGACTCCTTTAACACATCACATCAGTGGCTCTGTTGTACAATGGCTTGATTGATGCTATTCCCAAGACACACTCCAAGGTATGCTTAGGAGTCAAGGTGATCTGCACTGAGACTCTCCTTGCCAGTTTTGAATCACTCTTCAGTCCCTGCTCAGTGAGTTCTTCGGCAGTACCTTTCTGAGGTACTGAGGATTACATTTTCCCAGCTATCGGAAACTATTTTCAAATGCAGGCTGCTGACAGCGTAAAGGAAATGGGGGAAAAAAAGTAAAAAGTGCCTCACTCCTAGAGGGATTAGAATCTAAGGGGCAAAAGCTATGCATAAAATCCATCACCTCTCAAGGTCAGAAGTTCTGGACAAATCGTCACTATTCTTAGAGTTTGTGGACAACCAAAGAATCAGAAATAAAAATACCATTCAAATTCTACATATTAAAAAGCAGAGCAATAAAGTTTGCTTGTAGTCGTACACTTGTAGTACATTTTATTAGCTTCAGAAGTTACTGCAGCATTCATAGTGCCTCAGAGTCAACACTGAAACAAGTTGTCCTTGTATTTTTCAGCCAGCTCAGACCTCGCTAGGGCCACTCATTAGCCTCAGGAGACTCAGGTAACAGAAAAACAGAGCAGATTCTATGGAACTGCACCCGATGGGGTTCCTGTACAGGACTTTCCCCAATGGCCTCTAAGGATAAGAGATTATCATTATGATCCCCCATCCTCTAATCCCCATTCTGTGCCCTATTGTCTGTGGATTCAGAAGAAAGCTTATATTAGGGCGGTTCCAGGATTTTTCCCTTCTCATCCTATGTCAGATGCTGCTTTGGGCTCTCCCTTTGTTCTTCAACTAAAGCCTCTGACCTGCTTTTGCTCTGTCTCTTGTTGGTTCCTGAGAAAGTGAGGCCATCAATCTGAGAGAAACTTTTGGGCACTGTAGCTGTCATTTCCATGCTTCACTAGAAGAGGGACTTCCTGTGATTCCATGGAAAAGCCAGACATATAAACATAGGGAGGAACCAATAACCCAGGCTGACCCAGCAAGCCTGTCCCGATGCCAGGACCTCGCCCAGGCTGACCTGCCAGGACCTCACATTTAACCATGCATAGACGTCTGAGCCTCACACTTAGAAGCTATGGGAGGGGGAGTATTGGTGTCGCCAGCATCACTGATGAAAACATTTGCTACATATACCAAGTGCGGTACTAATCTCAGGGTGACATCCTGAGAAGATGAAGGGGTGTCTGTGATTATAGAGGAAATGCACCGAGGAGCACCTAGGAGAGTGCTCTCCCATTAAAACCACCATCATCTTCAAATGGTCTATAATTTAGTTACCAAGGAGACATTATTAAACTATTGGAAAATCATCTTTGGTGTTAGTTCCTTCAGAAAGAGCGTGTGTTTACTGTTTCATAAGGCCATCCAACATGGCTAGGTTGTCATTTCATTACCATGATTCTCGAATTATCGACACTAGTCAACAGCACATCCTGGGCCTTTGAGAACTGTAGATAACAGCAAGTGTTTTTTTAGAAAACTGTAATTAGAAAATCAAATGCTGTGCAGGTGACACATTGCCACCATGCTGACATAGAGCAACTTTCCCTGGAACCAAAGTTTTAAAGTATGTGTATGAATTCTAGGAGAATTTCATACATTGAATTTTGATCATATTCAACCTCAGCCCTTCATCCCTCCCAGATCCATCTCCCCTTCCACACACAACTAGCTTTGTGTCCTCATTTGTTTATTTAGAAATTTCATACAGTGTATTTGGGTCATTTTTCCCTTCCCTCAACTCCTCCCAGATGCACCCCAACTCCTTACCCACCCAGCCTCATGTGCTTTCTCTTCCTTCCCCCTCTCAGAAAAAACAAAACAAAACAAAGCAAAAAATGAGAAATAAAAACACAAACAAACAAGCACACAAAAACCAATAAGACAAAATGCCTACACAAAACAAAATCCAACAAAAATCCCACAAAAAATAAAACTCAAAAATGTCCCTGAGTTTGTTTTGCGTTGGGCAACTATGCGTGGGGGCAGGGTCTGCTCTTGAGTGTGGTTGATACACCCAGTGCATTCCACTAGGAAAAAAAATGTTTTCTTTTTCATTGCCAGCATTTTGTCAGCAGGTATCAATTGCAAATAGCTTCTTAGTTAGGGGTAGGACCCTTGTCCGCTCTGGCCTCTGGGTGCTGGGACTCTGTCTGGCTTAAACTTGTGGACACATTGTGCATGCTGCCACAGTCTGTAAGTTCATATGTGCATCCGTTCTGTTGTGTCTGGAAGACACTGTTTCCTCGGAGTCATCCCCACCTCTGGGTTTTATGGTCTTTCTGTTCCCTTTCCTGCATAGATCCCTCTTGAGGAGAGGTGTTTGATGAAGACATCTCATTCAGGATTGAGTGCTACAGTCTCTCTGAATCCAGTTTTTGCTGACATCCACTAGAGGGTGCTCGACCTACCGGGGCCACACCCTTAAAAAAGAACAAACAAAAAAAAAAAAACTTCTCTCTCTTAGCAACCATCAGTTACTAGGGGCTCCTCAGCTAGGGGTGGATCTTTGTTCCCACCTCCTCAAAAACTATTAAATCAGCATTCTGTATAGAGTTCAAATAAATGAGAAATAAGTAGAAGAAATGTTTAGGTCCTTGTTGAAAATATCACAAAGAGCATGAAAAGGTCTCACAGAAATCATATTAAACACTGAGAAGCAACTCTTCAAAAATTATTCCATAGCAATAATAGGAAATATCAAAGGCAAGCTTTCTCTCCTATGACAGTATACATTTTTATCAAAAATATATAAAAATATATAAAAAATCTGATGAAATTGATTTGTGGACTCAAAGGCTAAGAATTCACTCAGTCACAAATAATGATAAATAGTACAAAAGGTCTTCATTCCTAATTCTTATCATAGGAAAAAATGCAGAGTCTTATAGATGGCAGTTAAAAGCACTTGTTGCTTTTGCAGGAGATCTGTTTTTTTTTTTTTTCTCCAGCACCCATATGGTGGCTCACAACCATCCAGAACCCCAGTTCTAGATGATTCAACAGATAAACATACAGAGCACACACATGCAGACAAGCAAAATATTCAGACACATGAAATGAAATAAATATTTTAAAGGTGCAAATAAAAACAAAAAACTATATATATATATATATATATATATATATATATATATATATATCACATATATAATAAAAGCAGAATGAATACACATATGCATTCTTAGGAAAATGTAGGAGAAGTATTGATTTGTTTGTTTTGATATAGTGTTTTATATAGCCAAGGCTGACCTCAAACTCATTATATAGCGGAAGATGTGGATGACTTCGAACTCCTGACCCTACTTCCTCACCCCTTCTAAGTGCCGGGATCACAGTCCTGAACCATCACACTCAACTCTAGCATAGTGCTCATGGTTCTCATTTTTGATACAACCAACCTGAACAACACATATGACTGACATGTAGATGAAATTTAATTATAAATGAAGTGTGCTTATAAAATTTATTTTGTGGCTTTTCTTACACATTTTCACCAAATGTTTTCATAACCTCAGTAAGCAAGTACATCCCGCTTTCCTAGGACTGATTTGAAATTAGCCATCCTTGTCACCTTTGGAACTGCCGAAACCAAAGAAGAGCAAGTGCTCAAATGTTAGTTTGTTATTTATGCTGCTAAATGTCAGTTGCTCTGTTATTCTGTCTTGTCTTGAGACTGACTGTCCTCTGAGGCAAGTGACTGCCATTTGGGGGCATCCCTGCAAAGGACCATCCCAGTTGGGCTTGTTGACACTTTACCCTATCCCACCTCTGCCTGAGGATCCAAGGCTCCCTACCAACTGGCAGCTCACACACAGCCTGGGAGAGCAGCTAGATCATACACATAGGCCAGGAAAGATAAAGGGGTACCTCCATTTATGTGGTACTGCTATAGGGGAGCCATTATCCCTGTTGGGTAAGATTTTCTAGGTGCTGCTGAGTGGGGAGTGCCCATCATCACCTTTGCTCGGTAAGGGAGCCCAATAAACTTAGTTGTTCCTCAGTGTGAGCTTCTGTGGGACCCTGTTTCAGTTTGTCATTGGGACCTTAGGAGAAGGAGTCGATGTTGCTTATGTCTCCCTCTGGAAAAGAATTTTAGCCACATTACACCAACAATATCTCCAAGTAGTTAGAGAAGAATTTTTTTGTCTTGTTAGTAAAATAGAAAAATGAAGTTACCTTATAAATTTAGAGAATATATATATATATATATATATATATATATATATATATATATATATCAGAGCATATGCATCCATATGAAAAGAATATGGTATGGAATGGAAGTATATATGTCACTTGGCCTGGACAAGCCAAGAGAGCACTCTGGGAACTCCTTCCTGGATCCAGACAGTTTCATGCCCTGGAGGTTGACCTGTCTGCATCCTTCTCCCAGCTCTGTGATCTGCAGCTCTGTCAACCAGGAGAAAAAGCATTATAACTTGTTTTTATTTAATTTTTAATATGCCTACCTCTGAAGGCTATGGTGATAATTAAATGACAGCAAACATAACTCTGCAAAGCGTTTGCAAAGTTAGAGGAACTAGAAAGGTTCTCGGGAACTACTGGGGCGATAGTATTAACAGCGATTGAGTGTCGAGATAATTGAGGTGAATGTTTCATTTCAGTCATATGAAGTGACTTTGAGTCTCCTTGGTTCGTAATCTAAGACATGTGATCAATTTACTGATTTTCTTAAGTCACAAAAATAAGCCATGGAGAGGATTACAGTGAAGATATGATCAAAATGCAAAATGTTTTGAGGGTAATTGTTTCTCTTTCTTATAGAAAATCCAAGTATTGTTTTAGAAATTAAAGCTCATAAATTGCACTTTATTAGTTGACATTAAGGGTGCCAAAAAGTGTTAATCAAATCTTACAAATTGGACTTTATTAATCAACACTAATTGCCTTTATATACTAAAGTGTTTGATATCATAGTTTATTTTTTATTAAGGAGCTGAATTAGATCTAAATAATTTCACCTGGTTAAGTTAATGGAGTCTGATGGAGGCTAATATTAAAAAGGAGAAATCAAGACAAGTAGAGAATAAACAGGAAGCATTCCAAGATTTTTATCTTTATGTTGGGCTTTTCCACAATTTCTGTTTGTGATTTCTTAAAATATATATTTTCAACAATCACTTAATGGCTATACATTGTTCTTATCAGGAAAAAATAAAATAAGTTACATCTTTTTTTAAGTGTAGCCTTAGATAAGTTAACTTTCTATAGGCCTCAGAAGGCAGAGTATCTACAAAGCAATGTGCTTCAGAGATCACTAGAACTCATGGGTGTGGTCCCCCTGTATCAACTTTGATTGTGAGCAATCTCTGTCTAACACTTAACACACTATAATTTCCCTTCTACTAAACTAGAGGCATTAAATGATGTGTTAGGCTGCGTGGTGGAGTAAGTATTGTCCTCTCAAAAATGTGCCCACAGTCCATCCTGTGGAGCCCATGAATACGACCTTATTTGGGACAAGCTTTTGTTTTGTTTTGTTTTTCAGGTGTAATTAAGCTAAAGAACTCAAAGTGAGATCATTCTGGATTACTGGGTCCACCTAAATTCACTGACAAGTATCTTTGGAAGAGACAAAGAAAAGAAAGATGAAGAAAGGAAAGCTACAGGCAGGATTGGGGTGCAATGACTGGAGCTGTGGCTGGAGCAGTGGCTGGAGCTGTGGCTGTGGCTGTGGCTGTGGCTGTGGCTGTGGCTAGGGCAATGGCTGTGGCTGGAGCTAACAAAGCTGAAAAGGGCAAGAAAGGATTCCCCACAAAGCTGTTGGAGGGAGAGCAGCCAGGCCCATACCCAAATCTCAGGCTTCTGCCCTCCAGCCCTATGAGAAAATAAAGCTCTGTTATTTTAAGATGATTGGTCCATCAGAAAACTCTTGTAGACCACAGAAAAATGATCCCCATGAGATAATGTCTTGTCCCAAAGTCAGTACCAAGTGAGCCCCCACCCTTCACCGATTCTTTTCAAAATTGTTATTTTAGTAATCGCCTACAACTCACATGTGGTCGAATTGATGAAAGTATGTGACAGTTGAGGGCTCAATGTTAAACAGGACATCGATGCCCCTCACACTAAGACTCAAGGAACATTGTGGCAAAGATGGGTGGGAAGAAGGTGAGAGTCAGAAGGATGGGGAAGCATGCTGTGAGTGCTGCTTTCTCAGCACGATGCAGCCATGGTACCCGGGAGCTCACAGTAGCTGTAGGTACCTGCACAGGGTCTGCACGAGACCAGACTCCTCTTTCCCACTGTCTCCTTAGGTCTCCTCTGAACAAGGCTGACTGCAGCTCAATGACTTTTTATTCCATATATTCCACATATATGTACATATATCCATACATGTATTCCACACCTTCCTTGACTTGTAAGCAATGGTGCTTTCTCTATGAGTTATGAGTGCTTAGAGAGAGGAAGCCATTGCAAACCTGTGCACTAGTTCCTTCTAAGTATGATACCACCGCCAGTAAAGGGACTGATGCTTGATGGGTTTTTATAGAGGCGAGTGAAATAAAACACATCAAATGTTTATCAAGTGTCTGTGGCTATATATTATTCAATTAAAATATGTTAAACAATTTTTTTTCTAATGCTTATCTATTTGACAAATAAGAAGGTCATTACATTGAAAGGCAACACAGACAGTTTTTACCCAGTGTAGTATGAATGGATCTCTTTCCAGCCAAAGTATTACTTACTGAATGCTAGTATTCATATTTATCATAATTATACACTGAATGTATCGATTGTTAAATGAATCACAAAGCTTTGTGATTTCTCGAGAAGGACTGCCACAGTATTGGTTTATAAGGAATATAAATGTGAATGTGTGTTAAGGATTGGACAATTTTTAGTTGGTTGGTAAAAGAAATGACAGTATCAAAGAGAAGGGGGCTCTTGGGCTCACTGCTTAATCTTCGTCAGCTTCAGATTGTTGAACTGTAAAACTAGTTTCTCTTGCTGGAGTTACGCAAGGAACCAAGCAAAGTAAAAAATGCAAAAGTCCCAGGAAAGGACTACTATCCACCATATGACAGACAGATCTTGCCCTGCCCTGTGCCTCCTAAATCACCTACATATCAAAGCTGGGGCTTTGCCATCACCAGAGTATCTGGAGGAATGAGAACACTCCCAACTCAGAGGTCGTAGTTAACACTTGCTCACTGGTTCTCTTCCAACAGGCACTTTGCCAGGAAGGTGGATGTTTGTGTTCTTGCTATTGCAAATACCCAGTATCATATTAAAACTCCAGTGGGCTCATGTTATTAAGAAGAAATAGCTGACTTCCCTTAAAGATTAGTTTTCCTAGTAGTTGGAAAATCATTTTTTTCTTTCATCAATAAACATATAGACTCAAATATATGTATGCATTCATATATACACAAGCATCTTCATTTCAGAAGCAAAATAATTGATCAAGTATAAGCCCAATGAGAAGATAGGTGGGTGAAAAATTTTCTATTGAAACTTTCAAACTCTGGGCTGAGTTTATGTGCTGATTGCCGTCTTCTCTAGGTGAGACAAACTTGAACTGTTTATTTGGTTTATTTAAGCAATTAGTTATAAAATTAGGTTGAGATTTTAAGGCCGTGGTAGTTATTCTTTATGAGTCTGGGCCCCGAACACAAATATTTCTTTAAGTTTTTCACTTGAGAATTGCTTTCTTCGGGTGAGCGTTGGCAAATGCTATGAAATGTATAAATCTGGAATGCTAGGAAATATAGGAAAGAGAAGGAAATTACCTCAGACTGCCTGGAGGCACAATGCTGCTTTCTTGAAATAAAAGCATCCCCTGTCCTGACCGACCCATTGCAGTCCAACCGAGCATGCCGTTCTGTTCTGTCACTCAGCCTGCCGGGAGAGAGGGGAGCCGAGGGCTGACATGGGTACCTGACGTTACAAAGAGCCTATGTGTCCCTAGTCCCATTTCTCATTCTTCCCAGGGCTTGAGGGGAGAGATGCTTTGTTATTTTTCTCAAGGTCTGTCATAAATGGCCTTTGACAGAATGCCCAGAAGGTCTGAGCAAGAACGGCTGGGGCTGGTTGGCACTGGTGTGCTTCATGCTAGTGGGCTGAAGAGTCAAAGCCACTCCACTCGAGGGTACCGAGGCACTGCCTTTGGGTCCAGCAAAGAAGGTTCATTGTCGAGGAGCAAGCGAAGACTCTTGGCTACAATGGACGGTAGCAATTCTGACAGGAATAAAATGATAAGACTTGAGAGGCCACGTGAGAGTCCCCAAAGCTACCTAGGGCTTTAACATTTTACCACAGTCCTATTCCAGCCATCCAGTGTGGTGGATTCTGTGGTGGAAGAACATTTCTCTAAGTCTGCTTCTCATTATTTGCCCTAACATCTAAAATGGGACCATCGTGTGACAGGTAGTAATAAGGAACGCCACCCATGTTCCAACCAAACATGGTACAGCAGCACATCTTTCTCCTGAGTGACCCCATTGACAACCGTTATTCCACACACGAGCCCCTACACATACTGTGACTAGAGCAACTCACTGGAATTAAATTGTTGAATTGTACTCCATAATTTGTGGAGCCCTGGTTTCACATGGTTCTTTTTTCCAATAGGGCAAACATTTCTGAACTCCTATGTCAGTCAAAATCTAACCACCCACCAGTAGCCTCTGATGAAGGAACTGTGGGGACGCTTGACACTCCGGTTCTCACACCAGACTCTCCAGCTGCCAGGCTTGCACAGCCATGGTATCAAGGTAACATGGTTAAAAGGGCTGGCGGTCACATCCCTCCAGCTTTGTGTCACTTGAGAGACACACAGGAGCTTTTCCCTTCATCAGGAATTGTGTAGCCCTTACATGGATCTCTTCAGAAAATTGACAGTCTTGGGACAATAAAGCATTTACTTTATTACCATGGAAATTTTCACGGTCCTAGGGAATATATACAAGGCAGGAGTGAGAATTAGAAAGTTTCTGTGATTTTGACAAAAGGAAATGGTTTTTGACAATAAGATGATTGATGGATCCGTGTACCAAAGTGCAGTGGAATGTTTTTATTTTTTTCCCTTTTCTCTGGAGAGTTAGTAACAAAACCAGAGACTATCCCCGGTGCCTAAAATAGTGACATTTTACCCTGTCCGTCATAGACTTCTTTCCTAGTAAAAGCAAAACTGACTGCAGCTATTCAAAGTCTCACTATGAATATTCATTTTTGCATGTGCATCAAAAGTGGATGATGACTTTTCCAGTGAGCAAGAGCAGAGTCAGAAGAACAGAGCCAGGAGGTGTGTACAGTGTCGACTTGACTCATCTTAAAAATTTGCTCCAACAGTGAGCTTTGTGAAGTTAGGCACAAAGAAAATAATGTAGCCGTTGTGTTTCCTACGTTCACATAAATCCTTGTGAGTAAGTTCTGGAGTAGCAAGGGTAGACTGCACTTTAAGAGATGGGTGGAGTTTTGGCTTAGAGATGGTAAAGAGTTAGTTCTAGAAATGAAAACTACAGAAATCACTTGGCAGAATTTCAAGATAGAAAAGTACGAGGACTGTTTGATTCAGGACACCCAACGGGAATGAGGAGGAAGCAGAAGCATGAGATAAAGTCCATCCGAGCATATTGTAGAAAATCTTCAGTTGCTAAGAGGGAAGCCAGCTCTTTAGCAAGGAAGCAGTAGGAGACTGATGCAAATTTCAACTTAGACTGATGGTTTTAGATCTTTACCACATATTGGTAGCCATGATGTGGACTGGAGTCTCAAAGGCAGCAAAGATCTATCTGGAGTACATTTGAAATCATCTGAGTGAGAGGTGATCAGAATTTAAACTATGAAGGCAACTATGGAGATACAAAGGGAGGGCTTGGGTCTCATAACTGTGAAATGAGGCTCCAGAATTGCTTCCTCAGATCACATCTTCCTTGACTTGTCTACATCCCAAAGAAGTTCCAAGGTAAAGGGAGAGGAGGGGTGACACGAATGGATACCCAATAGCTGACATCAAAAGAGAGAAATAGAAGAAGGTTTCAACAGGAAAGCATTGATCACCATTCTAACTTGATCAAGTGTCCTAAAACCAACTTAGGTGAAGGAAAACTTCCTGTGCTGTTTAAAGTTTCACAGTGGCAGATGGTTGCCACTATTGCTTGGATCAAAAGGTAATGTCCTGCATAAACCAGAACAGTAGTAAAATGTACTCTTCTAAGTCCCCAAAGGACAGTTGTTAAAAATACTAAGCAAATATTATATGAGAATATGGAAAACAAATTGTTCAGGAGGTCTACAAATGGCCAAAACGTAGACAGCACTGCTGAAGATAATCAAGATTCCCTAAAATGCATTGGAACTGACCTTACTGTCCTGTCAGCGGCCTGTCTGGCTCTCATTGCTCAAATGTTCAGGCCTAACATGAGGCTGTTCAAATAAAGGAAGGTCTGTTATCAATTATTTATTTATTTTTTTAGAGAATTTCCTATACAAGTACTGTATTTATATCATTTCCACCCATCCCTACTCACCCTCAACTCTTCCCATGTTCCTCCTATATCCCCTTTCAAGTTTATAACCATTTTTATTATTGTTACACATATATACAAACACATATATACATATATATGTGTTCACACACACACACACACACACACACACACACACACATATACACACACACCTACTGAGTTCATTTAATGTTGATTATCTGTATACATGTTTAGGGATAACCTGTGAAGACTGAATAAACATGACAGGGGACTCATCCATGTAGTCAAGTTGTTCTCCCTCCCTCGGCAGCCATTGATTGCCTGTCGCTCTTCATCTAAGAGGTGAGACCTTGTCAAACTTTCCTATCCACATTGGCATGTCACTTTGCAAGTCTTGTTTAGAAAATGATTTTATTTTATTATTATATTTCATTTTATATATTTTTATTTTTTAAATTTTTATAATTTTATTATACATTTTATTCATAGTTTTGGGTGTGGCAGAGTACACCTGGAGAATCCCAGGACTCGGTGTGAATTCCAGGACAGCCAGGGCTATGTAGAGAGACCCTGTGTCAAAAACAAATCAAACAGAAAGAAACAAGCAATAGCAGACACTGTCTCATAGCAGGTATCTTGGCCCTCTAGTTCTGACAATATTTCCACCCACTCTGTGGCGATATTTCCCGGGCCTCAGGGGGAGTGGTTGTGTTGTAGATACGTCATTTGAGGCCGGACTCTCACAGACACGTATGTTCTGCATGTTGAGCAGTTGTAGAGCTCTGCAATGTCTCCATCTGGTGCAAAAAGAAGCTTCTTTGGTGAGGGGTCAGAGATCCACTTCTCTGTGGGTATAAGGATAAGTATTTGGAATACAGTTAGAATTATATTAGTTTAGGAAAATGACAGAAATAGGTTCTCTTCTAGGGTCTATGACCACTCCAGCCACAGGTAATTGACTATCTTTACAGGCATGAATTCCTCCCTTCTGAGTGAGACTTAAGTCCAAGCGGACAGCTGTTGGTTACTCCCAAGATAAAAGTCCCGCTTTTGGACCATTCAGGATATTTCTAGGTACGGTTGTTTGTAGGGTTACAGCTGGATAGGACCAGTGATCACATTTTCCCCTTGGCAGTTTGTATATCAACTGTTCAGGTCGGTTCCAGCTGGATTGCTCCAAGTTCTGTGTCCAAAGCCTGTGGCGTCTTAAATAATACGGTCTTTCCATCAAGTTTGAGGAGGTAGCTAATGGTAATGGAAATATGTTGCCAGAGTAACAGAAGTAACCCACACTATTTTCAGGCTCAGTCTTAGCAATTATGGAAATGAAAATCAAAACCATTTTGAGATTTCATTTTACCAAAATCAGAATGTCTAAGATCAAGGAGACAACTTCCAGTAAATGGTGAGGATGGGGCAAACATCGAAACTCATTTACTGTTGGTAGGGTTGCAAATAGATGCACCCACTGCAGAAATCAATTTAGAGAATTCTCAAAACGTTAAAGGTAGATCTACTGCATTATCCAACTATACCCTCCTTGGCATAGGCCAAAGGATCACTGTCCTCCTACGTAGATACTTGCTCAGTCCTGTTCAGTGCAACTCTACTCACAACAGGCAGGGAACAAAAACAACCTAAGCATTCCTTAACCAATGGATGGATGAAGAAAATTTGGTACACATGTAGCTGTATTAAAATGAAATCATGAAACTTGTAGGTAAATGGATGGAGCTGGAAAATATTTTACTAAGTGATGTGGCCCAGATGCCAAAAGACAAACATCTGTGTTCTTTCTTATTTGTGAATTCTAACCTCAAACCTTTAGATTTGAGGGTATACACTGAAGTAACTGCTGGAGCTAGGAAAGGAGAAAGGGACCAAGGTGGGGAGAAGAGAAGGTGCTCTAGAGAGGAGGACGGCAGTGCATGGTTGCTGTGAAGGAGAAAGGGGATGGTGAGGCTTTAACTGGCAGGGAGGGGGGGAAGGGCAATGCAGAGAGAGACTAAGGATGTTTGAAAAGCCATAGGAAAACATCATTTTATAAGCTTACTTAAAACTACATTGTGTGCGTGTGTGTGTGTGTGTCCCCAATTTAAATGAAATTATGCCACATTGGGTGATCCCAGAAACCATAGACTATTTAACTCATATTTGCTAAAAATCGTTACTAATATTGAAGTGAGGGATAACTCTTAAGGGATCATGAAACGTCACTATAAGAATTTGTTAAGTGCTAAGTCCAAAGCAGAGAGTGTTTCCTAAACCCAACCAAGAGTATAGTTGCACTGTGTGGGGAAATACAGTAAAAGCTTAAGAAGGTGCAATTCACTCTTTTTTTTTTTTCTTGCTTTCTGACTGTAAATTAAGTAAGGCATCAGAACAGACTGTAACCACAGGAGAAATACACAGACACTACCCAGAGAGGAAAGGCTAGGACAGAGGCAACTGCAAAAGTGTGGGAAGGGGCTGGAGGGTGGTCTCCAAGTTAACAGTTTGACACTCTGTGTAAAATACCGAAGTGCTCCTGACAGATCCCATCGAGCCACACCTGCCCAGTGCCTGCTGGCTGGCTGAGGCTGGCACACGCATGCGGAAGAGGATGGTAGGTGAGCTTTTTGTGCCTCCTGTTTTCCTCCTGTCTCCAGATGGGCTCCATAGGAATGTGTGTGTGTGTGTGTGTGTGTGCGCGTGTGCGTGTGTGTGTGTGTGTGTGTGTGTGTGTGTGTGTGTGTGGGGTTTCTTTTCCTTGGCTCCTGAGTGAAATCATTTTGATCCTGGCACTTGGTGACCCAGCATGCTTCCTCCCGCTAACGACAAGCCTGTCTGCAGAACAGAACATCACCTTTGAGATGGCTGTTTATCTGGGCAGTGTACAGCCTCTGCAGCCCACGGGGGCCCCTCCTTCAAAAGCATTGCGGAGCAGGCTCACCTGATGAAAGCCTGAACTGTGTCTGCTCCATTTGATTAAGGGCAATGGCCATCTCATTAGGTAAAGTGGCCTGAGGAATCCAGTCTGTGGGGACAGATGTTTTTGCATCTCTCTGGCGCCCACAGGGCCTCCTACAGCTTGGAGGCTGGAGTACAAAGAAGGCAGTGATAAGAGGTTCTGGAATCCTATGACTGCCTCAAAGAGTGCTAACTGCCCACGAGATGGATAGTTAGGGGGCAAAGGCTAAAAAAATTAGATTAATTTACCTCAGCTGTGTTCACTGAAGGATTGGCTTGCAGTCTGTATTGGGGCATTAGCGATCAGACCTCAGAGACTGGGGCCAAGTCTCAAGTTTGCAGGGAGAGAGGAAGATGGATTGCCTCTCAGCATGTCTGCTCCCTGGGAAGGCAATGGCCTCCAAAGGCAGCCCTGAATTACAAAGAATCCTACAGAAAGCCAGGGAGAAAGCAAGTCATATGTCCCTTGGGATATGCCCTTGGAAATGGAAGCTCTCTTCTCATCCAAGTAAGGCCACCCAGGACATACTGCCTTAAAGACACAGGCAGTCACATCTTCCTCTGTGATCTACAACTCTTGCTTCGGGTGAACTGAAAAGCAAATAGAATTGTCTTTGAAATAATGTGTTAGTTCCAATATTGCCAGTTATGTAGTGGTGGGGGGGCGGGAAGAACTGAGGGGGGGTTAGGCCTTTGTCTTCTAGGCTTATCTTTTTAAAAATACTTTTAAAAAGTGTGTGTGTATGAGTACTTTGCCTGCACGTGTCAGTGTACTGAGTACATGCAGTGCCCACTGAGGCCAGAGAAGAGATTGAATATACTGGAATTGGAGTTACAGATGGTTTGAGCTACCATGTGGGTGCTGGGAACCAAACCTGGGTTCTCTGCCAAAGGTTACACACTCTTAACCACTTAGACATCTCTCCAGGACCACAAGAGACACGGATACGCTAGGAAATCATGAAGTCACATTTCAGCTTATTTGACAAGCCTACTATTTTTATCAATATTATTGTTTTGTGGTGCTAGGGCCAAATCAGGGCATTGCTTTTAAGAGCAAGGGCTCTACCCCTGAGCTACATGGAGCCCTAGGCCAAGGCTCCTTTAAGAAGTCACCTGGCACAATGCTGATGCTTTACATAATGAGGCTGATCATTGAACTGAAAAGCCCGGTGCCCCTAGCACCTAGAGGCACTGACCTCTCCTCAGTTTAATGTCAAATACTCGCTCTCCCAGAAATCCTTGTATCCTCATAACATTTAATGAGCCAATCCAGTGCCTGGGTTCTGGCCAGTCAGAGAGATCCCCTGCTCCCTTAAAAAGCTCACATAGAGAGCTCTATTATGGTCGGCCATCTTGTGTGGTGGTGCCAGATCACAGCACACTGGTTGGCTCTGCAGAATAAAGGCTCCTTGCTTTTGCTTCAGAACTGGTCTCCTGGTGGTACTTGAGGAGGGTGATTTCAAACACTGGGCACAACAGAACAAATTTGTATGAGTTGTACAAGAATAACATGTAATGTAATGCTCACAAATAACTAATTCATGGGTTAGAGTACCTGTGTGTCCTTAACTAGATGGTCAGCTACTGTCATGTAGAAGCCCTGCTAGGGTCCCCAACAATGCAAACTAGCATCAAAAACAAAAGAAGAAAAGCTTAAGCAAGATGAGCATGGTGTTACATGGCTGTAATCTCAGCATTCAGGAGGCTGAGGCAGGAGGATCTGAGTTCAAAGCCAGCCTGGACTACTGAGTAAAGTTTTGTACTGAAGGAAAGAAAAAGCCTATATAAACAAATGCCCACCTCCCACAATGTTTCCTGTTTCAATGCTGTATGCATTGAGTTTGGAAGTAGGCTGAAGCTGGCACAAGAGAGACCACAGGCTTTGAGAACTGAGAGCTGTAAAGTGTGCCGGAAGGAAGGCAGGCCTGGGGGAGAATGTCATGGCACTTGGGGGGAAATGATGTGGAAAATGAAGATCAAATTCTCAGCTTTCAGTCTGTTGTGGACCATGTTCAAAGGGAAATCACTGTCCTGGAACACTCTTCATTTGTAAAACATACGAATCAAGTTGCACAGTAGACAGGAAATTACACTGAAAATTATAGAGCCTTAAACCCATGAAGAAACACTATGTCTCAGAGAAGTCTTGGAATTTCCAAAGTCACACATCTAAGGAGAAAACCAGTGCCCCCATGTCTCCTGACCAATCAACTCGGTGCCTCCTCGGGTACATGCTCCGCATTTCTGTAGTGACTAGGAAAGGTCTAGGGCCTTAATGGAACTCAAATTGAAATCAAGGAATACCCACAAACCACTATTTAAACAGAGTCATAGGATCAAACATTTACAGAGGGGAAAAATTAACATTCTTGGATGGAGTTCAGTGGTAAGCAAGCTGGTGCACAAATGCAGCTGCTTTGGTGTGAAATTGATGGGATGAAGGGACACAGGTAATAAATAGGATGTGCTCTACCTTTCAGAGAACAGAAGTCTTATTTACATGGCCCTAAATTCACCCATCACAGAAATGTAAGGACAAGTTCTGAAAAAAGACTACCAGTGATAGCAAAGCAAATCATTCTTAGCTTTTAAGATGCACAGTAGAGTGGGAGACTAGACTACAAATCAGACTCTGAGATGGGAGTTTGAAGCCCAAATGCCTATAAGGATAGGAAACCACACAAATGAATGAAGAAGGCTAGGGGAAAAGACACAGTACCCACTGGGTGTTGGAGAAATGCTCAGCCATTGAAGTTCCTGCTACGCAAGCATGAGACCCAGAGTTCACATCCCCAGAATTCATGTAAAAAGCCATTCACAGTGGGTACATGCTTGTAACTCTAGCACTGGGGTGGGGTGGGGCATTAGGGGTGGAGCAGTAGATAGAGTCAGGAGGATTGCTGGAGCCCATTTGTTCAGAAAGCCTAGTTAGTTCAGTGAGAAACTCTGTCTCAAAAAATAAAGGAGAGTGGTTGAGGAAAGACAGCTGGCATTGACCATGGGCCTCCTCCACACACAGATGCAAACACTTGTACACATACCCTCATTTGTACATGTACATACACACATTAACAAGTATGTACAACACACACACACATGCACACAGCACACCACAGGCTGTTGAGACTGTGGCACGTTGGATTCCACATCCATTCTCAATTTCAGTCAGTTACAGCTACATCTGAATAAATTGCTAGTGTGATTTGATCTTTTTCAAGCAAAATAGACTAGAAGTTTATGTGAATGACTTTGTTTGCTTGTTTGTTTGGAGACAGGGTTTCTCTGTTGTAACTCTGACTGTCCTAGAACTCACTCTGTAGGCCAGGCTGGCCTCGAACTCACAGAGATCCACTTGACTCTGCCTCCTGAGTGCTGGGATTAAAGGTGATGTGCCACCCCCAACCTGCTGAACGGCCTCAATTTTAATGTGTACCACAAATTAAAAAACAAAAAATAAAACAATTCAATTTTGTGTTAGTTACTTTTCTATTGCTCTGAAGAGATACCATGATCAAGGCAACTCATAAAGGAAGGCATTTAGTTGCCGACTTCCTTACAGTTAGAGGGTTGGTCTGCGACCATCATGGTGGGAGTGTGGCGGCAGGCAGGCGAGCATATGGTGCTGGAGCAGTAACTGAAAACTTACATCTGTGTACAAGATGGAGATGTGAGCAAAACTGGGCCTGGGCTGGGCTTTTGAAAATTCAAAGCCCACCCCCATTGACACACCTTCCTAAGCAATACACTAACTGGGACCAAACATTCAAGTACATGAGCCTATGGAGGCCATCCTTATCCAAACCACCACAGGGACTTACCAAAAAAAGAAAAGAAAGTGCGTGTGTGTGTGTGTGTGTGTGTGTGTGTGTGTGTGTGCGTGGTGGCGGGGGGTGTCCTTTGGGATTGTCTGTTCGTGAAACTGAAAAGAAGAATGATCGAAGAGAAAGATTAAACACCGAGATCTGGAGTTGGATGGAGAGTAGTAAGAACGCACTAGAAGAGTCAAAGTTCAGGTTGCACAGGCCACATTGTCATCCACTTCCTCTGTGACAATGCAGGAAAATAATTTAATCTAAAAAATTGACACATAAATAAAAACAGTCAGCCAGGAGATGGCTGTGAGCAGGACAATGGGATCAACAAACACCTCTGAACCTCATTATAGTGGTTTTTATTTTGTTAAGTCTCATCCTGGATGCCAGGGATGATGGAGACCACACAAGGATGGGTAGCACTTCACTGACCAGATCTAAGCATCAGCCCTATGACCAAGACAAGCACAAAAGACAAGACAAAAGCCCAACACTGTCATTTGTATGACCATGGAAGGATGGTTTCAGACTGAAGCAAACAGTACATTGTAATGACATTTTCTGTCTGCCCCTATTCTGATAGATGTTACCATTGAACCTGTTACTAATTTTACCCAAAACTCTTCCAAAAGTTGAATTCTTCTTTCTCAGTCATGGTCACTCTTTAGAGCTACAGAGCATCCTGAGTTCATGTCACCATGAGGCTGGGAGTGTCCTTTGTTCTTCTACCTTGGATCTCTGGGATCATATGATGATCGTCTCTTCTTTAACTCTACGTATTGGTGGAGTGAACCATCTTCTTCAGAAAAAGCATGAGCTCCTCGTTTAGACCTGTGTTCAGTTACATCTCTTGCGTTAACGGTGTGGTGTGGGACTCCTCTTCCCTGGATCTGTGAAGGTCTTCTTTACTTCATTGCTTTTAAGCTTTGGTGCTACTTGAAGAATTCCAGGCTGTCCCAACCTTCTATACATGACGTCCAAAGTTTCTGATTTGTTTAAGGTTAGTCTGGATCATAAGTTTTTGTCTGGTCTGAGGATTAACAAAAATAGCTAGTCAGCTTTGTTACTTGTTTCAATGTGGATGGCAAAGAGAGAGGGGCTCAGCTTGACTCTCAAATGTGTCCCTGGTCTGTCATGGAAGCTAACCCAGAACTTGGTCTTCTCCACAACTGTACAGAATGAGTAATCTCCAAGGCCAGTGGCTTTCATGAGCACAGGTGCACTGCCTTCTCCAAGAATCTCCATCATCAGCTGCTTCTTACTGTGGCATCAGTCCCGTGGGCCATTTCCTTTTCTTAACTTGTTATTCTAAGCATTCAATGGACTTTTGATCTGAGGATTTTTGCCCTTGATTTCTAGATGTTGATTTATTATTTACCTAATAATCCTGTCACCTATTCTTTTTAAATTCCTTTTAGATGACAATCACATGCATCAACACTCTTATAGTAAAACTATTTTCCACTCTTTATTTTCAGATTGTAGCCTTTTAATTTCTTTAATTTTATCTTCCATTTTTGTGTTGAATGATTCTTTTTGACTATTAATAATCCAAATAGCTATTTCATGCTTTCTTAAACATGTTCAAATATACATATGTAAGATATGATACGTTATATATTATATGCCTGTATAATATTATTTAAAGTGTTATATATCAAATTATATATTTTCTCTGTATACATGTCAGGAATGCAGTAAATCTAATTTTTAAAAAGGCCAAAGGCTGATGGTACCCTAAAAATAAGCTGACAATGGGTGTAATTGTAACACTGAATAGATTTGTGCAGATGCTATGAGAAAGTCCCCCAGATTTTCTGCACAGAGAATATGATGTATAACATATTACATAATAAGACTGTATTACACAGATATTGTAAATCATATTAAACATAGCAAAAAGCTATTACTATATATCAGTACACAAATAGTACACAATTAGATATTCTGTCTCATTGGTATACATGGATACATGGATATATGGATGAGAGATGAATAGGTAGATGACCCATAGATGATAAATAAGTATGTGGGAAGATGATAGATAGATAGATAGATAGATAGATAGATAGATAGATAGATAATTAAGCTGAGTAAAAACACAGAGTGCTTGGTATTCACATGTGCATCTTACTATCCCTCAGAGAGTGTTGTCTATTAGTGGCACTTGCTTCTTTCACAGACTTTGGCCAATCAGAAGAGAGAAAGGAAAGATTATTGGTTGAGTTAGCTTTTCCTCGGCTCTTGAGACTTAGATCTCAAGGTTGTAAGGTTAATTTTTTTTTGAACTCAGGAACACTGCTTCTAGCCATCAGGGCAAGGCCCTGCTCCTCAGAATCACTCCCCTTTTCTCTTCTTGACCGCCAGTGTTGTCAGGTTGGAAGCAGATGGCATGAGGACTACAATTATTCTGAGGCCCTTTATTTGGAGGTATGTGTTCTGGCTCGGCTTGGGGAATATGGGGGGGGGGTAAGAAGCTTCTATGTGAAAACAGGCATTGTGACACTAACCTTCATGCCCATTTGCAAATGGACTGGTTAAACACGTAATTCCCTTTTACAGCGTTAGAGGAAGACGTATACGATAGAAATATATTGAAATAGTTATCACACTAATTAGTGGTAACACATAATTAAGGCCTTTTACTTTTATTTTGTCAAGGAAAACATATGTATTAGACTGTGGAAGAAAGATTTTTAAAAATATTTATATTTCAATGTTAATAGTTAGTACGAGGAGAAAACATTTCAGTGCACTAAGTTCATGCATATATGATGTGTATAAAAAGAGCCTAAAATAAATATTTACCCTGATAATTGTTTTTAGTGAAATAGTGTAAACTATAAATATGGTTGAAAGGAAACTTTAACTTCTAAACAGATGTTTTCTTCATAAACTCCACCAAACTGTTTCTGTCCAGTTACTTATAACCATATATTTCACTCATAATCAGATACATATTTTTATTTAAGCTGTTCATTAACTAAATATACTCTTGATTTTTTCAGGTTGTTTATTCATAGGCTGTGAGTCTATATAAATAGGGAAGAATAAAAAAGTTTTAAATAGCTCCTAACACACAGACTAAAGGAAAATTTTTAAAAATGTTGCACATTTAGAAGTGACCAGAAGTTCCTTCTGAATAACTCCGTTGATGACTGATGTTTATGTTGGCTTTTACATCCTGGCTTCCATTCTTTCAAAATTATGGGGACAAATAGGTCAAGAAACATTATATTGAGAAAGTAATTTTATTAATTGAGGATATTTGCTTATCTAGATCCAATCCAGTGGCCTTTTGCCCTAAAATGGTGTTTCCAAGAAAAAATAAATAAAAAGTTACAAAAATGTTTTTTTTGTTTTCCAGAGAGTTTCACGGAACATGCTGTCCTGGAGTTGGACACACATACCATGTGGCTAATGTACCAATTCAATGCTGAAATTCCTTGGTACAAATTGGAGATAGTTTTCTGAACCCCTGGCAGAGTTTGTTTTCAGAAGAACACCATGCAGACATTTTCAGAAACTGTGGATATATACATGTCAATAATCCCTGAGTGCAGATTCTTCCAGAAGTCTTGCAGTAGCATTGCATTTCATGATTCATGGGGTGCTTGATTCTGATATATGACTGTCAAGCTTGCTTGCTCTGTTCTGGCTCCAGCCTGCATTTCCTCTCGATTGGGATTTATAACAGAGTGTACTGGCTGTTCTGTCTGCTGGTGGAAAACAAGGAAACAAAAATAAAAGATCTCTTTGTAAACATCCAGGTGCGGTTTTTCAAGCCAATTCCTAACTCACGTCCCAGAGGAAATCATAGTTTTATTTGCAATATTAAATAACATTTCTCTGGGGGAAAATGGTGAGCAAGACTTTCTAGCAGCATCAGCTAGAATCAGAACTGTAGGATAGTTGCAGAGCTTCCTGAGGGGAAGAGGGAGATGTCTCTTTCTTTCATTGAGTGTCCTGATTAAACAGGTCTTCTCCATTCTTGTCAATGTGTTTACTACGATGACAACCTCACCAGGAAGCCCTTCAAATGTGTGAGAATTCTAAGGACAACGCCACACATGGTGCACCTGGCACCTATTGAAGCGCTAGGCTACTTGAGACTACTGCCCTTGTTCAGAGTCCGTTGTACCCTCCTACAACTCGAGATTATGTGTAATACGATGTGCTTAGACAAACTTGATTTCTGTAAGATCGTTCTTCTCAAATTAAATCCTACAAAGCCAGGCATGATAGTACATCCAATCCAGCACTTGGGAAGCTGAATCAAGAGGACTGCAAGTTTAAGGTCAATGTGGGCTACAAAGTGAATTCCTGGAGAGCCTAGTTTCTCCTTGATAATACTCAGAAAGACTCCTAGGAGATAAAATACCAGCTATAGTGTATTGACTTTCATGATGGCTGTCAATTGATGACTTTCATTGAGACTTATCTGAAAGGAACACTTTCTAAAAAGGATAATTCATTAAAGTGCATTGTTAGATACTCTTCGTTTTGTATTTTTTCCCTAAGTCATGAGTGGGTCCATTACAGTGATCCCTTGCCCTCAGTGTCTCTTCACAGATAAACTGTTTCACTAGGCAATGGGAACAAGTATAATGATCTTGTCACTAATTCTTTCTGGGTATATCAACTTCTAGTCAAATATAGTTAACAATTCCTAGTCTCCCCTTGATGAATGCATGTTTTACCTCATATTTTCATATCTATCAATTTAGTGTATATATATATATATATATATATATATATATAAAAACTATGGATTATATGGTGAAGTTATTATTGTAATCAAGCTAATTAGCATATCTATTATCTCATATAGGTTCTTATTTTGTTTTTAGTAATCTGTTCTCTTATAAAATTTTCTAGTATACGGCAGTCTTGATTATATTCTTCATCTCTAGAATTCCATCCTCTAACATAAAACATTGTACATTTGACCACTTCTCCTCAGCTCACAACCACAATTCTACTCTGTGTACATATTGATTAGACATTTCCAAGGATAACTTACAAATACTGTTGATTCCAAACACTTCACTCTCACCTTTGTAGTCTGTAAGACAGGTGGCATTGCTGTTGCTTATGTAATCGGTTGACTCAACACCTATACACACTGTTCTCCAGACATTACACTGTTAAGAAAGCGTATGTGGGAGCTGAAGAGATGGATCAACGGTTAAGAGCACTTGTTTCTCTCGGAGAGGACCCAGGTTCAGTTCCCATCACCCACGTGGTGGCTCACAACTACCTGTAACACCAGTGCCGGAGGATCTGGTAACCTCTTCTGACCTCCTCGGGCACCAAGCACACATGTGGTACCCATACGTAGATGCAGCAAGACTGTCATACTTAATACAGTATGAATAAATCTTCTTTTTAAAAGAAAACATGTTTATACTCAGGGTTAATGGGTCCATGTTCTGTGCTATAGGATACAGATCTCAAGTAGTCTAATTTCAAACCAGGCTAAAATAGCATTATTTAAAATGCCAAAGGAGAATCTTCAAATAGGAAGCAGACTCCTCAGACAAATATGTCATTCTGTGTCTCTTGCCAGAACCCTACAGCCCACCATGATGGAAACTGGAAAAGACATTAGCTTTTATTTCCACATTTCCAAATGTAGATTATAGGTATGTGACTGTATATCCTAGAAAGCGTGACTCCACTTCCCTCCATCTTCCATGCACAGCCTGCAAGTATTCAAGACACCATGTGACACTGCTGATGAAGAGGATATGGATTATATTAATAAATAATTGAGTTTAGAGTACAAGCTTTCACATGTGATATTATGACTTATTAGGGCCAAGCCTGTGTCCCGTGAAGCCACTTGGAGAAATGCATGACTGGGTTCAAATGGAAGTTCTAAACACTGGGAGGAAAAATCAAAGTTCTTCAACCTTAAATCATCCTGGGTAAAAACTCATGATCAGAGACTAGGAGAGCAACAGGATGGAATCTAACAGCAGACAGGGTGGTTGAGTTCCACAAAAGGAGCCAGGAAACTTATACCTCCCTTGATCATCTCTATTTGTCCCAACTTCATGAATTGAGGATTATGACATTCAAAAAGATTTATGAAAGTTTTGAGTTTTAAAAAATATTTTTAAGGCTTATTTCTTTATGTATTTTATGTAAATGAGTGCTATGTCTGCATGTACATCTGCACACCAGTAGAGGGCATCAAGACCTCATTATGGATGGTTTTTAGCCACCACGTGGTTCCTGGGAACTGAACTCAGAACCACTAGAAGAGAAGACTATCCAGTTCTCTTAACTACTGAGCCACTTCTCCAGATCCAAGTTTTGAGTTTTAATTTTTGATTTCTGCTACTTATGATGTGCTTCTTGACAAGATTTAAGGCATGCATAATTTGTCCTCATGGACCAAGGATAGTTAGGTGGCTTAGAGTATCTCTCTTTGCATAGCGATAAATACTCTGGATCATATTTTGTCCTTGAAAAAGAGACGCAGTGGGATCAGACAGGATAGACATACATAAAATATGACTGTAACTCCAGAGGCTTATTTCACGCTATTTTTTCAAAGCAATAGCAATAACTGGACACAAATTGTAGAATTTCCTTTCTTTTTTTTTGTTTTTCCTTGTTGTCTTACTTATAAAAAACAAATTTGGTGCCCCTGCTCTGTCATGTTCTGAATGGGTTTGCCATGATCTAGTCCGAGCAATCACCTTAGGCAAAATGTAGGCTACCAATGAGACCCTTCACCTTGCCTTGCTCCGCCCCCCTCCTCTGTCATTCCTCCAAACATCCTTGGAGCTCTCCCTAGTAACGTGTCATGCTCACAGCAGCACCTTGTAGTTCTAAAAGCATCATTACGGCAACATCTTTTAACTTTGAGTTTCCGTGGCTCTCTTCTTCCACCAAGCTTAACTTGCTTATTGTCAATTTCCTTGGTGTCCCTTTCAAAGGCACAAAGGAGAAAATTGAAGCTTCATGTGCGAGTCAAACCTACGACCTGGGACTCCCTCTCACAACTCTCTAAACTACTAAGCAAATAAACCACGTTTAAATCTAATACAAACACCTTGTCCTTACATGCCCCAGCCCCCACTGCAGGAGCAGAAAATTATACTGGTGTGTTTAAAGATTGGAAGGAAAGGAAGGAAACCTTAAGCCAAGCAAATTGAAAATAAATATTATTTTTCTCTAAACCTACACCAGTGTGAAAAAGTCTCCCTTCAAGAAACAAACTCTGCTGTTAGCTCCCAGTGTGCCAAAATGTCAGCCATGACAGCTCTTACTCTCCCTCCTGAAAGAAACTGAGAGGGTGCTTTCTTCTCAGATTGTAAACTCAGCATTATTGTGAATCTTTTCTAGACTCCCAGAATTCTAGGGTCCAAAAGCATTTAAGTTTCCAGCTCAAAAACACAGAAACGGACTACTGTAAAAAGTATTTTGGCAACTCTGTCTTTCTAATAAAAGTAGTTTGAGAAATCTTAATTGGATAATTAAAACCCTTTACAGTGTTTTCTGAGAAACATACCTAAATGATACTGTAAAATGATCAGAAGGACGATCGTGGCGTTTGGATCTGGAATTGCTTGTCAAAATACTACAAAATACTATATACAAGAAGGTGTTCCCTGTCCTGGGTGAGGCAGGAAACCTACAGAAAGTAAATATCTTAATCAAATGGCAGTAAGTCACGCAAGGTCAGTGTGGTTCTTGGCTCTCTCAGAAGCATTTGGAAGGAGAAAATATGCAAATCTACCCTGGGCTATGGACCAACCTTCTGCCCAGGGAGTGCCCTTTGCTTTGTAACATTCTTTAGTCAGTATCATTTTTTTTTCTTATCAATGAAGGCTGGTTACCAGGTTTTTGATGTAACCCCTTTGAGTGTCAGATGAAGGAAATAACTTCAGCCTTCTCTGTAGATGTGCTTCACCAAGTTTTAGACTAGTGCAGAGAGATCACTGTCTAACCAGCCCGATGGGCATCTGTGCTTAAGACTGTCTGTCACACTACAACATTCCCTGTTTCGGTGTCAGTGAGAACTTTGGAGAGAAAATAGGAGTGCTTGTCTGAGAACTACATGGTGACATGTAGATCATGATGAACTCAAACTCACAGAGATCTACCTGTCTCTGCTCCCTGAATACTGGGATTAAAGGCATGTGCCACCTCCACCCCCGCCACTGCACCCTCACCCAGCTTTGCATCTGTTTTGAAAGCTCAAGAACTCATTAAATTTGTTATCCTTTGAGGTTAATGATGAAATAGTTACTAATTATTTGGGAAAATGATACTTTATAATCATTTCGCTGTTAAGTTATAATCCATTTCTATGCTATTTAAAAGAAAAAAGCTATCACCCAAAGATCATTACTGGTTATCTGAGGGCAGTGTGTGTGTGTGTGTGTGTGTGTGTGTGTGTGTGTGTGTGTGTGTATGTGTGTGTGTGTGTTTACATGCTTATGTGTGTCTTTGTCTGTGTGTGCATATATCCAAAAGCACACCAAAAATTATTCATTGAACTGTTTGAATTGCATCACTAAAAATATTCTCTGCCCATAGTGACCACATATTATTCCACAGTATGATTTTTCTATTATATTGACCCAGATAAAATTACTACTATTTAATTGCTTTTAACCAATGGAAATTGGCTCTCGAATATGACTGAACGTAGTAAATATATTTAAAGTATGTTCCCTAGTACTATTGGAGAGTGTGCTTACATTTTCAAACTGTTACATAATCTAGGATGTAAGCAGTCATTCAGAGAAGTAGCAAAATATGGAAAATTTGAAAACAAATGCTTCCACAGGAGAAACATCAAGAGAAGAAAATGGAATCCTTAAGAAATAGCCATGTGCCAGAGACTTAGCAAGTACTTACTGTGATCTGAATGCAGCTCCACAAGACCTACAGCTGAAACCTAGCCACCAAAGTGCTCATAGTGAGAGATGAGACTTCTGGATGATGATTCAGTTATCTTCATAAATGCAATAGACTCTTCTATCAGGCCTCAATGGGACTACCTTATCCCTTATCGCCTTTCCTGATGTTGTTCCTTGGCTCCTGTCTGGAGGGTGCAGCAATGAGACACTCTCTCAGAAGTGATCCTGTGTCCTCGCCAGACCTGAATCTACCAGGGCCTTCGCCTTGCACTTTTCAGCCTCCAGCACCATTCTAAATAAATTCCTGTTGTTTATAAATGCTCAAGCTTTGGTATTTTGTTAAAGAAGCATAAATGGACTGAAACACTCCCTAGCAAAGGAAGCAAAAGATGACGAAGTTCACCAGGTGTAAGCCCGAGTTACCCAGTTTGTGGACAGCAGAGGAGACAGAAAGACACCAGAGAGAGGTGAGTATACGAACATGTTGCCCTGTTGAGAGCATGCTTTCACTTCTTCTTTATTTCTGAACGAGTTCTTCCCAGAGTTCTCCGCTCACCTATCTCTATAAAAGTTCCGAAGTGTTAACTTCCCACCTTATTTTCAACTCCTATATCCAGTACATATGTTTCATCTAAATCAAGTCTAGCAAATAACTGCTGAATACGGAGGTGAGTGGAATTAGGAAAGAGGGTGGTACTGTCTCATCGTGGACAAGGGTATAGAAGACAAGGAATCAGAACATCCGGAGGCCCATGTGGGGGGGTGGGGAATGAAACTCAGAGCTTTTCACAGTTGGGAGAGAAGAGAATTGAGTCCCTTGTGCCTTGGCCACTCTTCAAAGAGGAGCATCAGGCAGCAGCAACAGGCAGCTCTTCATGTGACTGCCACAGTTCAGCCTACATTGCCCCACACTGGGCTTGCAGGAGCAGTAAGTTCAGGAACCAAGGGAACCAAGGGAAACCAAGAGCTACCAGGGAAGCACTCCTTCCAGGAACACTACTATGTGAGCAATTTGATTTTTTTTTTAAATATCCTAAAATAATCTTTGCCATAAATAGTGACCATATAACTAACGAAGAAAGAGACAGACAGGAGTATTTGTTTATATCTTAACTTGTTTGTTTTAGAAATTAGAGATGGATCAAGGTCTCTAAAGGAGAAAGAGATGATGTAAAATATTTAGAATTATTGGAAAAGAAAATTGGTTAAAAAGCCAAAGAAACGAATTCCAGAACTACAAGCAAATTTCAGCTTTATGCCATATGTTATTTATGAAAAAATATGTTTTTACAAGTAAATATGCATCTTCTGTGAGATGATACCTTAAGAAGCCAATGTCTAGCTATCCATATTATCATTGGGTTGTCTGGGGACGGAGAAAAAGAAGTCAACCCCCATGAACTCACTTAGATACATTGAATGTACCTAAGGCAAGACCGTAGTCTTCAGTAATAATGACTGGAGCAACAGCTTTCTTCAAGAGGCAAAGGCCTCTTGCCTTTTTCGCTTAAACCCCAAATGAAAAACAGGTGTTACAAATGAATTGATATTTAATTTTTTTAGACTACCATTGCTCTTTGAAACAAGCAATAAAAACCATTTGTTGCAGCAGGCCTGGTGGATTCAAGGCACCAAACATGTCATTGAAATTTGTTGTCTTTTGGAACGATTTCTCTTTAGAAGCACAGGGGTGTCCACCAGCAGTAGGTTGGCATCAAGTAAATAGCCAAGTCAAATAAATAGTGGTTGATTGCTGCTTGGTCTGCAGGTTGAGGGGCCCATGAAAGCATTTTTCAGAGAAGTCCAAACCCTTTCAGAATGCCTGGGAGTAGAATGATCAGAAGAGAGAGTTCTGGGTCCAAGAAGGAACTGCAGAGATGGCCAGAACATATATTACATTTGGAACAGCAGCGTTTTACAGCTTTTGAATCTAATAAGAAAAATACATATTTCTTAAGCGCACATCAACTGGAAATGGCTTCCAACGATAATAATAATAGACAATATTTATTAAGTACTTGAGTCTCTGGCCCACATCATATAACTTGAGGAGATCCTGCAACTAAATCAAATCCATGTCAGTCCGACTTCAGAGCCGCTGGAAACCACTGCCTCTTCCCTGTCATAGATTAAACTGGGATGCAAGGGCTCGTTTGTCTCAGTTTGGGTTTGGGGTTTTGAGACACAGTGGGAATTGCTTCTTTAAGCCCTTTCCTTCTAGAAATCATCAAGAAGGGGATTTTAGGTGAACATTGCTGAGATACACTGCTCCCGAGGAAGAAGCAATCTGGAAGTTTCCACTTCCATTGAGTTGTGTTTATGTTGCTGTGTTTTCATATGGTGGATAATTAAAGGAAAACAGTTGGATGTATTTTGGGATGTGTGGTTTAGTGGGCATTCCTAAAAGAAGCCAAGAAGCAGACATGGAGATGTTCCCGTGGCAAGAAGCATCTGGCCATTCACAAGTGTTCCCTGAGTCTCCATGTCTCAGACATCCTCCTCATGTCCGCTGAATTAAGCATGCTACCCCCATGTGGCTCCGTTACTCATCAGGCTGTAGAGAGAAGTTGGAAAAAACTCATATAAGTAATCTTTCCTCTCTTTCTCTTCTTCAACTCCCAAGAGATAGCCCTTGGAATCAAAGAAGATTTCTAGCAGAACTCTTATAGCAGAAATCGATGTATTGTCACCTGCACAGAGAGTTCCTTTGTCTGTGAGAATGCAAAGATGGAAACCCACGCTTTTCCACACTCTCTGGCCCTGCGTGCTGGCTCGGATGATCTGCGGCAACTGCTGTCCACAGCTCTTTCTAATAAGCTCAGAGACAATTCCTTCGTGGAGGACAGCCCCTGGAGGAGTTGCTTCAGACTGAGATGAAAACATTCTCCACCATCCATGGTCTCTCGCAGCAACCCTGCACTCCACCCACAACTTCACGCATCGCCGTTCGCGCTAACGCTCCTTGAGTTATACATTTTCCAGATTGCCCTCTGTTTTTAGCAAATACCATGATTGAATCAATTTGGGGATCTTAAAAGGGAAAAAACTGCACATGCAAAGGAGTTTAAATCAATGCCCTATTCTCCTCTGTTCTTTGAAGCATTATGCATAATAGCTAAGACATGCAAAGTCTCTAAGTGCCCATCTACAGAAGAATAGATAAATAAATTGCGGTAGCTCTACACAATGGAATATTAGTTAGTCTTTTGAAAGAAGAGCCTGCCATTTTTAATAACATAGATGGACTTGGAGGAGACTGTGCTAAGTTCAATAAGACACAGAAAGAAATATAGTGCATGAGCTTAGCTATCTGTGGAATTCTAAAATAAAAGACGATTACATAGAAAGAAAACTATATATAATCCCATTGCATTGGTTATAGGGGTAAGGGAGGAGGAGGGAACTGGAATATCTGTCAAAGGGTACAAACGTTCAAAAACAAAGGATGAACATATCCAGACATCTATGTACAATGTGAGGACTAGAGGTAATCATATTGTATTACATACTCCGAATTGGATAAGAGAAAATGCTAGGTAGTCTTACCTCAAAAACTAAATGGTAGAAAACTAGAGGTAGGATAATTTATTCAACTATAGCTATATGTATATCAAAGTATCATGCTATACATCTTTAATATATATTAAATATTAAATATCTTATATTAAATATTAAATAAATAAATAAATAAATAAAATAATTAAATATTAAAATTTAAATTATAAATATAATTTATATATAAACACATTACATATTATATAATATAATATATAAAATAATATATACATATAATGTAATATATAATAAAATACATAAATAAATTAAATTAAATTATAAAATATTAAATAAATAAATAAATAAAATATTAAAAAATAATAAATAATAAATATAAAAATATTAAATTTTTTTATGTTAAATGTATGGGTGTTTTGCCTGCAAGTATGTCTGTGTACCATGTGTGCACCTAGTACCTGCAGAGCCAGAAGAGGACATCAGATCTCTTGGAACTGGAATTACAGATGGCAGTAAATCACCATGCGGGGATTGAGACTTGAACCCTGGTCCTCTGGAAGAGCAGCCAGTGCTATTCACCACTAAGATATCTCTCTGTCCCTAGATATAAGTTTTAAAAGAGGACTTTAACCAAGAAAAAACTTGTGCGGATTCACCCCCACTCCCACCTTGTTCAAATCCTCCTTTCACTCCCAGATTCCACACACTCAGCCCTTCACAGGATTGTCCTTGCTTCCCATCCTTCTTTCTGTGGCTCCTGATTTCTATTTTAGAGTCCCTACTTTCTACCCTGATTCCCGCCCCCAACATCTTTTATTTTAACAGAGTCATACAATATATTTTTATCTGTTTTTTTTTCTTCCCAGGTCCTCCATACCTTCCTACCCACCCAACATTTGTTTCTCTCTCTCTTTCCTTAATAAACAAACAAAAACAATAAAAAGAAATACACAAAACTAGAAATATCAATATCAAAATAAACAAAGAAAAGACCACTGATAAAACAAAAAAAGCCCACTTTGACCTCTTTACTTTTCAGACTATTTTCTACGTGGATTTCATATCTCCACAAAATCTAGAGTTTTCTTAAAGGTACTTGATTCTGTCCTTTCTCCCCACCAAATCATAATGACTTTGCCCTCCAATGTTCAGATGATACTCTACGAACATAATCAAATCATGTTTCCACAAAATATGGCTCAACATAATCAGATAGTTTTTTCAAACAATGTTCCTTAATGCTAGAAGTTAATACTTTAGAATGAGTCTTCACCATATAACCAATGGTTCATTCTACTGTACAAACTGTATTCACAGTTTTGCTCATCCCTGGGAGGGTCATACCTGCTTTACAAGGTGCTCTGTCCCTAGAAATGCTAGCTCAAAGTCTGTTTCCAAAACTGCTCTTCATGGGAGAGAAATACGTGACTGTGATAGCCCCCCCCCCAACTCTTTGTCCCTCCTCCTCCCTCTTCTCTTCTCTCATCCCTTCCTCCTCCTCTTCTCTCCTCTTTCTCATTTCATCCTCTCTTATTAAGAGATTGCCTGGAAGTTTGTCCCACTAGATTCAGTTTCAAAACCCAACTTTTCAAACTGCCCACTCTACATTTGAGTCAGTGAGGAATGTATAATAACAGGAAAGAGAAATATACACACTCTCTGTGCTTGGCATGGCCGTGTGTTATGTGGCTTGGGAAGGCATGTCTGGGAGTATCATATGGCCGTTACTCAACCTGGACACAGAGAAGCTCTGTATGGCACCCCTTGCTGTCCAACCTGAAGGAACAGGCATTTAGTTAAGTTGGCTCAGATCAACACTTTCAGTTGATTTCATGAAATGTTTTTTTTAACTGAAAAATATGTATTTTTCCAAATGAAAGAATTCAATCATTTCTTTCTCCTCAGCCCAACCTGAAATCATCTTTTGCTTCGTTAGACCCAAGTGGAAGGTAACAACACAATTTTATGAATTCACATGAATACTTGGAGCAATCACCTTTCAATGTAGTCTCCTTTTACACTTAGCCTCTGTTAACTGGATATTTAATAAATTCTATAAAAGGAAATAAAGAAGGTACTGTTTTTATGCCCATTTTACTAAAGTCAAAACCCAGGCTATAGGATATTGAGAGAACTTGCCTGAATTCACACAGTTAATATCTGGGGACCTGAATTCAAATGATGAACTGTCTAATTTCATATGCTGACTTTGGTACCAGCATACTATGCTTGCACATTAGCATAGATAAGCTTTGACTCTTTCAGTGAAATGCAAAGCCAAGACAAATTGTTCAAAAGTGTTCTCAGGATTCTTATTTTTTAGGTCATCAGAAAAGCTATACTACAGAGCAATAGGATGGTTTCATCAGCCAAGAATAGCCGTTGTATCCTATCGTTTCAAAACAAGGGTGACCAGAGCATTCTTGGAATAGCTTGTGGCCCCTCCAGCCAGGAATAGCAAATCTCCTCTTTGTTCCTTATCTGAGTTGCTGAGGGTGAGGCTTTGCTGTCCCATGGACCACTGGACTGAAGCATTTGTTAATGGTAATGATTTTCTATGAAGAATTTAATTGACAACTAGCTTATGATTTAGATCCAACTCCAATTTGGTCAGCATTGTTGAAGAGATTTTCACTTTAAACTGGTTTGGAGGAAAAGGGAGGTCATTAGATCATTGCGTCTGACACTTGGGAAATGACAAGGGCTGTGATCATACAAGTGAGAAAAACTGGCAGCACATGTGACTCTTTAGATCACTGACCAGGCTTCCTGGGGTTTATCTTCAAAAGACACAGTCTCAGCCATTAAAGAAAAAAGGATCCAAAGAAAACCTTCACTGCAGGGTAAACTTTCTTTGAAAGCCTTTTCTCCAAGCTACTGGGACATATGACCAGATCTCACCCTATTTCACGTCAGCCGGAGAAGGATCAAATTTGTGACATGTCAGTTTCTTTCCTTTCTTCCCTTTTCTTGAAGATGTGGGAGGGTATGTTGAGAGGTTTACGTAGAACTCCATGGCTCTAGTTGCTTTATACAAGTGCAGCTATGATTTTCTCTAACCATCAGTTGGAACAATTTCACTGTGTGCTTTAGTCGGAAAACTCAAGGAAAGAGCAAAGGAGCTCTGAGAAGGCCCTAAATGGTCTTACTGGTCACTCATGTCTGTAAGTAAGGCATTTTAACTGACACTGAAGAAGCAATTTCACCATAAGTTCTTGAGCTCACCCACTCACCTCCTTCTCTCTTCCAATAGGCATCCAGAATGCATCCATCGTGCCTCTGTGAAGAGGAGCCTGTAGAGAAAGTGGCATCACCATAGCGCTGTCTCACATGAGGATCCTGGATGACTGTGGTCACTCTGGGGTCTTTTTAGGGGTTTAGCAGCCCCCGTCTGTGTTTGATATCCCTTAAAACACCACTGTTCAATTCTCATGCCTTTTACTGACCCTGTCCAGCCATATAAAGTCAATCGCACCCCTACTTTATCCACCAAGCACATCTGTATGCCTGTAAACATCTGTTGCAATCACAGTTTCTTATAAGGAAACTGACTCAAAGGTGGCCTTTAGTTCTGTATTGATGATTAAGGCAGGAGCCAGAGTACACTCTAGAGTTTTCTTAGATAACCCTATCTAGAGGAATAAAAAGCCCCAACTCATACCTGGCTTAAATGTGGCCACACCTAGATGTTCATCTCAGATGGGCAGGACCAAACTCAAATCCTTTTCTTGGAGAACTAAAAATACCAGGTGAACGCAGAGTCAGCAGGTCACTCAAGGCCAGGATGCCATTGCAAATGAAGCAGATTTCCCCTGCTGAGTCTTATTTGTGAACCCTGGAGAGGCAGAGAGATTGGGTTGCCTCTGAAGCCATTTCCACCAAGCCCCAAATTCCTATGCACACACTAGCAAATTGCTAGTGTTGAAGAAAATCTACCCATGTCTTGTTAGAGAGTCCAAGACAGCAGCTACTTTTTCCCCTTCACAAATAAATAACAATAAAATAAAACCATGGAGTAAATTCAGACCACCTCCAACTTAATGTGGTTTGACATCATGACTATATTTTCCTATATGATGATGTTTAGTGCAGGTGTGACTTAGAGGTCATAATTTGAACTTGGAATTGCAATCATGTTCTGATGTAAGATAGCCATTTTTTTCACTTTCAACATGGCATTCAGTGATCACAGGGGAGTAGCCAAAGCCTTATTATAAAGCACGATTTGTGTTAGATGACTTTGCCCTCCTTTAGTCTTACATAGTTGTTTTGAACACATTCATGGTAGGCCATGCTAAGTTAGGAAGTCCTGTAGGTGAGGCATATGAAATACTATTTTGCCTGGCAATAGTTTAAACTTATGATTTTGTCGACTCATGTCAAAAATTAAGGAGTACCTGTATGTACATACTTGTTTTCCCAAAGTGTGGTTTTTCAAAAGTCAAATGAATAACCAGTAGAAGAGACTCCCTATACTTGGACAATGTTGTGTTCTTCAAAGCCAAGGTGCTGTGCCAGTCTCAAAGGCTAACCGTCATAGAAAGGACTCACCTCCTAGCACCTCTTCTGGAGCGCTGCTGCATGTGTCCTGGATTGGTTTCTCTATGAACTAATCCACCCAAGCCTAGCCCTTTAAGACTTAAAGATTACAGTAAACTAATTGACAATGATGTTTTGTTCACTGGTACATCCCTAGAACCTAGAATGGCAGTGCCTGCCTGGCATATAGTAAATGTACAGTGAGTGTTCAGTAAATACATGATACACAGACATACACACAGTGTCAGATGAAGATCTGTTTAATTAGTCAACAAAAACAAATTATTAAGGACCTGTGGTTCAATAGGTCAGTTCAGAATGTGACCTGAAAATGTTTCTTTCAGGTGTGATAAACCATCCTCTGGATGTGTGGCCTCGGGCAGGTCCTGTGATACCTCTGATACAGTTGTTTACCTTTATAAAGTATAAAGTTGTTTACTTTATAAAGTAACAACAATAATAAAACCAGTCTCACCAGAACACAATGAACAAACAGTTTAATAACATGTGAAAGCAATGCATCCATCATAAACACGGTATAAATAGTAGGTCTGTTACCATGGTAACCACAAGCAGGAGCGATAACCCGATTATTAGGTTCTTAGGGGATGTAAGCTCAGGGAAGTAGATGCTCTTGCTGATTTCTTCCTTTTTAAAGAAGTTCTTTAATAAACACATTCCTTTCTGATCTCAGGCTATGTATACATCTTTCCTGCTGCGCACTGGAGCAATGCCAACAAATAGCAACTTTAATCTCCCCTGCTTATCTCATACCTACCCTGGAAAGAATGAATTCAGGGGTGGCCTCCTCCCACATCTTTCTGCATGTACCCCCTGAAGTTTTTCAGTCCTATGGCCTAAGTTAGAGCTTTCTCCATTGTGGACAGATAAGATTTGTGCCTATTCTTTACTGAACTATCTGACCTGAGTCTGATCCTCCTTGATTAAAATACAAAAACAAAAAGAAAAAAAAAAAACTGTCTTTGCTTTGATGACCACCTGTACCCAGAGCAGTTCCTGATACAAAATGAGAATTCAATAATATGGAATAAATTACCAGTGAATAATACTTAGAAAGACCACAGTTTCCATGGTTGGCATTGAAGAAAGGGATCTAATATTTTTCTAAGTTTATTCTTCAGAAAGTTAGGGTAACGCCATGCTGTGTAGGACTATTTATCTATAACATGGTATTTTTTCCTTCCTTTCACAAGCTCCTCCAGCTGTATGAGGGTCCCTCCTTTAACCGAGGCGTGAACATAGCACAGGTTAGACTCCACCTTCTTCCCACTAAGGCCCCTGTGCATGTTCTCCAAAACAGGGAATTCAGGAGCAGGGTGTAGAAGTCATCAGGAATTTGTAAAGGTCCCAGTGATCCCTTCAGAAATAAATATGTGAGAAATAACTTTGAACTTTAGTATTCAATGGCTTTTTAATGTCCCAGACACTGAAAAAAAAATGAAGGCTCCAGTTCTATAAATTCAGAAATACCTTTTGAGGCTTTATTTCATATCAGAAGGCAATAAGGTTCATAAATGTCTCTGTGAAGTTTGAATGTAATAAAATTCAGCTGTAAAACATTTTATATGCAGCAGGCTTTAAGACAGGAAGCACTGACTGTTGAACAGGCTCCTTGCAGTATGCTGCAGCAGCTACACATAGAATCACACACACACACACACACACACACACACACACACACACACACACACAATAAACACCTTTCACACACCCATCAATAGTGCTCTCATCCTTACTACACATCAATCGGATGCAAAGTGACAACTTGAAGCACTTCACCCTAAAGTATGTTCCTAGAAACCCCTTGAAACAGCCCAAAGAGCCATTCAAAATCCACTCCTCGTTTGCCTACATCGTTCAGCAGGGACAGATATTCTCCAGCAGGCTCAGAAAAAGTCTCTCTTTTAAAAATGAAGTTGTCTCTTTGGGAACCAAAAAAGCAGAGCCTTCCACCCACAGTTACCTGTGCTGTTCTTCGGCAGCCCAGTCCCCTGTCTGCCACTGAGCTATGGGACCCGAGATAGAGCAGCTACGATGACACAGATCTGTGCAAAACTTAGGTTTTTCACTCTGATCGGACAGACTCAGGTGCTGCTTTTCTCGAAATAACCTCACAGAGCAACTGGGAAACCTCCTCCCGCACATGTTTCTGTAAGCCTTCAACGATCATGCATACAAGGGTTTTGAAGAAAATGACAGATGTTTATTGCTGTCTTTCTTAGGCTTCTTCTCAAATAACCACATGCAACCATTTCCATTTATTTATTTACAGTGTATGTGTGCATGCATGCACAAACGTGTTAGTTTGTGTGTGTGCATGTTCGTGTGTGTGTGTGTGTGTGTGTGTGTGAGTGTACACGTGGTGGCTGGAGTTCAACTTCAGATATCTTTCTTTAATCACTCTTCACGTTATTTTTTGGAGACAGAGCTGCTCATTTGAACCTGGAGCTCATCAGTTCAGCTAGGCTGGCTGGCTAAAGAACTTCAGAGATTCATCTGTCTCATCCCCATCCAGGGGTAGGAGTACAAGTGCATGCTGCCATGCCCCCACTTTTTATGTGGGTCCTGGGAATCAGAACTCAGGTCTTCATGCCTGAGTCCTGAGTCAGGTCTCTCAACTGCGCTGTGTCCCCCGTCCTATCCTACACTGGTTTTTCTCAGTTTTATCATCTCTTACTATAGTTATTTATTCTCTGTGTCTCTTTACTAGAGTATAAGCATCAGAAAAGCAGTGACTTTGTTTCCCTCCCTCCTTGCTATATTACTGGGGGCTAGAATCATTGCTGATACTCAAAAATGATGCCTGTTGACTTGAGCATAAATGAATAAAATAATGACTGATGAAGATAGAAGATCATGAATGAACATTGTAAAAGAAGACTAGGGGACACACATTATAATCAGTTCATTTCCAAACATGCCCTGCAGCCAACATGTGCATATTGCTTTCTATTCTTGTTTCCCATGCCTGTGATGCTCTCCACACAGAACCAATCTCACCTACTCTATAGAGCTGTCACATTATATAACAGAATCGATCATGTCTTTATCTGTGCAAAAATTACATTCTAAATTCAAGACTGTGAAATCATTTTGTGGATAATCTCTATTGTTTGAAGCTATCCCCCTACACTTTTGCCTGTTTACTTTCTATATAACCGGTGTGTTCTCTAAAAACATACTGTTTCCTCTAAGGTAGTGATACCACATGCACTGGATGGGCACTGGCTGTTTCAGCTGTTTGCAATACATGAACAAGCAAAATACACAAGCATCACAAGCCTCGTTAGTCAGATTCTAACAAATGTAAGCTAACTATTTGTTCAAAACTGAACTTTGTCAGTAATGCCTGGATTAACCTGTATCCATAAAGTCAGCATCTTGTGGCATCTGATCTTTGGCAAGTGCATGGGCAAGGAGAAGGCGAGTCTTCCTTCCCCTTTAAAGGGTTTCTGCCATTAATTGATATTTAGAGGTAAGACAGAGAAACTTGATTTCTAGTGGACAAAAACGGGAGGGGGACTGAATGAAATATCTAATAATTCCTTGTAAGTAAAATAACATAAAAAAAAAAAAGCATTCAACCCACTAGGACCACAACAGAAAGTCAAGGTAAAAGGAATTGCCTGGTTGTCCTCTCCGGGATCACCCTTCTCCTACTGGTACCAAGATTATGTCTGGTCCCACCACAGTCCTGTGACTGGCCCATGTCATGGGTATATGGGGCTCAGGAGAATCATAATCAAGTAATGGAAACTAGTGGTATAACTCACAACTAACACATACGGCGCTTGGTGCACTACCATATCTTATAAACAAGAAGGCGGGGAGAGAAGGGGCTCCTTCCATTTAAGTATTTCAAAGTTAAAGAACACAAAATAATTGAGTTCTTATCTTTCTTCTATGGCCTCTGCACATATGGCTTTCCTCACACTGCTCCTTGTCTGGTCTTCACTGACACCACCACACCCTATCAATAAAGTGTTAACAGTCTTTAAATCTCAACCAAAAAACCTTTTGTCAACAAGAGAGTCAGGAAATTTGAAATCCCAACTGCCCCACCACTTACAGGTGGTGAACACAATACCAATGGGGAAATACCCCAGGCCTCAAAGTTTCTGCTGGGGGAAAATAATTTGACACAGCTTCCTCTCCGTGTTCATAAATGAGGCAATGCATGATTTCATTTTCTTTACACACCAGTGAACAGTTGTGCTCTGCATTTTGACCAGTTGTGGTTTTCTGTTCACACCTATAATCCCAGCACCCAGGAGGCTGAAAGGGGAACATTGCCATAATTTCAAAGCCAGTTTGGGCTTCACAATGAGTTCCAGGCCAGCCTAGAATAAGAGACTCTGTCTCAAAAACAGAAAAAAAAAATGCAACGCATTCATTTGCAAATATTCAAGAAGAAATCTTAAGAGCAGAAAGGGCTTCAGGCCATCTCACTTATCCTTTCAGCAAGAGTTTTAATCTCCCAAAGCATCCCTTTCGGATGATCTATACTGTCTCCTTGATCCTTGTCAGGAGAGATGGCTTACTGAGTACTTGCCTTCAAATGTCCTCATTCATTCTCTAGGGATAGTCCAGAGCTGATGCTCCTAAGTGCAACCACTTATGCTGATCTGAGACAGGAAAGGAAAAACCCTTTTCAAAGTCTTACTTCAAAATGTTTCCTTGGGGAAAAAAATAGTAAAACTGAACAGAGTTTGCATGGGGGAGGCGGGGACAAGTCAGAACCAAGCATCCTGATGCGATGTTTTTCTCTTGTGCCTTGTAATCCCAAGAATTAACTAGGGGTCAATTCAATCTGTGTAATATTTTCCAATCTGTGTAATGTAACGCTTGCCCTGTCTTTCAAGCTGTTTATCTTCATGCTCCCTGGAACTTTTAAAACAGTGTGGCCTGAAAATCTAGTCTGTAAGTTGCCTTAGCTGCAGGATCAGTAAAAAATTTACAAGCTATTTTCTCTCTATCCTGCCAGCTATTGGCAGGAAAAGCAAAATCCTGGCATTTGCCACTCAACACTAGAGAGTCTGTGTCTAATCTGATCACTCTCACCCCAGACACACACATCTGACAGACAATACTCTGAATTTGCCTTTTTTTCTCATTCTGTGGTCCATGAACATTTGGTGGAGATGGCTTGGGTACTGTAGCTGCACGCTACTGTGGTGGCTTACTGAAGAGACATATTCATAGGTGCAAACTCTGCCAGACATCAGCAGAAGGAACCACTGTCCTGGCCAGTGCCATACTCACAGTGGAACCCTGAGCATCTGAGCTCAGGTGTTTTATTGATTCAGAATTTTTTAGGTGTTCTATTGATACCACATGCAGATCATAAGCAATTAAACAAACCCCACATAAATCCAACACCTACAGACATTATAAAATGCCAAGACCTAGGCAGACCCTCACTCAACAGTTCAAATATTTTGAATGCAACAGTTCAAAATATTGTACAAAGCAATATTTTAAACACAGCTAAAAATAAACTTCTACAACAAGATACTTACCTAGAAGATATGACTTCTGCTGAGAGTCAAAGCCTCTGGAATGATCTGTAGAACAGGCTGTCTTGGGAGGTTTCTGATAGTTTCTGTTGATGACATCCTAGTGGTGCTGCACAATGTCCTTCCAAGTCCCCAAGTTCATATATAACCCAGTCAAGGTGCTCCAAGCAAATGCTCCAGTTCTATCATCTAATGCTAGTGGTGGCATTTGGGAATTTGTAATTCATGAAAAGATGTCTGCCTCACTGCTTCAAACGGTTGCCAACAATGTAACTTTAGCCATGCCTGTGCAAAGCCAAGGGAGGTGTCTTCAGCCATCTGGTGATGGTGAGCCTGAGGCATCCTGAGTCTGGAGACATCCAGCAGAGCCATCATCCAGCCATGGACACAATCACTGTGGACCCAAGGTCATCTTATATTTATCTTTCTGAGCTCCTAGGAAAAGGTTTATGAATTGATGGGGGGAGGGCAGGAAACAATGGTGCAAAAGGCTCAAATTCTCAAATTTTCTCATTCCTTTTATTTTGGCAGGTTCTCTTATTCCATCTTTATTAAAAAGCCATCTAAGGAGTCAAGTGAAAACTGAGGCTTTCTTTTGGTATAGAAATCAAAATAAGACAGGGTTCTCAAACTCCTCACCTGACAGAAAATAAAAGCAGATACAGTAAAGCCTGTGTATCAAGACTAAGTCCATCGGCCCGAACAAACTCCCAGTCCCTACCAGTTGGCTAAAGCTTTCGCCTGATTCCTAGTCTCCATTAAGAAGCATTGAGATTTGATTCTGCAGTTCACAAAGAGCAATCCAGGAAGCTGAGATTGTTGAAAGCAATGCCTTTTTATTTGGTAGGACAGAAAAAGTTGTCAGGATGGCCCGCTAAGTTATACCACTGATGCGCAGCCAGGAGCTTCCTGGAGTTGGTGGTATTTCAAAGAAAAATGTTATGAATAGCTTTGAAAGGACTAATTGAATGGCACCCTCCATAGTCTCTACTACCTTCATTCGTATCATTCTTAACAAGCCAAAGAAATTGCACAAGTGTGCCAAGAGCAAGGAATGAGTCTCTAGTAGCAACAGCCATCATCAGAGGTCCTCAGTGACCTCCACTAGATGTATGTACTCGGCAAAGGGGAGCCCTCCTCTCTGAAGACTATACATACAGGTTAAGAGGCAGACTCACAGGAGGACTAAAAGGGGACTGAAGACAGGGACCATGGATGCTGATAAAGACTCTTGCCTTTCCACAGGCCCCTCAGAAATGTCTTCATCCTTGCTAGCATTAGAACCCACTATCTTTCTATCCAGGCATATAAGGAAACTGTATTTTCCAGCTTCCCTTGCAGAGGTAATGCACATCCTTCACAGAATTAGCTGAATCACCTGTCCTCACCCTCTCTCAGGAAGAAACAGACACATATCTTCTATTTTGAAGATCCACATCTTTCAAGAGGCAAATTAACATCATGAAAAAAGAAAAGATTGAAACAGGGAGCCTTGAGCTCAGGAAGCTGTTCTTGCTATGTAGAACCCACTAGTCAACTTCCTGGGGCAGTGGGTACAGAGCCCTTGTGGGGTGGGAGCTGGGTGGAAATAAGCACGAATGGGGTAAGTACTAAGTAAGTACTCCTCCTAACTACAAAGGAATACCAGTAAAATTCTCTTGGTCCAGTTTATTGTAAACTTCGTGTCCTCAACACGATCATAAATGATGAACAGATTAACATAAAATCCTCCTTGAGAAACATTCTTTTGTTGCTTTTCTTAGTCACGAGGGATCCCAGATTCTTGGATGGAGCCCTTGCTGAGAGCCAACTCAGCCTAATGGGTTGGCCTGTCTCAGCATCAGTAGTCAACAAAATACTTCACCTCAAGGACAGCCAAGGCTGCAGCTGTGGCTCATCATGTTTCTGTGATAGTTGGGAGACAGTTGGCTTAAGAAGACAAAAATCTGAGGGCGCCTCTTGAGAACCCAGGGTGGCAAAATACAAAATAATAGACAGTGAAGAGCTTTTCTTTCACCTGCATGAAGGAAAGAATATATTCCAGGACTTTGAAGTCCCCTTTTCTTTGTGTATTAATGTCGTCTACTGTTAGTAGGTGACGAAAGGAGACCAGTAATTGCATTCCCAGTTTGTGAGATAATTTTTCTCTATTCTTACAGATTCTTTAGGTTATCATCAAACAGGAACTGTTTTTTTGTTTGTTTGTTTCTGTTTCTTGTTTTGTTTTGTTGTTTTGTTTTTCTGTTTTTGTTTGTTCCTGGTTCATGTCTATGTCCATTGTTAGAAAAAAAATCTCTTTTTAAATTAATCTTCAGGCTCTTTGTCAGCAGTCCATGCCAGCTGCTGAAAGCTGGTTTTGTTGCAAAACCTCTGTGACCTCAGAGGATCCTCCCAGAAATCCCATCTTTACCAGGAACAGCTGATCGGAGAGCATGGCTCTGGAACAAACATGAGGTGTGGAGGGTCAAATTTACCCTGGCCAAGATTCTCAAGGCTGCCCAGGAACTGCTGATTCTTGATGAAAAGGACCCATGGCATCTTTGTGAAGGCAACTCTACTTGCTCACACTGGAGTGCTGGATGTGACAAGATGAAGCTGGATAACATCCTGGGCCTGAAACTGAGGATTTTGGAGAGGCGGCTGTGAACCCAGGTCTTTAAACTGGACCTAACCAAAATCTGTTCACCACACCTGTATCCTTCATGGTCTGTCTGGACTCCTAGAAGCACTTTGACTTCTCCTTCTGTTCTCTTTGCGGTGGCTGTCCAGGCAATGTGAAGAGGAAGAATGCCAGGAAGGGCCAGGGTGGTGCTGGAGCCGACCATGATGAGGAAAAGGATTACATTAACAGCTCCCTGGACTGGAGGGTTCTAGTTTTCCAGTTGACTAATAAAACAGAGTTAATACTTTAAAAAATTAATCTTTAGGTGAGTATACAAAGTAATGGACTTATTATGGCATTTTCATAGAGAATATATCAGTATAGTGTGTTCTAATTCGCTCTCTTCCCTCACTCCCCTCCCTAAGTCCTTTTGGAAAATCTTAATAGAAGATTTATCTCCTGGTTTCTCCATTGTTCTTAACAAATTTTGTGTATTTGTTTATTTGTCTACTTGCTTTCCTGTGTGTGTGTGTGTGTGTGTGTGTGTGTGTGTGTGTGCATGTTTAAATCTATTCTCAAGACAAGGTCTTGCTATGTAGCCCAGGGTGGCCTCAAACTAATGATTCTCCTGTCTCTATCTCCTCAGTCCTGGGATTATAGGCATACACTACCCCGCAAAGACTTACATTTTAATTTGATAATAAATGAGTTAAGACAGCAATGACTGAAGGAACATCCAAAGATTGGGTGTATCTCCTAAAGAATTATAAATACTCAGCTCCCCACCCCAGACACTTCAACCACAGTCATGTTGGGCTTGGAAGGCATCTGTTTTGAGACACAGCTCATCATTAAAGTCCTGGCATTGCACTGCACCGGGCTGATAAAAATCCGATGATGACTCCTGACACATGCCTGTACTGTATATACACAGACACAGGATGCCAAGTTTAACAGGGAGTTTTCTTTGTGGGAAAGAGTGATGAGTAGTTTTTCTTTCTTTTTGTTAGTCTATATTTTGTTTTGGGCCCAATGAAAATATGCTATTGGGACCCTAACATACCTATTACAAAGAAACTTGTTTTTCTTTCTTTTTTGTTTTTCTTAGAAGAAATTCATACATGGTTTATTGTGTATGTGTGTGGTGGGGGAGGTGGCGTTAGGAAGTAATTTGGAGATCTAATCTATCCTGCAGCTTTAGACAAACCTGAAACCTTTTCTAAATCCAGGCACATATAATTGCCCAAACCAAAATCACATCCAGGGTGTGAGGCAGCCTGGGAAAGGTCATGTTGGCTCCCATAACCTCTGCAGTTCTCCCAGACCCACGCCCCACCATCCACACACTTTCAAAGGAAATTGGAGAGAAGGGTAAGCACTACAAAAACCTCAGAAGGTTTTCCATTACACTTAGGGAAGGAGAGAGGTGTCATTTCATCACTTTTATTGCCATTGTACTAAACCATAAGTCATAATAACAGCAATTATGAAATAAGGCCTGGGAAGGAACAAAAAGGACTGGCCCCATTTTCAGATGGTATAATATTTAATACAGAAAGTCCACGTACAAAAAAAAAATCCTTAAATCCATATATTGAAATGGTATCATCCAGTATGATGACATTAGGAAGTGGGGCTTTGGGGAGGTGGCATAGCAAAAAGTCACTTCCAAGGAAGAAGTGGACACATGCTGTCATGGAATCTGCAGGTGTCTTCAAATTGGACTTCTGAGCCTCTTGAGATGGAAGCTGTTGCATCTGAGTCAGCTGCTCTGCTACGTGGTTATAGCAGAGAAAACAGATTACTATATGCTGATAAATTGTTAAGTGACTGCAGAAAAATGTAAGGTATTGATCATCACATAAAATCCAATTGCATTGCTAGTCACTATCAAAAAATAACTTGAAAATGGATAAAAACAAAATGCATTCTAATTATGAATGAAATAGAAGCATAGGTATTAAAAGACGTGGAAAATTTGTGAGGAATATTGTAGGAAAACAATACATTTTAAAATCTGAATAAATGGAAGGAGATATTAAGCATACCGAGTCAAAATAGATTTAATACAATTAGAGAATATAAAACTAAATGATATAAAATGTTACACTTTAAAACAGGTTAACTATAGCTAAGACAACACTGGAAAAACGTATCCCTTAAATATGTGCATTAGGGGAGGCATAAACTTAATTTAGGAGAAATAATCACCTATGAAAATACAAATAAAAGAAAGCAATGATAGTAAAATTAATGGATTGAAATTGACATGTGAAAGATAGGAGAGGCTGTAAAATTTTGCAAGAGGGAAACCTCTGCTAGAATTGAACAAACACCAAAGAAGGTGGTAATGCCCAGTATTTGGAAACAACAGTGTAGACTAAATTACTGTGGATAGTCCAAAGACAAGGATTAGTAATAATTTTTGAGCCACTTGATTGAAAACTTAGTTGAAGTGGATTTTTAAAATTCTAGAAAAAAAATGCATCAACAGCATTGCTTCAAGAAAATAATACATTAAGAAATAAATCAACTGTTGCATTTTGGGGATAATATACCAAGAAATTTTACCAGCAACTACTGCAAAGAGTTTAATTTTTTTCTGGGGCTAGAGGGATAGCTCAGTACATAAGAGTACTAGCGACTCTTCCAGGGGACCTGGGATTCCCAGCACCTACATGGTGGCTCACAACCACCTATGACTCCAATTCCAAAAGAACCGATGCCCTCTCGAGCTTGCACTACACAGACATACATGCAAACAAAACATCTACACACATAAAATTTTAAAAAAATTCTTTTGGAGAAGTCCCATAAATAACAAATTCTTCCTGGGAATAGCAAAAGAGTGAGGCTATCCATACCTGTAGTAGTACATTGCTGCTGCTGGGGTAGCTTAGCAAGGAAGACAAGGAGGCATATTTCAAAACTGCAAACCTGCCAGACCTCAGCAGAAGTAACCACCATCATGGCCAGTGCCATACTCACAGTAGAATCCCAAGCGTCTGAGCTCAGGTGTTTTATTGATTCAGAACTCCTTAGGTGTTCTACTAATGTCATGTGCAGATCATTAGCAATTAAAAAAAACCCCACATAAATCCAACACCAGCAAACAATACAGAACACCAAGACCTAGGATAGCCCCTCATCCAACAGTGTATAAAACATTTTATACATAACCAAACTTCCACAACATATGCCAGCATGTGACAAGGGAATTATGAGAAGAAAACCATGGGTAAGTCTCTCCCAAGAACAGAAATTGAAAAGTCCTAAACAAACTATTTGCTAAGTGAATCCAAATCTAACAAAAACTGTGCCTCATGATCAAACAGGGTTTACCCCAGGATTTTGTCCTCTAAGGCAATGTGCAGGAAAGCCAGATCTGTGGGAGAATATACAGGAGGTTGAAGATTTCTGGCTGGTAGGTCTGCATATATTCTGATCACTTTAATTGTATTTCCAATAAAATAGATTAAAATATTACTGAGTGAAGATACAGAATCCAGAGTAAATCTCAAGGGCTTGCGGAGGAGGTACAGCTAGTCTCCTGGTGAGCAAAAGAGTAGAGACAATACCGTGTGTCTGCACTAGGAGCTGTGAACCTGAAGTCCATTTACTAGAGACACTGGCTTATATAGTAAAAAACAATTCAGCATTAAGAAGTAACAAAATTACAAAGCTTTCACAACCTACAGACAATCAGATGTGTGCTGGCTAGTTTTATGTCAACTCCACACAAGCCGGAGTCATTTGAGAAGAGAGAACCACAATTGAGAAAAAGCTTCCACTCCACTGACCTCTAGGCAATACTGCAGGGTATTTCCTATTTCCTTTCTTTCTTTCTTTCTTTTTCTTTCTCTATTTTTCTTTCTTTCTTTCTTCCTTCCTTTCTTTCTTTCTTTCTTTCTTTCTTTCTTTCTTTCTTTCTTTCTTTCTTTCTTTCTTTCTTTCTTTGCTTCTTCCTTTCTTTCTTTGTTTCTTTCTGGTTTTGTTTGTTTTTTATCCTTTTTGTTTGTTTGTGTGTTTTTTCGAGACAGGATTTCTCTGTTGTAACTCTGGCAGTCTTAGAATTCACTCTGTGGATCAGGCTGGCCTTGAAATCCCAAAGATCTGTCTGCCTCTGCCTTATGAGTGCTGGGATTAAAGGCATCCACCACTACTGTCTGGCAGGGTGTTTTATTAATTAGTGACTGATATAACAGGGCCAAGCCCATTGTGGGTGGTGCCCCATCTTAGCAGGTGGTCCTGGTGCTATAAGAAAGCAGGCTGAGCAAGTCATAAGGAACAAGTCAGTAAGCAGAACTCATTCATGGCCCCTGCATTAAGCTCTTACCCCAGGTCTTGCTCTAACTACCCTCAATGGTGGACTACAGTCTATGAACTGAAATAAACTCTTTGTTTCTCGAGTTGCTTTTGATCATGGTGTTTTACCACAGCAACAGAAATACTAATTTAGGTTGATTTTTGTATAAAAAAATGCCACAAATGTTACAATGTCAATATATAAAAGTCAATCGCTTTGCTTAACTATCCTTTCTCATCATGGACTCTGTTACAAATTGAGCCAAGAAAGAAAACTCACAGTCCTGAGACAACAGTCGTGTGTGTGTGTGTGTGTGTGTGTGTGTGTGTGTGTGTGTGTACGTGCACACATGCACATATATATACACATTCTGAAAAAGTCTAACAAAAGCAAGCAAATTTTTCTTAATGGGAGAAAGGGAGAATGGTTAGCAACTTTCAGAAACTCAAACACCCAAATTTGGCAGCATTAAACTGCTTTACAGATGAATTAACCATAAACTCCCAGACTTGAACAAAGTTTGGTTCAACCTCCAACAGGTACTGCAGAGCACAAAGTCTGCACAGTACATTTTTTCCTGGAAAATGGTCTCAAATCAACTCGCCTGGTTTATAAATATTGCCTGGAGGAACGTCATCTTATCCATATGAAAATGAGCTGAGGTCTCCCAGTTCACTTCTTTGCCAGTCTCACTTCCATGTGCTCCCATGAAGAGACCCAAGCCCCTCAGGTAGCCCAGGGAAGAGGCTGGAGAGGTGGAACACATTTTCCCTCAGGCCCTCTGACAGACACGGTCTTTCCTCGGAGCCTGGCGTGCCCGTCCCAAGGGGCCATGGTCATGATACACACGCTTCAGTGCTGAGCAGGCCTGTGAGCCTGTGCTGCAGAGTCACAGTCACTTTCTGTGTAAACTTAGTATATTCTTTGCCTCTCGGGTCTCCTGTTCATTTGAACAGATCAGGATTTGGGTGTTGCTCCCTTCTGGCCCTTAAGTCTCTATGGATGTGGCGTTCATTGAATACAAATGTTTTGCTGTTGTTGTACAAATAAGAAAAGACACAAATACAAGGAATGGCTTTTAGCATGGGTGGCAGCTGACAAGAGTGTGATTGGAGGGGCTGTCCGAGATCTCTGCTGCCCATTCACCTGCTAACGCTCTGTGACCCAAGCCCAGGGAGAAGAGGTCAAAGTTCATGCCAGCCACCTCTTTGTTCTCTGCCAGATCGTTAATGGTTCTGTCTGTCTCCACACTCACCCACGCTGTGCTCTCCACAGTTAACTCAGTTAACACAGTTAACTGGTACTGCGGTGGCAGCCATCTTGCAGCCACGAATGGTCGTTCCTGGGAAGGAAAAATAAAGGTGTGGGGATAGGCTTGCTATTGGTGACACTACTGATTTGCTAAACTGCCATCTCAGTCCTTCATTTAAATCAAGAAAATTCTTGAGTAGACATTTTTATGCAAAGCAGTGGGTGCCAGTCGTGTACCCCTTCCTTCCCCAGCAAGAAGGAGCCCGATGCTGAAACTGCCCCTTGACTCTTGAGCATGAGTCAATTCCCTAAAACATCAGGTTGGATTTTGGGACTCTAAAACCTCAGCAGCAGGAGATTCTCACTTGGTTCTTAAGCTTACCTTCTTTCTACCATCCTGGAAAGGCTCATAAGGAAAGGCAAACACCCTGGGCTCTTCTCGTAGCCATGGTGAACGGTGTCATTCCCAGGAGTCATATGGGAGTCCCATCACCTCCTCAGGAGAAATAACTCTGGTGGCTTCAGGTGCTAAAAGCTGATTGAATTTTAACAATGCCAAGAAAAGCCTGATTAAAGATGCAGCAAGATACTACCTGGCCAACACTCAGTGAAAAAGAGAGCAAGCAGCTTGTAGATGCTTCAGTGTGACTTGGTCCAGCAGGTAATTCACTTCCAAGCTGGCTGGCTTTGCTACGACTTCCAGTCACAAGTTCCATGGGCCTGGAAGATGTCATAACATTAAGGACCCAGAACATTTTATTTTCACCGTCTTGAGCCACAGTGTTCCTTCTCTAGCTCTAAGGCCAGTCTGGTGAATGGCATCTGAAGTCTGGTTCTGGCAGGAAGCTGAAGCGGATGGCAGTTTAGGACTGGAGCCTTCCATGTGCCCCTGGTGCCAGTCAGAGTCGACTGAATCAAGCCGGTCCTTTCTTCCTGAATGTTGCAACTTTCCCCATGCTAGTCAGACCATGAAAGTTTGGTGATTCTGACACTGCAGACTGGAATTTGAACTTTTCCATTTTCCAAGTAATTAAGACAGAAGAGGAGTTCAATGAAAAGTGATCAGATTAAAAACATATAATTCAGTGAAGTGGGAGAAGAGGTCAGGCTGGATCTAAGATAAATGCCTGCCCCTGAGGTCCATAATAAGTAGGAGGATGAATTTTAAAAGGGGAACTGAAGAGTCACTTAATGAATAAATTAATAAGTGGGAGCAATGGACGCATTGCAGCAGTGTCTATTGGTATAGTACATACGTTCTCACGTGTATTTCTCACGTAATACACACATCCTAGCTGTTTCCATTTCTAGTTTTGGAAGTAAAAAAATAGCTTGTCAAAGATTGTAAAGCAAGCAACCCTGAGAGCTGGGATGTAATAAACCAAGGCACTTCTCCTGCAGGAATTTCCACTTTTCCAGCCAAACTTCACTACCACAGAGAGCAGAAGCAGAAGCGGCGTCAATACAAGCAAAGAGGTGAAAAGGAGAAAAATGGGGACAATTCCATGACAGGAAATAAAGGAGAAACATGCCCCATGCATTGGGGAAGGCTGTTTGGAGGTTCTAGCAGCAGAACAGTGACTGGTATACCCATGATTGAAGAATGGTTCTCCTCTATTCAGGGAAGATTATTCTCTTAAAAACTCAGAGTTGTGGAGCTCAGTGCCAATGGATACACCTACAAAACACTCCTACACCCGAAGCTCAGGGAACGTGGTGGAAGAGGAGACTGTAAAGACTGTAAGACTGTAAGAAAGCCTTAGGATCAGAGAGTTTGCTGTGAGATTGTGTCTCATAGCAATATCAGAAATTACTCCCATCAAGCCTCACTGCTATGATTGCCTAAACACGAGCTGAACAGGGAAAACACCAATAAACATGCCAGAATGGAGAGGGGAAAGTCCATGAGACCTCACCCCTGTACAAAGAACTAAAGAGAACTGAGGCCTGCTGAGAGTGGGAGAAACAGTTTCCTCTGGGAAGGAGAACACTAATTGGTTATCCAATAACAAACTGTCAGCTCTGAAGCTGTACTTACGAGTAACATTACACAGACTGAGCAGTTATACTTAGGAGTGAATATGTACATAGATACACATATTTGCATGCCAAAAATATTTTAAGAAGAGGCCATAAACTTGAAAGAAAGAAAGGAGGGGTATATGGGATGGTTTGGAGGGAGAAAAGGGAAGGATAAATGATGTAATTGTAATCTCATAAATAAAAGAAGAAAAAAAGAATTGGGGAAGGCAAAACGTTGCATGGGGGAAAATGGGTAGCTGGCAAGCTATGGATGGTTTAGAAACTGAAATGTGTATTGTAGGGCACCCTTGGTATCCTGGGGACCCAAGCTTGTTGAAGAATTGAACTGTTCTTCCCAGTATCTTGAATACACACATCTGGGGAAAACTTAAGCTCCTCCATGGGTCATCTGAGAGGACTGAAGGGTTGATTCATTTAGCTGGTAACTATTACAAATGAAGAACTTTAGTTTTTACCAGACTGAATCTTCTTTTTTGGCCTAGACATTCCTTTGAGTCTTTTGGCTGCAATGAGCAGATGTGCAAGACAGGAGACCTGAGCCAATGGGAGACTTGCTCATTGTGCTTGCTGATCATCTAAACACAACACACCCTCCTCACTCCTTAGGATGGGAGTGGACCTTTGTAAGCCACATTTCTACTCTGCCAGTTGGGACTCCATAGGTTCTGTCAGTGAGGGATCAGAAGGAGACTGATAGTCAAGGAAAGAGAGGGATTGGCTGTCCCCTGCTTTCATACTGGACTTCTCCCTCAGTTCACCCTAGTAGTTCTTAGCTCTGCTTTCCAGTTTCTCCTCTCATAGACTCCTCTCACACACATCCCTCCCTGATGCTGAGTGTCTTTCATGGGGCACAGGCCTCCGAGGTCCTAAGGCACCTGTCACTCCAGGCAGCATCTCTCCTGGCCAGGGATGTCTGTTAAGTTTTCTAATCCTATGCTATTTTACATCCCATTTGCTTCCTCATCCATGAAAGTGGTGATCAGGTCTTCTACTTCTCTATCTGTGATATCCCAGGGTCTCTTCTGCATAGTCAGTGCTCAACTTCTTTATAGAAAGCGTTCTATGTTAGAAAGATCCCTATATTAGAGACCCTGATGGGAGTGATTTCTAGACTGGTCTGGGCCATGTTTGTTATTATTTAACTCTCTGCCCAGGATAATTTGAGATCATGCTGCATGCAGCTGTGAAAAATGTATAGAATCCTTTAGGATTCTGAAGACCCTGTCTCTCAGGGTATTCAGAGTAGACATAGAGGAATCTGTGCAGCCTATGATCATGCTTGGAGATCTTGTGTCCCTGATTTATTTTAATGAATTGTTTTGGTCCCTTTTGCAATTAACACTTCCCTCATGGGAGAGAGAGAGAGAGAGAGAGAGAGAGCCAACATTATCATCAAATTTAAATACTCGCATCTTACCTGAAAATATACAGCCAATATACAGAGGCCAGAGTGTTCATTAACGGTGTTCAAAAAATATAGCCAGAAAGCCAGGCAATGTCCATAATTCTAGCACTCAGGAGGTTCAGACAGAACATTCACAAGTTCAAACCTATCCTGGGTTACATAGTAAGTTCCAGCATAAAACCTTGGTCTGCATAGTGACACAGTTTCCAAAAACAAATCTTGTCTGCCTTGTTCATATATACGACTACACTTCCTTATTCTACTGAAGACACTCTAGCCGTGTGAATAACTTTGGACAACAAAGTACACATGAGGACAAAAACACTGTAGTGAACATCTGCAATATTATCTGGACTATTATCCAGCAGTGAAAAAAAAAAAACAAACAGCAAAGGACATAAAGGAAACACACAAATATTTGTAAGTTAAAGAAGCCAGTCTGAAAGCCTACCTACTACATATTCCCAGCAGCAGAACATTCGGTAGGAGGCAAAACTGAAAATGCCCCTGGTTCCTATGAGAAAGCATGGAAAGGAATGAATAATTTGAGCACAAAAGCTTTTCCTGTGATTTTTATTTGTTCTTTGAGAGTTTCATAGAATACATATATTTTTTTATCATCGTCACCTTCCTTCCCTCTTCAAACTCTCTCAAGATCCACTCTATTTCCCTAATCACCAAACTTTGTGTCCTTTTTCTCCCTATCTCCCTCCCTAATTTGTGCTCCCCAAATATGCTTGGATGTATGGCCTTCTTCTGGAACATAGCCGATTTATCAGGGGCTACACTCCTAGAGAAAGCTGGCCCTCCCTCTCTCAGTGGCTAACAATTGCCAGTAGCTTCTCAGTTGCAGAGGAGCTTCACACCTGACTCCCTCTCCATGCTGGGATTTGGTCTGGCTTAGTCTTCTACAGGTCTTATAAATGCAGTCATCATGTGTGAGTTCATATGTGAAGCTGTCCTCTGTATATGCGAAGACACTGTTTCACCGCAGTCATCCACTGACTCTTGCTCTGCCTTCAGTTCTGCAATGATCCTTGAGGCTTCTATGGAAAGATATATATATATTTCAGTGCTGAGAATTCTGCAGTCTCTTATTCTCTTCAGCTTGGCCTGGCCAGTTGTGGGTCTCTGTGTTAATCACAATCTACCACAAATAAAATTTTCGCTAATGAAGGTTGAGAGATGCATTAATCTGTGAATATGAAGATATGTAATGTGTCATCAGTTTACTACTATGTCCACTTAGCAGAATAACAGTAGTAAGGTCTCTCCTATGGTCTATTACCTGGTCTAGCCATAAGTTCTGGGCCTGATAATAATTCTAGGTATGGAATTCATCTCATAAAGTGAGACTTAAATCCAACTAGAAAAGGGATGGTAACTGCCATGACATTTGTACCGCTATTGCACAAATGGGCATGCCTTGCCAAGACAGTCTTATTGTAGTTTGCTGGCTGCGTGAAACTGACGAATCAGTTTTTTCCTCGAATAACAATCTGAGACTTTTGTACAGTGTGTTTTAAGCATATTTATCCTTATGTCCAAAGTCCTCCAGGATCCACTCCTTCCCCTACCCACCCAACTTCATGTCCTCTTCTTTTCAACTAATCAAGTACAGTTGGTGTTGTCCTTATACTCCTGTGGGGCCTTCTGCTGAAGCGTAGTCAACTGACCTGTGACAACATCCTTAAATAAAACTGGCTTGCCTCTTCCAGAAGCTCTCAATTTCCAATAGCTTCTGAGGTAGTGGTAAGACTTTGTGTTCTCATTCACGCTCAATGTTGGGATTTTGTCAGGCTTGAGCTGTACGTGCTGTCACAACTGCTTTGAGTTCACATATGCTGTACAACTGCCAAATTTTGCCCAGAAAACACGGTTTCTGGTAGTTACCCACTGCCTCTGGCTCTTACCATTACTCAGATTTCCCAGCCCTAAATGAGACATCAACATCATATGCCCTCTCCCTTAGGGTCAGAGGTCATTTTGGAGGAAAGGGTAGAAAGAACCCAAAAAGTTTTAGGCAAACAGAAACATCCTACACACTGTAATGGTGGACATAGAGCATTATATATCTGTCTAAACCACAGGAAGGACAACACAGAGTCGACCTTATGGTTAACAATGATGTATTATTGGCTCATCAGTTATAACATGCGTAGGTATCACACACATGCAAGATGTTAACAACAGGACAGGAGAAAATGGACATATACAACTTTCTGTACAATGTTTTCTGTAAACTTAAAATTGATCTTAAAAGAAATGCCATTTACAAATAACAAATGATAGAGAAATATGGAGGACTATAATCTGTGTCACTTTAGGGTAGGAGAATAAATACCAGCCCCTTCCTTTTTCACTATCTTTCAGCAGTGAGAGTTTGGATACATGCCTGCCTTATTGTGGTTGCTAAGGTTCTTTAGACATCTAGAGTCAGCAAAATACAGACTTGATATGTGAGAGGGGTGCAATTGGAGGAATTGCCTTCCATGATCACTGAGGCCTGGAAGTGGGAAAGCCAGATAGAGCATCTGAAGAAAAAACAAGTGTCCTTTTCCTATTTTTGACTCATTTTGAGATTCATATTGTCCCATATGTCACATTATTTTTAGTTAGTGTACAAAATCATGGGTTTCATTAATTTGCACAGAAGAATGTGTTTTATTATGATATGTTTATATGCATTTTAAGATGCATCTGATAGATATTGCTACTACTCACAGGGTACACATGGTAATTAGTACTTGTACCTGAAAATTGCATCCAAATACAATGATAGGAGTCAGCTCAAAGAAACTGTAAAGTCCTGAGTATGAGGGAAAAGTGATTAAAGAACGTATTTCTGATGTTTGAAAACATACACTACAGAATTGAAATGTTTTCATTTATCAATTTTTTGTTTTATATGCAACAGTTGTCTGTGGGATCAAGGACAAGAGATGACATACGCACTTGAATAAGAAAAGAAGCCCTGAGTGACACGCACTCACTCACAGAGAATAATTGCTGCACAAACAGCAACAACAAGAATGCAAAAGAGAGAAAATCATGATCATGACTCAGTCCTAACATAAATGGTGAAGGTAAGGAATACTATCATCTTGCAGCCACTAAGTGTACACAAGAGCACTATTCAAAGACACAAAGACCAGATAAAATCACTGATGATGCCAAATGTTCTACAGTTGAGGAAATACCTACACTTCTTAAGTGAGATTAAATATAGTTTTGTGATTTGATGATAACGAAGAATGATGCCTTCACTTCAAAGCCCTGTGTACACGATGCACCTAGCCACACAATCAGTGTCATAGCCCGCCTAAATATGAACCTCTGAACTTCATGTCCAAATACAGACACTGATCAAAATAATTCCCAGTAAAACACAAGCTATCAGTTTTTTTCCGAATCTGTTGCTTTATTTCCAAGATTGAGCCATTCCTTCTTGCAGCTCAGAAGTGGGACATCCTTCCCAGTCCATGACATGAAGAGAGTCTGCAGAGTCCTTAGTTAGACACTCCTGTAAGACTTATTTGAGAAAGCCAGGAAGATATGATTCTAGATACTTATGCCCCAGGAAGGTAAAAGTGCTTAGTAAAAGATTATAAAACAATTATTTTTATGATGCAATCTAAAATATTTTATTTGAGTTAGTTTAATAAGCTCCCAGTTTTCAATTCCCTTAAGCTAGCACTTTATTACTATACTAATATTTACTAAGTGATTTGGTGGGACTTAGTATTCAGAATGCACCAAGGCATTCTGAAGTGTTGCTGGTGCTGGAGAAACAAAGGAGGTTGTCCTGAAGTTTGTCCTGAAGTTTGGTGGGTGAAAGAATGTGAAATACAATACTTTTCAATCAAGTAGGAATTTCTGATTACTGCAATGCAAGCAGACAGGTGGCTGTCTCATATTCACATATATCCAATAAGAGTAAGGTTTCCTGTTACTTCTTGGCCTTGGACTAGATCTTCCGGAGCATGCATATCTCCCTCTCATCTCATCAGAAAAAAACACCGATGAACTCTTTCTTGCCAGCTTGCCCTCAAGCCTTCCTAATAGCACACAAAAGTCAGCCAAGTTCAGGTAGTCAAAATGGTGCTTTATTTGTTGTGAAAACAGTAGCTAGAAAATCCAAACTCTTTGAGTCACCCATCCCAACTATTTCCTTCAGAGTCCAATGCCAAGCAGTTTTTACTAGGACTTCTCAAATAATGTAGCAGTCCCCCAAAGCAGCCTCTGAGATAGCATGTAGACTGCTGGGTGCACACTTCACTTTAGGAAGAGTTTCATACCAGCTCTTAAACCAACTCTTATGTCAGGGAAGGGACCAGAAAAAGCCTAGCATTGGGGATTGGAGGCACTCAGGAACAGAAGCACAGGCAGCGGAGGAGGAAACTGCCAGCCAAAACAAACAGAAGGGCAGCTGTTGGCACAGACAGAAGAAAGATGGCTTCCAAATGGGCTTACAGAGACGAAAAAAAGGAAGAAATTTCTTCCCTGTGCTAGATCAGCAAGTGTCTAGATCTCCATTAAGACAATGAAATAATAATCCAAGCTATGGCATTGCAGTCTAGCGCAGGTGGAGAGACAATAGTGGGACTGAGTCACACGTTTCTGTCACCATTTGACTTCCCACGTACCGTAGTACTCGCTGGTATAGATACTGCAGGCTGTGCAGGGGGCACATTCATTTGTACCTGAAGATAAGAATCAAGATGGCTGCATAAAATCCCCATTGCATACCGGTCCCACATTTTCATTACCCCACTAAATGAGGTAACCCTAACCTAGAAAGACAAATGCCACAAGTTCTTGCTCATATGTATCCCAGCTTCAGATATTTAGATTTGCGTGTTTCAGTTGAAACATCTGTGAAGCCATGGAACTAGAAAGTGGCCGCTGTGGGAAGAGAAAGTGCTTAAAGAAGACATAGGTGGTACGAATGGGGGGCAAGAAATAATGGGGGTGGATTTAAATGGAGAGCATGATGAGAGAGAAGGACAGAGGATGGGATTGGGAAAGAATAGGGATAGGATAAAAATGTTTGAAAATTTATATGGAAACTTGTTTTATAATCATAAATATGTGTATATATGTGAAGACTTTAATTGAAGTTGCACTACACAGAAGGATAAAGCTCCTCCCAGAATCTATGGGCTACAAACAAGCTCAGTGCCATGTGTGGAATATTTGTCTTTGAGCTGTTGGTCAGGGAAGGTCCCAGAAACCCTCAAAACAATACAAGCTATTTGTTGTGCAAGTTTATTTTTAGTCATGTTTAAAGTAATTGTTTTTTGTGCACTGTTGGAAAAGGAGACGCATAGAACTTGGCATTTTGTATTGTCTGCAGGTGTTGGATTTCTGGGGTGGATGTTTGATTGCTTATGATCTGCACCTGGGGAGTTCTGAATGAATAAAAACCCCTGAGTGCAGACCCTCAGGGTTTCACTGTCGATCGAGTATGGAGCTGGCCAGGATGTGGTTCCTTCTGCTGAGGTCTGGCAGAGTTTGGAATTATGAAATATGCCTCCATGTCCCTCTTGCTGAGCCTCCCCGGCAGCAGTAGGTGTACAACTACAACTATTGTCATTGTTCTTGGTTACCCACCATAACTTGGTGGTAAGACCCTATTGCTGAAGACACCACATATGGTCCACAAGGCATGAGGAAATCAAGCTTGTACTGACCAAGAAGCTTCCTCCTTGAATGATAGCTTTTATTCATAGTGCCAGAAGGTTCTGTGCAGGGTATAGGGGGAGAAAAATCACTAATAGTATTGCATGGTAGTTATTCCTGGGAGTTACAATAGTAGCCTACTTAACACGAGATCTCAAGATCAATCTATTCAACATTTCAGCATGCATGGAAGAGGTTCCACCTCTAAGCGAGGAACTACTGTCAGTTGATAGCTTCTGGGAGAGGTGTGGCCCACGGTAGGTTGCCCATCAATGGGTGGTCTCACAGCCATGCATACATGAGCAGCATTAATTGTACTCAGTGGGTAAAGAAGAAGGAAAGAGGAGAAAAATAAAAAGGAGGAGGAAGGCAGAAAGTGGGTAGAAGAATGTATGTGGAGGCTCCTGGGGAGAGTGGGATGTATTAGGTCATATCCACCTCCCACTGCTGATGCAGAGACCATGGAGGAATGCTCCTTATAGCTTGTTCCCCATGGCTTGCTCAGCCTGCTTTCTTATAGAACCAGCCCAGGGATGGCCCCACCCACAATGGGCTGGGCTCTCTCCCATGAATCATTAATTGAGAAAATACCCTACAGGCTTGCCTACAGCCTGATCTTCTGTAGACATTTTCTCAATTAAAGCTTCCTTTTCTCCAGGGTCTCTAGTTTGTATCAAGCTGACATAAAACTAACCAATAAAAGGCTGAATCCAGAGGAATGGCTAAGGCCCTCTAATTTTCCAAAACAGGGCTTTACTGAAACCACATCGAGCAGCCCTCTCCCACAGCTCACTCTCATCACAGAGTCTCTAGGAGAGATGAGGGACCACAGAAGGCTTATTTCATTTTGACTTGCTGTCCTGATTGCCTTACACGAGTACTTTGAAAGATGGCTCCTTAACCTCATAGGATCATCACTTAATGCATAAAAATACTTTAAAAAGGCCCTAAGCCCACAGTGGTCTGAACCATAGAGTGAGGTTACAGCACGTGCTTTCTGTCCTCAGAGTCAAACCACTCATAGATAGACGACGTCTGGGGAGTATGTCATCAAAGGCCTGGAGTCCTTGCCTCTGACTGTTCTAATGTTTCTGTTCTGAGACAAATGACTCTACCTACCAAGCGGGAGTGTCCCTGAGACTCCTGCTGTGGGCTCACTCTGTGGAAGAGGCCAGCTCAACCTCGCCACAGTGTGTGCCCAGCACACGTGGCCACTGACTTTGGACGGGAATAATGATTTCAGTGTGTTCTCTGCAAGCTCACAGTGTGATCCCATGAAGGTACTGCTTCCCCCTGCATGATATGTTGTGCTTGGAGTTCTTCCCTGTCTCAATTTCAGTATCAGTCAGGGGGAAATAGCAAAACAGCATTCCTTCATGTAGATAACAGTAGGCAGCTGGCTACTCCTGGCTGGTAACATAATCCCACCAGTGTACTCTGGCAGCTGGGCTTACTTAAGGGCAAGGACAGACGTTCCTCTGCTCAGAAACAAGCCTGATGGATATTATTCCAGTAGCCTTCTTACTGTCAGCAGAAATAAAGCCCTGGGGAAGAAAGAGCAGCAGGGGTCTGTCTTTGGAGTGAGCCTGAGCATCATCCTGGTCTCTGCTTGCCAGCTACATGGCTTTATTTATTCAGTTATACACTTAGGAAGAGTGCAGACTCTGAGCAGGCATGCTTCTTAGATAAATAAGCTCTGAGCCTCGGTTTTCTCGTCAGCAAAGCAGGGACAACAGGACCATGTGAGGACACTAGACATAAAGCTTGCAGCCCAGGGCTGGTACAAAGGGTGTCTTGATTTAGCAGTGACTGTTTGTGGTATCATTCCTTTTACCCTCAGCTCTGCTATCCTTCCTACCCAGTTAAGACCTCTGGATGATGCTAGCTCTCTTTGCCTAGCCAGCATCAGGTATGGGGCTCATCCTGCTTTCTGTCCTTCCCTTACTTAATGCTTACCTGGTGCTACCCACAGCAAAGGTGCTGCATAGGCAATGTTAGAAATCACACTGCCTATGACCTGGCTTCAGAGACGTGTTATGAAGTCTGTGACTCAAGGTGTTCTTCCTGATAGCTCTCTGCAAGCCCAGCAGCACACATTAATCTAATATATAACTATGTACACAAAACTATGTACAACTGTATGCTACAGATAAGCCAAATATATAACTTTTGGGGGTGTTGAGACAGCGTTTCTCTGTTATAATTCTGGCTGTTCTAGAACTCACTCTATAGATCAGGCTGGCCTCGAGTTCACAGGGATCTGCCTGCCTCTGCTTCCCGAGTGCTGGGATTAAAGGTGTGCACTGCCACTGCCTGGCAATATAACATATTCTTATATATATGACATATAGGATTGCCTATGATTCATTAGATAACTAAAATAGATTAGATTAACATGTCAGTATAGCATTCTATGTATTACGCATTATATAAAATACATACACAAAATATATAAACATTTTATCATTGTTTTTCCCAATCTGACAAAATCTCTCAGGGATAAGGAGACAGTGACAACTTTGACACAGTAAAGTTGATTGTTGAATTAAACTCCAGCAGACTGGAGCTGCCCCAGAAATGGTCTGCCGAACTTCTGCAGTTGGTCTGGGTTACATTACAAGCATGGAAGCAGAGGAGGAGAAGGTGTTAGAAAGGGCTTCCAGAGTCCCAACCTCTGTTCTCACTGCCCCATGTCCCTCAGGGTACTGAGGTGTGTCTAGTAGGGAAGTAACAGTGATGTCAGAGGATATGGGAGTGGTTCTGATGCAAGGCCATTTCACTTTTGCTATACATTTTACCCTTCTTTTTATTTCTCACTCAGTGGGTGTTGATTGCTTGTTTGCTGTGTGCTTGCAAGGTGCTTGCTGTGCATTTAGTGTTAGAGTAGTAGTTAGCCAGTACAGGTGTTAGGGTTTGTATTCAGCTCAAACAGAGATGGAAAAGTGGACTGCGTTTGGGAGCCCAGGAGCCTTACAACTCTCATAGCTCTGAGGCAGGGAAGCCTTCCCCAGCCCAGCTGGAGTGTAACAAGGTAACAACCCCTGTTGGCTCAGCTTTTGCTCTGAGGGGAGAAGCTTACTCAGTGTTGCAGTTCTGATGGGAAATATCCCAGCTGAGCTGAGGTGTTCTTGCTTCTGGCTGAGCTGAGGTGTTCATGTTTCTTCTCTCAGTGGCAGCCTCAACTTGGGAGGGAGGCAGGAGCTGAAGCTGCACTCCCTCCCTACTCGGAGCAGAGTCCAGAAGGCTGCTTTTTATATAGTGTCCCTGAGGGGGTGGAGCTCTCACAATGGCCTGTGATTGGCAGGACTTTGTTGCCCTTCTTTGGCAAGTCTGAAGAGGGTTGAGGGGCCCAGCTTAGAGCCATGTGTGCTAGCTGGGGCCACTTCCGTGCTACTCTGCCAGGTTGGGGGACCCCCCCGCAGCCAGCTGGGAGTGGGGTCCCTGGTAGTCCCACAGGAGGAACTTCCTTATGTAAGGTGTCAAGTCCCAGAGCTCACTGCCTTGCAGAGCCAGACTCCCTCAAAGGGAAAATATGCTGGCTCCCCAGTGGTTCTCTGCACCATTTAAGGCTCATGGTGGGCACAAGAGGTTGTAGCCAGGACCCCAGAGTCCTCAGCAGGGTGGCAAGGGAGGCAAGCAGCAGCCGGGAAAGGAAGCTGGCATCAGGAGGGGCCAAGGTGCTGGGCAAAGTCAGAAATGCTCCATGGCAGAAACACAGATGGCAGTACAATGGCAGTTGGGTGTGGGGGAGGGGCACCGGCAGTGAGGCAAAGACCCCTGGAGCATACCCACTGAGGGAGAGAGTGGGTGGGGGCCTACAGTGTGTTCTTCATCTTGCTTTGTCTAGACAGAAGTTTGTTCTGGGTTTTATCTTTCCACTTGGAGCAGCAGTCCCTCCCTGCTTGGGACCCAGGTTGCTCCTTTTGACCTCTTCTAATACACCAGGGCACTCCAGAGTCCTGGTTTCCTGTGTGTGCCCAGGCCTCCACTCCAGCCTCCTCCCATCTGTAGGCACAGCCCCAGGTTACCTGTGCTTCCCTGTCTTACATAGGATGGCCTAAGCAGAGAACGTGCATACAGTAAGTGTTCAATAAATGCTATTTGTTCCTTAGTGACCTCCCGTCAATGATTACCATGAAAACAAGAGCTCACCTTCCTTGTACACTGTTGTGTCCCTATCACCTAGATGGCAGGGTAGAAGATGGATGTGTAAGATTTGTTCCTGCATTTATTTATTTCAAGATGTGGAAATTCAATTTCATTCTGCTCCATGGAAATCTTGACCTGGAACCAGAAGTTACTGACACAGATCTTTAATATGGACCTGGAGGAAACCACATCATACACCTCCCAAAAGCTGGAGGTTCATACTATTCCAAAGGAACCACAGAAAGGAGTACTGCCCAGCTTACCCAAAGGTGAACCACCCTGGAAATGGGTTTTTCTGCCCCACTACCAGAGACAGAAAGGGTGTGCATAGCCTGTGGACTATTTCAAGTAGAGTGTTCCTCTTCTGAGTACTGTCTCCATGCCAAATGTGTACAAAAATGTCAAGTAGTAATTTCCCTTGCCCAGAAAGTACAGTGTTGAGATCTACCCCCATAGCATGACATTTCTCCCATCTCCTGCCTCCCCACCAACCATCTAATGTTCTTTGACAAAAAGAAACTGTGCTCAAGAAGATCCTAGAAGAAGCGTTGATTTTCACTTAAGAAACAAAACACCATTCATTTATTCACTGAAAATTGGTTATTTTGAAAATATTTAATGGTAGATAAGCTTGAATGTGTCATATTTCTCAGCAGACCTTAAGAGAAAGCTCAGAAGTTTCAATATACTACAAGATAGTATATACAAAGCAGCGTAGGCTGCTTTGACTAACCAGCCTAGTTTCTTCCCATGGGTGTTTAATTCCCATCTTTTCAATCCCATCAGCCTGGTGAGTCAGGGAGCAGGCTTCATTACCTGTGTGTCATGGGACTGTGCTGGCTGCAGGTGCATGGGAATGTATCTGGTGCATCACTTATATTTGCAGGTTTCAGTAAGAGGGGATCACTAAATAGAAAAAAAGGGACTCACAATTAGAACATGTCAGAAATACCTTTAGGTGCTGTGTATCTGATAGACTTATTTCTTTAATAATCATGTATTGACTTGGGTTATTTGCTAGATTGGGAAACAGAAAAAGCCACAAAATATAAAAATGTAATCTAACTAGACCCCCACAGAATTTAAACCAAATTCCTTCGTGATCTGAAGTAAATTTTCTTCACCTGTACAATAGGCACCACTTCCGGTGTATTCCTCTTTTTTATTTATCAGTAAAGATCTGATAGGGTTGGAGAGTTGGCTCCATGGTGAAGAGCACATGCTGTTCTGGCAGAGGACCTGAGTTTCATTTCCAGCACCCACGTCCAGTGCTCACGATTGTCTATAACTCCAGCTCCAGAGACCTGGCCTCTGTTAATACCTGCACTCAGATACATGTACACCTGTATTCACAGGAACTCATGCCTGAGGAAAACAGACTTTCCCTATCTTGGCAGCTTTCAACAACCTGTAGCTAGGAATGGGGTTTGAGCCCTTTCCCCGTTTGCAGGTATATGTATGGAACTGGAAGATATGTTGAATGAGGTAACCCAAACACAGAAAGACAAATACCACATGCTTTCTAATGAGTGGATCCTAGTTCTGAATCTTTAGGTTTGTGTGTGTTATTTGGAGTAAAACTATATAAACCAAGAAGTAGAAAGGGACTCCAACATGCAAGTTCCACTTTAAGCGCCTGCCTAAGTCACTTGAATCAGACCCATCAGCTTGTCAGGGATAATTGTCTTAAAGGCAAGTAGCTAAGGACTTTGATTATATCTCCAAACTACCCCACAACATCTCAATTAGTATGTACTTGGACAATTAGGAAGTATAGTCTATCAAAATTGGCACATATAAAGATAATAACCAATTGATATATTTTACAGTTTATTGGTTGTCTTCCCTCAATAGACTATAAGAACCATGAGGACTTATTTATCATTATTATTATTATTATTATTTATTATTATTATTACTATCATCATCATTATTATCATTACTTCTATTATGTTTTGCTTACTGCTGTAGAGTAATTCCTTACAGCCTTTATGTATTTAGTTTCTTTAAGTTCTCTTTTGGTCAAATGCACTATGGAAATATGAAATGAAATATTCCAGGGGTTAGAGTGATGGACCAGTGGGTAAGAATACTTACTTCATAAGCATGAGGACTTGAGTTCAATCAGAACTTATAGGAAAAGCCAAGCATGGTTACAGTCCAGTCCACAGGGCTGGGCTGGGGAGACAGGAGGATCCCTGAAGCTTGCTGGTCTCCAGCCTAGATCCAGATTCAGTGAAAGACTCTCTCAAGGGAATAAGGTGCAGAGTAATCGGAAAAAGCACCTAAGATTCTCTTCTAGCCTTCAAGTATGCATAAGCTCATGTACACAGGCACACATGTACAAATATCACACATACACACATGCATGTGCACACTCCAGAGTTTTACACTGTACACCATTCAGAGCATGTCATGAAGCCCAACGCCACCCCACTTCATTGCTCTCAGGACACAAATCATTCTTTGGTGCATTGTTTCCACCTTATGTATTCTACCCACCCAATAATCACTTAGCAGCCACATTAGAGATCAGATTGACTATCAAAGTGCTTATTCACACAGACATTGTGTAGTAATACAATGCTCTGTCACAACGCCCACATCATTTACCACACTTTATCTCATCTCCTAGGTACAGATCAGGATTCCACATTATCACAAGAAGGAAGAGCATGTTGCAAAGGGCATCATCTATATAAAAATATATATAAATGAATATATGAATATATTTACTTATACATATGTGAATATATATAAATGAATATATAAATGAATAAATATATAAATGGATATATGAATAAGTGAATACATAAACATATACATTCAACGAATGTATATATTCAAAGAATATATTTATTTAATCTTTTGCTAGAGCACATTTTTATAATTCTTTTAAAACTGTTGTTTTTTATTTCTTATGGCGTGTGATTTACAGATATTTAATAGACATGTATATGAGGGAAACCTGGCTCATGTAGGTCTGGGTATTGCCTACAGCTTTAGGCAACAATTGGATGTATCTTAGAGTGTATTCTCCAAAAATGAGAGATTACTATACTTTTCAACAATTGTAACATCCCTAGTGAAAGAAAAGCAGTTGATAAATCTGAAATTATGAAACTATTGAGTGAATGACTGGCTTTCTGGGAACAAGGAACCTCCCACTCCATGTTGGTCTTCAGTATCCAACACAATTCCCAGAATGGAGTAAGTAATTGTAATTGCTCTGAATGAAAATGCTGATAGAAAAGCAGCTTATGGTGCATGTTCTTTCCTTGCCTATAGAATTCCACAGGTCAGAGGTGTCTAGTCTTATGGAGAGGACGGTCAGGAAGGGCCAGAGACAATTTTCAGCACCTCAAATTACTTATTAGGTGAGAAGGAAAGGCTGTGGGTACCACCACACCCTTGCTAGGCTGGTGAGAACTGAAGATAGGAGGAGATGAAAACAGCTCTCCTTCCTGGAATGGTTTCAGGAATAACTCAGTACAGCACTGTAAAGAGTGAGAAGGTCTCAAAGTACATCTTCAGGGTGCTCCGCTTCTGTGTGATAGCCCAATGGGAAGGACTTGGGTTATCAATGTAAATAACACATTCCAACAGAGAAACAAACCTTGTGCCCTTGAGTTAGTCTTCATCTACTGCAGCCCTGATTGAAGCAGGCATCCAGTACAGCTAAGCTGTGTCTTCTGAGGCCAGAGTCATGGGACTCTTCTTGCCGCAGAGGGATATTTCTATTTACATCTGGGATGATAATTACACATATCATCCTTTCAACATGGAACATGTTTCCTCTTTTTAATCCTTAAAGAAGAAAAAGGTTTCCTACCAAATCTGTCATTACCAAGTGGCATTTTCTTTTAGATCTATGTGGGATCCGCCAACATGCCAACTCAGCAAGTATAAATGATACACACACACACACACACACACACACACACACACACACAACAATAACAACAACAACAAGGAAGAATTAAATTTGAAAATATGAGAATAAACAAGGAATAGAATGTTTATTTTATGCATGTTGTGGTATGTTCTAGATTACAAGGAAATTATAGTCAGTGGATTGAATTACAGCATTTGTAGTCATGAGACTAAGAATTTGGTGCTAAAAGAAGTAATCCTCACAAAATAGGGCAGTAGACCTAGGAAGCTTTTGGTTGGATTATATGACACCAGTGTCAGTCTATGAATTTACTTCCTTATATACCAGCATCGAGGAGCCAGAGTCCCAGGAGGAGACACAACTGCACCTGACACAGAGGCCAGATAATAAGAGTGACCTGAAGACAGAGTTACAATTAAATCACTAGAGCAGATGGAGATGGTCCTGGAAGGATATTAATGCTAATTGAAAGGTTCTAAATTGTCAAAATGACAGTGCCTTTGAAGAAATGTGGGTTTCTCAGCTCACTGTGATCTCAGCCTCTACCAATGATAATACTGCCTAGAACTACTCTATAGGACTACATTTGAAGAGTTCAATGCCTTGGGATCTGCCTCCCTACCCTATAGCCTTCCCACAAATGGAACTGGACACTCAACAGTGTACAAAATCCATAGAAACTCCAGGGAAGCACTGAACAGATTTGTAATAGGTACTTAGGTTCTTCTCAAGATGTTTAGCAATAGAACACTGTGTAGGCAGAGTGTCAAGGCTCAAAAAACTAAAATTGGTTTTGAGCATGTTTCATAGTCACTCTCAAAAGTTATTGAATGAATTTAGAATATGAATTAAAAATAAAGACAACTGAAAAACTGATATTAGCTGAAGATGGCAAGGATATTAGTAATCTCTTGAAACATCCCTTATTTGGGGCTCTCCCATGCTTTTATGGGTTGCATGAGTGGCTTTAAACTATCCAGCTCTAAATGTTAATGTAGACTGAAGCCAAACGTGTCAGAAGGGACTTGAACATGTGGGGAAGGTTTTATTTATTTCTCTAATCTCCACCTTGTTGCTGAGATTATTTAAGAACTGTATAAAGGTACATACAGTAACAAAAGAGAAAATAAACTTAAGATATCTAAGAAAATAATAGAAAGGGAAACCAAGGTTAAACAAATAAGATGGAGCCAGGCATTAACTTGGTATGGAAAAGCTGACACCCTGGATAGTGGATGGAATATGAGAATTGTAGAGAAAGCCCTTCAGCTGTTTGTTCCAGACTTATATCTTCTAATTTTCTATCAGTTCTTTAAATGGTGTGAATGGATTGTGGCCACCTTCAAACTACCCACTGTTCTCATTCTTTCACAAGGAAGGTAATAGAAAGTAAGTGGTAACTAAGGTAAGAGAGGAAGGTGACAATACCATAACCTTCCTGCCTGTTTATCCCCAAACCGTACAGTCTGTCTTCTCCTAATGTTTATAGATAAAGTAGATCAGTAAATAGAAGTCCCCCACAACATACAGACTAAATAGCAGTCCCCCACAACATGCAGAAATCAGCAAAGACAAGACAGAAACCCAGCAATCCAATTGCACTCAGAAGGTTATCAGACTTTTAGCAATAAAATATTTTTCTTCTCTTCCAAATTCAGATCAAACAAAAATGGATACTGGAATAGGAAAGCTGGGAACTAACATATCATCCTTAAACTTTGGGTAGCTGAATTTTAAAATGCATCTTGAATGATAACCAGAATATAGTCCCATAAACAGAACTTTTTCTCTGAAGTGCAGGCCACTGCACTGCAGGAGCAGAGTGCACTGGATAAGCAACAAATGCATGAGCAAAGCAGAAAGCCCCAGGTAAGAGGTGGCACCACACACACAGAACCAAGAAGAGGCTGGGCCATGCAAAGGCAGAGTTGCTCCTCTATCTCACTTTTCAGATGAGTGTCCTCCCATGGGTCAGACTGGAATGGAGAAACACATGAAGCAAGGAGAGAAACAGCCTACAGCTTTATCGTTGTATTACTTCTGTCTCCATTTGATTTTATGTTGGCTGTGGGCTTGCTGTAAGTTGCCTTTATTATGATCACCAAGACAATGTTTCAGTTCTTAACATCTATGCCCCAAACACAGGGCTATCACGTTTGTAAAAGAAACACTACTAAAGCTAAAAACACACATTGACCCTCATGCACTGGTATTTGGAGATTTTAACGCTCACAGCTGACAGGTCATCCAGACTAAAGCTAAACAGAGAAGTACATGAGTTATAAGATGTTATAAATAAAATGGACCTAACTGATATCTACAAGACATTTACCCACACACAAAAGGAGTCTGACCACCTCATTGAACTTTCTCCAAAATTGACCACATACTCAGCCAAAAAGCAAGTCTCAATAGAAACAAGAAGGGTGAAATAACCCCCTGTATCCTATCAAACAACCATGGATTAAAGCTGGATTTCAACAACAGTGACAACAAAAGGCCTACAAATTCATGGAAACTGAACAAGTCTCTACTGAATGACTACTGGGGAAATGAGAAAGAAAGAAAGAAAGAAAGAAAGAAAGAAAGAAAGAAAGAAAGAAAGAAAGAAAGAAAGAAAAAGAAAGAAAGAAAGAAAGAAAGAAAGAAAGAAAGAAAGAAAGAAAGAAAGAAAGAAAGAAAGAAAGAAAGAAAGAAAGAAAGAAAGAAAGAAAGAAAGAAAGAAAGAAAGAAAGAAAGAAAGAAAGAAAGAAAGAAAGAAAGAAAGAAAGAAAGAAAGAAAGAAAGAAAGAAAGAAAGAAAGAAAGAAAGAAAGAAAGAAAGGGAAGGAAGAAAGAAAGAAAGAAAGAAAGAAAGAAAGAAAGAAAGAAAGAAAGAAAGAAAGAAAGAAAGAAAGAAAGAAAGAAAGAAAGAAAGAAAGAAAGAAAGAAAGAAAGAAAGAAAGAAAGAAAGAAAGAAAGAAAGAAGGAAGGAAGAAAGGAAGGAAGGAAGGAAGGAAGAAAGAAAGAAAGAAAGAAAGAAAGAAAGAAAGAAAGAAAGAAAGAAAGAAAGAAAGAAAGAAAGAAAGAAAGGAAGGAAGGAGGGAGGGAGGGAAGAACACAAGGAGAGGAGAGAAAGACAGGAAGAAATAAAATTAAAGAGTTTCTAGAATTCAATGAAAATAAAACCACAACTTATGAATGAATACCCAAACTTCTGGGACACAATGAAAGCTATTCTAAGAGGAAAAGTTCATATCACAAAGTCCTGACCAAAAGAGTAGAGACATCACACACTAGCAAATTAAGAGTGCATCTGAAAGTCTTAGAACCTAAAGAAGAAAGCACACCCAAGAGGAGTAGATGGCAAGAAATAAACTGAGGGTTGAAATCAATAAAATAGAAACAAAGAGAACAATTCAAAGAATCGATGAAACAAAGAATTGATTCTTTGAGAAAATCAACAAGATAGACAAACCCCTAGCCAAACCAATTAAAAGAGAGAGAGAGAGACTACCCAAATCAACAAATTCAGAAATGAAAAGGGAGATATAACTACAAACACTGAGGAAATGCAAAGAATCATTAGGTCATATTTTAAAACCCTGTACTCCACAAAATTGAAAAATCTAAAAGAAATGGGTAATTTTCTTAAGAGATACCACCTACCAAAGTTGAACCAAGATTAGATAAATGATTTAAATGGACCTATATAAAGGAATAGAAGAGATCATTAAATGCCTCTCAACCAAGATAAGTCCAGGGGCAGATGGTTTTAGAGCAGAATTGTATCAGACATTCATTGAAGAGTTACCACCAATACTTCTCAATTATTCCACAATATAGAAACAGAAGAAACACTTCCAAACTCATTGTACAAGGCCATAGTCACCCCTGATACCCAACCCATACAAAAACTCAACAAAGGAAAAGAATTAATGACCAATTTCCCTCATGAACATTGATGCAAAAATACTCAATAAAACACTCGCAAACAGAATCCAAGAACACATCAAAAGATCATCAACCATAATCAAGTAAGCTTTGTCCCAGAGGTGCGGGAATGATTCAACCTACAAAAATCAGTCAATGTGATCCACCATATAAACAAACAGAAAAAAAAAAAGCTTTTGACAAAAATCCAACATCACTTCATGATAAAAGTCTTGGAGAGATTAGGGATACAAGGACCTACCTAAACATAATAAAAGCAGTTTATTGCAAGCCCACAGCCAACAAATTAAATGGAGAGAAACTCAAAGCAACTCCACTAAAATCAGGAACAAGACAAGGTTGTCTACTCTCTCTATACCTATTTGATATAGTAGTTCTATAGAAGTTCTAGCTAGAACAAGAAGACAGCTAAAGGAAATCAAGGGGACACAAATTGGAAAGGAAGAAATCAGTAGCCTTCCTATTTACTAAAGACAAATGGACTGAGAAAGAAATCAGCGAAACAACAGCCTTCACAATAGCTGCAAATAACATAAAATGTCTTGGGGTGGCTCTAACCAAGCAAGTGAAAGTCTTCGATAAAAAGCCAGAAATATACCATGGAACAAAGAAAGCATCTTTAACAAATTTTGATGGTCTAATTGGGTGTCTTTATGTAGAAGAAAGCAAATAGATCCATATTTATTACCCTACACTCAAGTCCAAGTAGATCAAGGACCTCAACATAAAACCAGATACACCGAACCTGATAGAAGAGAACATGAGGAATGCATTGGCACAAGAGACAACTTCCTGAACAGAATATCAATAGCTCAGGCACTAAGATCAATGATTAATAGTAGGACATCAGGAAACTGAAAAGCTTCTGTATGGCAAAGGACACTGTCAATAAGAAAAAAACAGCAACCTATAGAATGAGATTCTTTTTTTTTTTTTTTTTACCAATTTCACTTCTAATAGAGGGCTAATATCCAAAATATATAAAGAACTCAAGAAACTCAGTATCAACAGAACAAATAATTCAATTTAAAAATGGGGTATAGATCTAAACAAAGAATACTCACAAGAGGAATATCAAATAGTTGAGAAATACTTAAAGAAATATTTGACATCCTTAGCCACCTCAAAACCACTTTGAGATTCCATCTTACACCTACCTGTCAGAATGGCTAAGATCAATAATTCAAATGACAGCTCTTGCTGGTGAGAATGTGGAGCAAAGCGAGCACTCCTTCATTGCTGGTGAGAAAGCAAACTTGGACAGCCACTATGGAAATCAATATGGTGTTTCCTCCAAAAATTGGAAATCAAGACCCAGATATAGCACTCCTGACCATATACTTAAAGAACATTCATCCTACCTCAAAGGCATTTGCTATGAACTAGATTCATAGCAGCTTTATTTATAACAGCCAGAAACTGGAAACAACCTAGATGGTCCTCAACTGAAAAATGGATAAAGAAATTGTGATACATTTACACAATGGATTACTTAGCTATTAAAAAATGATCCCATGAATTTTGCAGGCAAATGGATGGAACTAGAAATAAATATTCTGAGTGAGGTAACCCAGTCCCAGAAAGACAAACATGATATGTACTTACTTATTTGTGGATATTAACCATTAAGCAAAGGAGAAAGATACTAATGTTCACAGACTTAGAGAGACTATTCAACAAGGAAAGCCCCAGTGGAAACACAGGGATCTCCCTGGTAAAGGGGTAGAGCAGATGGTGCAGGTGGGCAAAGGGAGGATGGGAATGGGAGCAAAGGCAACCAGGAGAAGGAGAGGAACAGGAGAAAGTATATGGAGAGATGACTGGAATTGGGGGTGATCAGGAGACCTAGTGCAGTGGAAACTCACTGGAATCTATGAGGGAGACCTTAGCAAAGTCCTCTAATAATCAGAGATAGGGAGCCTGAATGGGCCATCTTCTGTGGCTAGAGAGGGTTTCTAGTGGTGGGACTGGAACACCATCCAAGCCACAAAACCTTTGACTGATAGCCTTTCCTCCCTGCAGGCATCAGGGCCTCATACCCTTCAAGCACCTTCTTCAAGCACCAGGACATCCCACAAACACCTGGAGATCACACAGGCACCAGGAATTTTCCCCAGCCGTGCACAGGAGCAGATGTACAGACCAAGAGTCTAGGTCCCTGGGGGATGGCCGGGTGCCGGTGTGATGACCATGTGCCTGCGTGGTGTAAGGGTGCTGGAGATGATTTTTAATGATGCCATGCTCTGCTCATAATTTTGTGCCTACCCCAGTCTTCATCAGAGAGGCCCCTTACAGCTAATGAGAGCATATGCAGAGGCCCAGGGTCAAACATTGTATAGAGCTCTGGGAACCACATGGAAGAGGGAGAGGAGGGATTGTGGGGACCAGAGAAGTTGATGACACCAGGAAAACAAACCCCACAGTGTCAACTGACCAATCCTCTTAGGGGCTCACAAAAACCAAAGCAGAAGGCATGGAAACTACAGGGTTCCCTAAGTATATCTTATGGTCTGGCTTGGTGTTCTTACAAAACTCCTACAGGCTGGAATGTAGGAGTCTCTTGACCCTTTTTTCTGCCTTTAGGCCCATTTTGCTTCTGCTAGGCTGTCTAGTCTACCCTTTATGTAGGGAGTAGTGCCCAGCCTTGTTCCATCTTGTTATGCTATGCCTTGACTGAGTGGTAACCCTGGGAGGAATGCTCTTTTCTGGGGAGAAATGGGGAAGGTTGGTTGATGGGGGGGGTAGATCTGAAGGAGAGGGGAAATGGGGGATCTGGAAGGGGTGGAGGGAGGGGAGGACGGGGGTCAGGATGTATTGTACTAGAGAAGAAAATTTTTTTAATTTAAAAAGAATCATCACATCAGGATTTCCTTAACAAAAAAATGCTTCTGTACCAATAAAGGAAAAGTATTGCATGTGAAAAGAAGAAAGAAAGAAAGAAAGAAAGAAAGAAAGAAAGAAAGAAAGAAAGAAAGAAAGAAAGAAAGAAAGAAAGAAAGAAAAAGAAAGAAAGAAAGAAAAAAACCCCTGTGGTTAGAAAGTAAAATGGCTCCCATAGGCTCATGTATTTGAACACTCTGTATCCAGATGGTGGTGTTATTTGGGAAGGTTATAGAAACTTTTGGAAGTTCAGTTTTGCTAGAGGGAGTGGGTCATTGGGAGATGACGGCCTTGAAGTTTTACAACCTAGCCCACTTCTTGTTCACTCCTTGCTTCCTCTCTGCAGAGGCAAGATGACCAGCATCATCCTGCTGCACCAGTATGCCTGCCCCATCAGAACAGAATAAATCTCCTGCAACTATACGGCAGAAGAAACCTTTCCTTCCTTTCTTTAGATATTTTGTTGCAACAACAATAAAAGGGACTACTACATTTGTTCCCCTGGGACTCATTTGAACTTCCCCTTCAGACACTACTGTTTTGTATGTCAATATTTTTGCTAGAATTTATATTTCACAAACTCAGAAACTATATCAAACATTCAGTAATCATCTATTACCACCATAAAAGCATGGTGTTTGTCATGTTAAAGATGCGGAATAAATTTTACTGATTACCAAGTAAATGAGGGAGGCTGTTCCCTAAGTAAGGACTCCAATCATCACCCGGGATCCTTTTCTTTCTACTTAGGGACACAGATCCAAAGCAACAAGAAATACAAATTCCTGCCTCCTGAGTGATTTTACTATTGGTGCTGGCCCTTGGGAAAGTCTCCAAGGACCGGAGAACTTGGAAACCAGCAACACCCTCTTGTTTTCTGCCAAGTTAAGAAAACTTTCAGCCCTCTTCTCCCCAAAGCCCACCCTCCCAAGTGACTTATTAGCTCATGTAACACTTGGGAATCAACAAGGTGGTCTTTGTTCAGCTGCGTATCCACTGCTCTATTTTTGCCCTCACTAACCTCGCTCCTGCCGGGTTGCCTGGAGCCCTCCTCCTCAGAGGACGACGGCTACTGGTGTGTTCGGAGAATTTTCCATCTCAGCTCATACTCTTAAAATATTTAAAATCCCCAAATTGCCGTTCTTCTCTGAGATGATCCTTGGAGTGATCTCTTTTCACCCGTCCCACAACTGCCAATCAACCTTCTTGATGCTTCCTCCGGTATCACCTGCCTTGTCAAAGTAAGAACTTGTCTTTGTAGTAGGGTTGTAATAGGCATGCACGGGTTGAGTTTCGGGAATCTGAAAAACACTTCAACACATTTGCAAAAATTTGTACAAACATACATTTTTTTCCTAAGGAGAAGACAGTGGCTTTTCTAGATGCTTAGAATCTCATGGTTCTAGCAGCCTTGTGGTTTCAGAGGTTCAACTCTAAGGCTCCTTTCAAGCGTCTTTTAGTTGTTCTAAATCAAGGGCTTTCTCTTTTCTACACATTTCTTCACTGAAGCCATCCCTGGGCTTGGAGAATTGTTCTCATTTTGTGAAGTCATCTCCCTTGCCCTCCAGTTTAGCATCTCACCCAAGGGAGGAAGACTTAATGGTGATGATGAAGAAAGAGAAAATCTTTCTACCTCTCAAGGAATCAAGAATTAGGAACTCAGGGATCTGTATCTAGATACAAGTCTAGAGTTCTGTCTAAATATGCGTGTACGTCTGTGGCTAGACTCTTCCATTTCCTACGCATTGACAAAAGGGAAGAACGGAAAGAGAGTATGGACTAGGTAAAATCTAAGCCTTTTCAAGCTCTAGAACGTCTATAATCACATGAGATCCAGCCAGGGGTGATGCTAAGGCTCTTATCTGTACAGGTACAAGCTGTGTGAATGCAACTTACTGAGCTCTGTGTTCTAGAAGTGTGTATGTGTTGGATGATACACAAGAGCATCAGACCATTGTCTTTAGTGTTTTATTTTCACTCACGTTTTACACATCTCAGAACAGTAACAGAACAAACCTCAAAGTGACTTTGACATCCTTAGCCTAAAGCACAACATTGAATAGATTTGTTTTAAGTATGACAATATAGAGCTCATTTTCTTGCTCAAGACTTGGTACATATTGATGAGAGGAAGAAATAATAGTACTGAAGCACTAGTGTGACCCCAGGGAAGCAGTTAGCGTTGTCACTCACCCTGTGGCAAGTCTGGTTTAAAATTCTTTATCTGGAGAGAGCCTGTGTCCTGTGTGAATCCTAAGAGAGTGAACAGGACCCCAGAACTCCTCAGTCCTTGCCAGTACTGTATGGTATCAGTAATGGGGTGTTGAAGATGGTTCCTAAATCCTGCATTGCCCAAGAACAGTTCTGAGACATCTTCTTACTGGATTAGCATCCTCTGTAATTTCTGTGGAGACAGAGAAGTGGGAGTGAGACTCTACCTTCAAAGAACATTGCTTTTCAGCAACTAATGAAGTAAGTATTCTGATGTCAATGTAAGATTGCCAAAACCCCTCATGATGTTTTCAGATATTACAATTCAAAAATCCACCCAAACCTATGGTCTTCCTCATGCTAGGATAGCATCATACTATGGAGCTACACCCTTGACACTAAATCTATCTTCTTGATGTTAGAGATTACATTTAATTGATAGCACATGCCATGATGGTTATTCTCAGATTATTAATTTTCCTGCATTAAACTAAGTAGTGAACACCAAATTCAATGCAACTTCTTACATATATTAAGATGTTAGTAACAGTAAAGACCATAGCAACACCATAGCAACTAATGGCATAGCTCCTTGACCATGGAAACTTGTCTGCGGTCAGTAGAAAGGTACCAGCTGTGGTGGCAACATGTCTCTGAGCTCTCTGAATTGACAGGGCAAGTCCTAAGCATGAATTCGTCTATACACAGGGACAATGTAGCACTATGTACACTTCTACCAGTGGCCACAGACCACAGGCAGCTCCCATGACGCCTTCCCTTCAGGGCATCACAAGAAAAAACAAGCCATGGTGCTGAAACCACACTGACGCTCATTATTCTAACACCAGGGAAAGAAATATTAATGCAATAAAGTTTTGGAAAGAACCAAAGCACAAAACCTGAGATTTTTACATCTGCAGTCCCATTTTACATGGCTTGAAGGGAGGTCTGAGAATGACTAGTCCAGAACTGAGCAGGTCCTGGATGTGAAGGGGGTCTACTTATACCACCTCTGTTTTATTGCAGAAAAAAAAAATATGTAGAAGCCACCCACAGGGGACCATTTGTATGTCAGCATCACTACTGATACACTCTTCAACTCTGTAGTTCTGAAGTTTTAGGAGGACATTCAAACTCTAGGACACTACCACCTACCCCTACCCCTTCCCTTCATTTCTTCTTCTAGACATTCATTAGCTTGCTGTAACTTCAGCTAAGTAAGACCTTACAGAAGCAAAAGAGTTTCCTTCCAATGTTTATTCCCATCTACTTCTCTACAAGTGACCACAATATCCTGTTATGTTAATTCACCAATTAACATGTAAATAGAAAGGTAATTAGAAAGTCAACTACCACTTAAATGATTAACCAATTAAAATATAATCGGAAAATGCAATTTAAAATTAAATAATACTATTTGGGGACTCACTTTAAAATTTTTAATTATTATCACGGCTCAGAAAAATCCATGTTATTTCCCAGCGGGTGACCTCTAGTGTGAGTGAGAAAGGAACACAGCCATAAAACCAAGAATCCCTGAGACTCAGAAGAGAGGGCTCTGAGGAGGGTCTGAGAGCTGAAGGAGATGTGACTTGGATTTCTGCGGTGGCATCTGTGCTAATGGATACTAGCATTTCAACAGTGCTTTACTGGATTCAGAAATGCCTAAGATGAAGCGAGGACTTCTGGGTGAGGATGTCTCGGGCTTACCTGAATGAGTACATGCTACCTACATGAATTCTCTGGGTTCTTATAATGTTGAAAAAGAGCTGTCCCCTACCCTGGTGAGTAGCCAGAAAAGATTTTTTTCCCAAGCCCTGGGACTCTATCAGGCTAGTTTATTTTATGAAATCATCTTGTTACTTTCACAGCAAGACTTTGCTTATATAATATGATCCTTAAGCATATCATGCCTTGCTTGAAAGATGTTTTATGTCGGTCAGTCACCTTAAATTATTATCTTGCTGGCAATCCAGCATTTCTTTCTTCTGTTTTCTATTCTGAAATTATTTATTACGTTTCATCATGGTAGCATGTGTGGAATAGCTTCTTTCTTCAGGTATACAGTAAGCAGTCTCCAGTGTTGAGCAACCCCAGAAGAACTTCCTTAAGGTAAACACAGAAGTCACTCCTTCAAACTATGCCTGAAATGTGACTACTTTTCTCAGCCTAAAACACTACTGAGTCAAGGCACTTTCATCTTGCATTCCCCATAATTTTATCTATGATTTTCTTCCTTCAGTGACCCCCAAAGTTTATGTGATTTTCTTCCTTCAACGAGCTATTAAAACAAAACAAAACAAAACAAACAAACAGACAAAAAAAAAAACTCGGCTTGTTTCCTCCGCCACCCCACAACTACCCATGCCCTGCCAACAAGTCTCACTTAGAAAAAGGCTGTTCAAGGGTCCTGGACTCCTAAGATTCCTATGCTTGGGTTTAATGCTCTACATTTGAGCTCTTGAAATTCTTAATTAATCAAGGACAGTTCCCACAATGCCTCTTTGAGTTTTGTAAATGAAGTCCAGAAGGACTTGGAACCTCAACTCTTGTTCATACAAGTTCCTGCTCCCCACGATGGGTTTGGCTGCCTGCTCCCCACTCCATCATGTCCCAGCTCCCACTCAACCTCATCCTCTCTGCCCCTGACAACTGACAGCTAAAGTCTTGCACCTGAGGAGAATCTGGACCAGGCTGGTAACTGCAGTGCCTTGAAAATGATTGAGTTAAGGAAAGGAAGCCAGCCCTAGCTCCCATAATCTTAGTACTGAATATATCTCAATCGAGTAATTTAAACCCCCTGGGCACTACCTCTTCCACTATGGGGAGGAGTGCCCATGAGAAGGCTAACCTGTACCCTGAGGAGAAGATAGAGCCCATTAGTCCACAATCATTGTCAGGAGGAGGAATCCTGACGTCAATGAGCTTCCCATACACATCCAGAGCAGAATCCCCTGACCCCATGTGTTCATGTCTGAGTGTGCTCAGACACAGGGAGAGGCCATAAATAGCAAATAAAATCAACATAATAGACTAAAAAGAAAAAAGGGGGTTTTAACTTTGTGCCTTTCAGTTGTTAAGAATTTCTTGATTTAAACAAGGGTCCCCACATTTCTGTTTTCTACAAGGACTCCTTATGTGCTCAGGCTTCCTTGTGTACTTCGCTGGCCCCATCCATGCACTGATTCCCTCCAGAACCCCTCTCAGCTAGCCCAGAGCCGAAGGTCAGAACAGGTCAACCTCAGTCCCAGTATTCCGGTTCATCTTTGCTATCTCCCCTGCCAGAAACACCATGTCCTGGATCTCTTCTTCACTTTGATGTCTTTTTACTTAAAAATCACTCCTAGAATCTGATCCCTAATCACCATCTTCCCTGTATGGTATGAAGATGCACCCTCTCCTTCTAATCAAGCTTTATCTCTGTATTCAGTTTTGTTTCCCTTTAGGCTCCAAGGTCAGCAAACTCAGTGCGCATGTGCTCTGCTGTACACTAGACTGCGTGTTGGTGACAGAGGATTCTTTTTGTACCTTGGTTTTCAAGAAATCTGTGCTGAACAACATCAGGTGGTCCATACAACTCATCACAGAAGCAAGATGAGAAGCTAGGCACCAGCAACCTCTGAGTCCATTCTTCTAGACATCAGGGACTTTTTAAGGCGACTTGACCTTTTCCGTGCCCCACTGGTGCCCTATGAGCCAGCAGCCTAAGTTTGGAAGTGGTGGCCCCACAGATGCGTCCACTGTTTACAGTTTTCCTGCCAGTTTCTCGAGCCCTGTGAATAGAACTGGTTTTCCTTCAAGTCCGTTGAATCCAATTTAGTGGGAAACATTTCTTTATGCAGAGGAGATATCCAGCCACGATTGGACTAATTCATTATAAATCATACCACTTAAAGATTCTGGGAGTTATTCAAAGTCACAATAAGTAAGCAACAGTAAATCACCAGTTCTACGGTGAAACCTCTGTGTTTAAAAGTTACACAGATGTGTCTCTCTACAAAGTGGACTTTGGATCCGGAACTACCCAGGAGGCAGGGGTGATTCTGATAAATAAATCGACTAAAGACAAAATAATTTGGTAGCAGGACAAAGCAGACAAACTTCTGGGGATGTGGGACTACAGTCCGGTGTGCTCTTTTTATAGATCCTTGACTTTCCCAAGGATGGGTGCTTAATGCTCAGAGAAGACAGTGTAATAGAACTCTGTCTCTTTGAACTGTGAGCAGTTGTGCCTTCCTTATATGAGGCTAGAGGAGACTCTGCTCCAAGATGGAACTTGAGGTATTGTTTACCCTTCCAGGCAGGCCTCTGGGACTAGCTTGTCATTCAAAGCCATGTGCCTGGGAGAAAAATTTATTGTCTGGGGGCCTGAAAAAGCACACTACTGGCCACAAGAATGGCAGGTTGTGCATGGGGATAAACAGCTAAGATGCAGTGAGAGGGAAGAAAGACTTTCTCAAGAGGTATGTTCTTCTCAGAGAAATATCTTCCAGAGAGAGGTAAATTATTTTATGTCTTTCATGAAAAACAAGGCCCGGTGTTAGCCCTGACATCTCTGCCAACATTTGAGAATTTGCCGTGTTTTTTTCTTGTAGCGTGTAGTGTTGTGGTATGGTGTTGGCACAGTTCCACACAGGAAGAAAACTCTGTAACAGAAAACTGACCTAAAGACAGCACAAGTAAATTTGGCTTGGTCTTGCATTCATCAAGGTCCTATTTTCCAGGGCAGAGAACACAAAGCAATTGCCATTGACAACCATTTCCAGACCCCCAAATTTGAACCGACCCTTTAAGAATCAAGTTGCCAGCTGGGCAGTGGTAGCACACCTAAAATCCATGCACTCAGGAGTGAGAGGCAGGTGGAACTCTGTGAGTTCCAGGCCAGCCTGGTCTACAAAGTGAGTTCCAGGGACAGCCAGGTCTATACAGGAAAACCCTGTCTAGAAAAGCACACACACACACACACACACACACACACACACACACACACACACACACACATCAAATCACCAAAAGTATCAACTGCATACATTGGCTACAATTACAGAAATTGGTTTGATTAACCATAAGCCTGTAGGTCTCACATGTATTGACATTCGTTGTTTTTTGTTTTGTCTGTTTGTTTGTTTGCTGTTGTTATTCTTTGTTTGTTCTAAAGTTCCTCTCTCCTCCCTTCTTATGGTAATCCATCTTTAAAGCTGTGTAAGTTCATCAGGATAATTGCTTTTTGCATAAAAACACAGCATTTAACAGACATGAGCCTTCTTTGCAAACTTCATCCTGTTAGTACGTATATATGTACATATGCATAAATGCATGTGCGTGAATATGCTCTAAGGAATGTGCAATTGAGTTGAGGCAGAGGCAAGAGACAGAAGGGAGGGATGGCCGGGGTTAGCAGCAGCAGGCCACATGTATGAGTGAGCCTGGATGTGCCTATTAAGTAAGGAATTTCCTCTGGTCATTAGTCACAAATAAATTAATTGTTTGAACCCTATGTTTCTCAGATGTTCACTAAGTCAGATATTTTCTATTACAATATAAATAATTAAATTTTGAGCTGTCCATGGAGCCCTACTTTGTGTCGTCTTGTTGCAAAGTTAAATAACAGAGGCTGTGGATCATCATAATTATATCAGTAAAGGTAACACACTCCATGGCAAAACTGAAAACTGGAACTGGAGAACTTGCTTTCATTGCCAGCTTCATGGGCCATTTAAAATGCCAAGGAGAAAAAATTATCACTTTAACATTCAACTCAATAAAGTACTAGTGCCACTAAGTCTCCTGTATAGGCAGAAAAGAAACTTGTAAGACATTCCAAATAGACTTAGAACAAGCATAAGCCATTTCGTTCACCATTTCACAAAACAATGCCTTCCTCTACCACCCTTTTTCAAAATAGAAGATTCAACTCCATTTTTATTTTTATTATTGGTTACATTTCTTTCTCACGAACATGAATTAAAAAGAGCTTAGATCTAGTCTCTCTCAATAATTTCAACACTGTTGCATTTTTACTCTGGCTGTGATAAAACTTTTCATTGCCATTTGTTTGTCCCTAGACTTTCCATATTCAAAGTGTTGAAATAGCCAGGTTTAATGGTTCATGCCTGTAATCCCAGGACACCAGGGAGTCTGGAGCAGGAGGATCCTAAATTCGAGGTGAGCCTAGGTTACATGGTGAGTCTGAGGACACCTGTTCTTGGCCCTTTTCATTCAGCCTTTCTCCGACCATTTTAGAAAGCAAAGCACCTCTCCTCTGTCGCCATCTTAACTTCATTTTCACGTCGCTGAACAGACACTCCCTCTCCCTCCATTTCTAGTAGTATTTGTCAAATGAACAATGAATGAATACTATGAATGGAAGGACAGGATGGCGTGACATCAAATGAAACTTTTATGTGAAGGGCATATGGTAAAACGGAAAGAGGTTGTTGAAGAAGTGGCATCTACATGGACATCTGAAATTCAGTAGCAACTGACAAAATGACAGGTATTGAGGTAGGCTCACTGTGTGATGGGTGATCGAAAGCTGACTTGGTCCTCCAGGCACTAGCTTCCACAAGTCTGTCCTGTGAAGGCATTGCTATCCCTCCCTCCACTATTACTTTCTCTGCTTCCAAAATGCCAGTAGCATCCTACTCTGAGCTGAGAAGCAACCTTTCCTCCTAAATTTACTGCAGTCCTTGGCAACTACAAAGTATTTCAAAAATAGCTACTATCTTTCCTACTCTCCCTGTTTCTATAAGAACCAAGAATTGGCTGGTGCCCTAAGCTTCACAGTATAGACTTAGTGGCCCTCCTGCCAAGAGGGACAACCCCCTCAAAAGCTGAGACATATCTGTTTTAAAAGGTTGGAAACCCTTGCTAAGCAGTAGAAAGCATGTCCCTGTTGCCATTTCATCTAGGCTCATGCTCACTTCTCAGAAATGCACCAGTCTGGTAGAGTCTGGAAATTTTACTGGGCTAGTACCTAACTGGAAAAAGTGATTACAAGGGGTTTAGGTTTAGACCTTTTCCCCATTCTCTCCTGCTTTCTGCTTCTCATTCATCATGAAATGAGGAACATCCTTTAACGCGCACACACACACACACACACACACACACACACACACTCCTTGATATTCTGTTCTTTCCAAGTACACAGGACCAAGTGACTATAGACTGAAATCTCTGACATTGATGCAAAACAAATATACACTCCTATAAATTATTTTGTCACAGCAGTGATAAAACTAGCTAATGCCAAATAAAGAATGTTTCAGAATTATGTATCTTTGTATTACAAAGAAGCTGTGGTTTTATTAAGTTTCTTGGATATTTCACCCACTCTTCCTTCCTTCCAAAAGTGCTTGAAGTTTCACCTTGTAGGTAGACAGTCAGGGGAGAAACATGACCACTGAGATTTGTGGTGTACACAGTGATAATTACAACACATGCTATAATCAGTGATAGCAATTATTAATGTTTATTTTTAACAAACCATGATCAATCTTTTAATATAGACATTTTTTATTGTAACCATTACTTCACTGTAGCTCTCACAAAGCCCTAGGAGATAGTATTCCCATTTTACAGAAGGAAAATCCACCCCAAGTTTTCCCATAACAGGAAATCAGGGTGACTTCTCTAGAAGAGCCAAGCCCAGCAAAACATGAGATCAGCAGACACTGGGGAAACCTGGCAGGAAACAACATCACTGGCCTCTGCATCACTCAGCACAAGAATGCTTGCACTTACTGCGTGAGTCTCTAGTAATATGGCAACTGTCTCAGTGCTCAGAAATGTCCAAATAGCAGTTCATCCTAGGATGTGATACTTGAGGCTTAGTCACCTTCTCTTGCTTCAACTCAAGATCTGTTCATAAAGACTTTCCTCTTATGGGTCTGTTCTATTGGGAATTGTAGCCATCAGCGGCTTACATACATGTAGTCTTGGTGCTCTGAAACACCTAGGCATGGTATTACAATTTCAGTGCAATTATTTTATCTGAATGATCTTATCCTGAAATGAGAACAAGTAACAATTTTTATTCCATTTTTATAAAGACAACTGAAGCTCAAAGATGTCCTTAAGACCCCATTGTTGAATAGCACAACTGGGTGCCAAAGCCCCAAACTCTGATTTTCCACTCTCACAGAGTTAAATAAAATAGAGAATCCAAATCTCAACAAAATATAAAAATTCAGTTTCATAACCACATTCTTGATACCCAAAGAACCTATAAGAACATATCACACAAAGCAGAGATAGATGGCGAGCTGGGCTTTAGACTGAGCCAAATATCCCCAGACTCTCCTGCAATCAGCAGCATCACGGTGGCATATCCATGGTTTTCATAGACCAAGAATTAGGCTTTGGACAAACTCAATGGGAATCTTCTGGAAAATGTTTTCTTTCATTTTGCTTTAATTCATATGGGCTAGTGATCAGAAGAACTATATCTTTAACATTTCACCTAAAAAGAGAATTGTATGTGTTGTTGTATAAAATAACAACCAGTAGTTAAGGTCTGGGGTCATTTTCTGAATCTGGGAGAGAAAAGGAATGAAGTCTCTTGGACTTGTCAAGCTACAGTTAACTCATCCTGATAGTTTACCAGAAGAGGAATTCACACTGGAGTGGTCCAGTTCCCGTGTGGAATGCCCCTCTGAGTCTGGGGAAATCCATGTCATCACCCTTCCCCCATTCAGGAGTCATGGATATTTATTTGAAGCTTCCATAGTCATCAGAGTTCACATGAGAACAAACAGTGGAATTCCTGCTCCCAAGGACAGAGGAAGACTCTGGCTTCATTTTTCCCAATCAGAATTCACACAGTTTCCACCTCAGACATTTGTTTTTCCAAAACACTGCTTAAAGTTGAATGCTGTGGTGTATACACCCGTTGCTGTCATGCTGTGGTTTCCAAGGGACTGGAATGTGACCAAGAAAGACTGTGCCGTGAGGACTAAAAACTACAAGCCCCCAGCTTGAGGGTAAATCCCTAGAGGAGCCCTGGAGTCTTCCTGCATGTAATATTGTACTTGTGTAAGACAAGACAGCTTGGGACCCTGAACACTTTACAGCTAAGATGGTCTTAAGACCAGAAACAGTTAGAGGATATGCAGAGAAGTAGGAAAGACAGGTGTAGCTCTTGAAATCTACTGGCAAGATCTCACAATAGATATGTTTTTTTTTTTTTAATTCCTTGAAAGAAAAGCAGGAAGGGGGAAGCATCAATCATCACCTCAGAGAATCTTCCCTGGTTACATAGGACATGGAAATACATTGTTTCTCACACCCTCTGTCCTTCCCCTTGGTTCCTTGTTTACTGTGTCGTGCTAGAAATATACACGCTGCACAACAAATCACTTCTTGTGGGACACTCTTGGTTATTTGGTTGGCACAATCCTCATGTCATAACATGATACCATCTCTGTGGATGAGCCCAACATATCCATGTTGGCCATGTTGGCCAACAAACCCCAGTAGAAGAGAAGATGCCCATCCAACTGGCTTAGCCTTATTGGTTTGCACAGATATTTCTACCACTCCTTGCTGCCTTCTTCTCAGTCTTTCTGTGTGAAAACAGTTAGAAATGATCACAGACTACTCTTTACTTTTTGAACCCCACCAAACTATCACTAGTAGAAAAACAGAGCACCCCCTTTTCAGCTGCTAGGGGAAAGCACTCCTAGGAAGGGAGCCCCCGTCTAGTGATTAGCTCACCTTGTTTTCATTCTTTGGCAGCAATAACAAATGGTTCACTTCAAACAGGAAGAGTTTTCACACCATGGAAGTGCAAGGCTGCTGGAGACAACAATATACTATCCAGAATGTACGACGTGTTATTTCTATCTGCAGAGTACAGGCAGGAGACCGTGAAATTGATGCCTCATCCATTTCTAAACTGTGGCCATCTTCTTAAAGAACACTTGCCAAAGAAATTGACTACATCGTAAGAAAAGACTGGCTCTCTGGTGAGTATACTCAGAAGTGCTCTTAGCACACCACAGATGTAAACCCCCTGACTTCGGGGAACCATGTCCTTTTCTCCCTTTCTTGTCTTTCTGGAAGGCACGCATGTCTGTTTGTCACAAGACACGGTGACAACAGTGCAGTGTAGGCTGCTGCATCTGATCTAGTCTACGTCAAGACCCGGCGGGAAGCAGCAAGCTCAACTCCGGCAGTGGGGGCAGAGGAAGAACATCCACTGAGATCCGTGGTGCTGTGGTCACTGGGGCTGTGTCATCGCTTCACATGTGTCCTAACAGGCTTCAGAGGTAGGAAGCCGTGCTGTCATTTTATATATTCGAAGATGAGTGATGAAAAACTTTAACAAACTGACCAACATCGTACGCTAAGCCCTGAATGTCTCCAAACCCATATCCAAAATCACATCTTACACTCTTTCTGCTGCACCCCTTCCCCCAAATCCGCAGTGCAAACAGAAAGTGTTGGAAAAATGCTTAGATGTTACTATTTTATCTTAAAAGCAAGAATAAGTCATTAGTTTACTTTGAACGTTCTTTTATATATAGCACCTTGGAAAGAATGTAGGGTAAAACTGAAGATAAGAAGCCAAGAAAGAATGTTCCAGGGGCAGGTTGATAAGATCTAGAAGTAGGCATGTCTCAGCTAAGATGTCTTGGTTTTAAAGACCATCTTTTTAAAACTAGCTGTGAAAACTATCTGGAAACTTTGGGAGATCTTCCACTGACAGGGCTTTTTATAGGCTCACCTGAAGAGTATCGCTTGAAAATGTACCGTAAACAAAAGCCCCAAGGAGAACAAAGAGAATGTGTGATATTCAAGAAGTGGCCTCTGCCCTTTAGCTACTTGGTTCCAGAGACCTGGGACATAGCAGCTACCAGTCAAATATAGCTGACATTCAAGAGATTTAGTTTGACGGTTGGAGAGAAAGGACTGTGCAGTCTGAAATTCAGTAATAGAATGTGGGCACCTGGAGTTGTCTTCCAAAAGGACACACAGTGGGTTAGAGCTACTTAGGTAGAAATCAGAGGGCTATCTAGAAGGTGGAAAGGAGACAAAGCAGACCAGAAACGTTCAATGTCCACAGTAAATGCTATCATGAAATTTAAGGAATGCCATTCCAAGTGCTGTAACCATCAACTACTTAGTGAGAGTCTATGGTGGGCCAGGCAGCAAATTGGTGCTATTAGAAAGCAGTATAAAGCGCTGTCTTAGATTTTAAGAGGGCACACAGAACACAGTACTCAGTCATTAAAAAGGTAAATGATATGTCACTAATTCACATATGTCAAGTATGAGGTATATGATGCGTATGACAAGATTTTGAGATTCAGAGAATGGAGAGCATGATGAATCCAAAATGATTAGAAAAGTCACCCCAAGGGCAATTAAATTTAAATGTTATGTAGAATTTGGGGACTAAACTGGCAAAAGAAAATCTTGCCAGGCAGGTGAAATGTGTTGAGCAGAAGCAAGGAGATGAAATATACAAGATTCCTTTAGGAAGTAGTACATCAGTGGTCTAGGAAAGAGAAATCATATAAAGCACCATTCCTGCATAGAAACTATGTTTAAAATGCATCAAAATGGAGATTCTTTCCATCATTACCTGACCCCAATCACCTACTCAGTGGTACCTAAGACTTGAGGGAGAGAAGAAAAGAAGATGCTTCCTCTGCAGGACTGTGGGGCTGGGTTCAGATGTGGTGGTAATAGTGTAAGGAGAAAGAAAGCAGACCTGAGATAGGCTGGCATCAAACTCCATGGTCCCTCCCAACTCCTTTCCTAGACCAGGGCCACTTGGATCAGCCCAAACGTATCTAGTTCATTATCAGGCTCCCAAATGGCCTGGGCTACTCCAGGCACCTCACTGTCCTTTCTACTCCTCCTTCTTGTCACCCCTCAGTAGTACTGCCTCTCTCCAACCTGTGCAGGAAGATCAGTGGAGCCACTACAGGAAAGGGGAGACTAGATTCTCTTGCATACTGGGTCATTAACAGTCTTTTCCCAGCTGCTCATTTGACACCAGAGTCAAATAGCTCTGGCCCTGACTTTGCTCGTCTTCACGGCGTTTACTTCCTTTAAGGGGTACTACAGATGTTAAGAAAATAAAACAAAACGATGTGTCTAGGTATTGTGAATGTTGCTGGTGTGACCGCTGCTAATGTTCACCGTGGTAATATGTGGCCAGTGTGCTAACAGTTCTTCTGTACCCTGATTTCAGTTTTGAAATTCTGGAAATAAGTGTACTCTTAGTTGCTCAGCTTCCCTAATTCTGTCTCCGCTCAAAGCCCATGTTAAGTCCTAACTCTTCTGAAAATGCTTCCCATTGCCCTAGCTATGCTCTCATCAAGTTCTAATACCTTAGTTTCTTCGTGATGACTTAGCTGTTAGCTGGGCATCTGCACTCTACTGGCCATGAGACCTGCATGTGGGTTACTTCTTTTCTAGGGGGCCAGCACTGGGCCTACAGGCTGGAAGATCATATCAACAACAAGTAAATATAGATGTAAACATTTTCCCAAAACAGTGTCAAGTGCTGTTTCATCTATTTTTTTTTCAAACCAAAGACTTAGAAAATACAGATTGTTAATATATACGTGTGTGTGTGTGTGTGTGTGTGTGTGTGTGTGTGTGTATGTCTTCTGTCTGTCTGTCTGTGTGTCTCTGTGTGTGTGTATATATTACTACTTAAAAAAATCATAGACTCTGACCCTCTTCTAAATGTGCGACAAGAATCCAGGTAAATGACTGACTTTTAATGTGCAGACCCCGCTTACTGAATACTGAGTACTGGATACTATGCTAGACAATTTTTTCGTTGTTTTTTCGAGACAGAGTTTCCCTGTTGTAACTCTGGCTGTCCAGGAACTCACTCTGAAGACCAGGCTGGCCTTGAACTCATAGAAATCCATCTGCCTCTACCTCCAGAGTGCTGGGATTAAAGGCATGCACCACCAATACACAGCTCATCCTAGACATTTTGTTTGTACCATCTCACGTAAATCTGAAAATGGTACCATGCGATTATACTGATTTTGATAAGAAGTGTGTCCAAAAAGCCTGGGTTGCCAGTTGTTGGGGTTTTAGGAAAGGTTGGATCATGAAGGCTTTGACCTCTATTAGCTTACTAGCATCTTGGAGAGTGAAAACTCACAAAGATCAAGCTCAGCTGGAAGAAGTAGGTGGCTGGGGCTGTACCAGGGCTACATCCCATCCTCAGCTCTGTCTCTCTCTGTTTGCCATCTCTCTGGAGAGACGTGCAGTTCAATCCTACCTACTCTTTTATCAGTAATACTCAGCCTGGCCACAGGTCACATGTGCAGACCACAGGCTGTAAGCTCTGGAAGCATGAGCCAAAATGCAACTTCTTCGTTCCAAGCTGATTCTTTCAGATACTTTGCCACATCTGTGGAAACCAGTGCCGTTGTGCAGCGTTACCTCTGCTTTACATTAAAAGAAACGTGTCATCATCAAGCGCTCTACTTTAAATCTCATATCCAGGCAATGATAGACTTAACACTGGACCCCAGTTCTGTCTAGCCCAAAGCATGTGCTCTTAGTAAAAGACAATCTCCTTTACTTGACTGCTTGCTTTGCTTTTAAGGCATCTGGAACAGCCTTTATCCCTACTGAACTTTCCCACCAATAGACCTTCCCTCTAAGACCCTTTCCACTAGAGTCTTATCTCCTCTAACCATTTCAATGACCCTTCCTAACCCAATACCTTCCAGTTAAACAGAACAATGTCTCTGTCCCAAAGATTCCCATGTCTTTATCCACGGACCCAGTGTGGATGCTATTTATACTATATGGCACTGGGAAGAGGGAACTAAAGATGGCAGATAGAGCTAGGATGGCTTATCAGATGATTTGGGAATGAAGAGATTGAAGAGCCCAGTCAAATCACAGAGATTTTCATAATCGAAAGGATGAAAGAGAAGCAGCGAAAGAACAGATGAGAGCCGTGTGGTTGCCAGAAGGGTTCCCAAACCACAGGACGTGGGCAGCTTCTAGAACCTGGGAAAAGAAATGCACTCCTTTTAGAGCCCCTAGAAAAAGCTCTTGGTTTTACTCCAGTGAGATCCTCTTCATACCTCTGACCCCCAGAACCATGAGGTCATGAATTTAGGGAGGCCTCGTGGCATAGGCCTCTAATCCCAGCTACTCGGAGACAGAGACCAAAGATTATGAGTTCAAGAGCAACCTGGACAACTTAGTAAGAACCTGACTTAAAATATAAAGTAAGGAGAAGACTGGAGACAGTGCTCAGTAGTAGATGCTTGCCTGGCATACGCAGGACCAGTGTCAATCTTCATACCATGATAACTAACAACTTAAATAAACAGTATTGTCTTGAGCCACCAAGCCTGTCATTTGCTTCAGCAACTATAGGAAGCTATTGCACCTTCCTATGAGAACAAACAGGACCAGGTCACAGACTGAGAATCTTGTGACATCTCACATCACAGAGGTTACAGTCTAAATAATAAGGAATCTTATTGACTAAGCCACAGACCCCAAGATATCACAAATTGTTCCCACAATTAAACAGAAGAAGAACTTTGAAAAGCAAATTCAAATTTTTCAAGAAGAAAGGACAGGAACTGATGCCAACTCCATTCTCCCCTGGCCTCAAACACCCTGTATTATCATGTTCTACTAAAGTTCTGTTTAGCCGAAATTTCCTATAGAACCAATATGTTGTTGCTAGCTCTCCAATGACGCCGCCCTCTGGTAAAATCAAGAGCTGGCAGTGAGGTACAGGCCAGCTGCTGGGCCACATTCTCTCATATAAACCACATGCACAAATAAGAAGAGGGTTTCCAGGGCTAGCATTTCCTAGCCAGCTAGTGTCTTGGGTTTCACTTCAGTGGTTAAGGATGTGTCACCCAGGCGCCTTAGTAAGGGGCACTTCCAACCTTCAATTAAAGAACTGCCATTTACTCTATATATTAACATCCAGAACAATAAACACGCTGCAACATGGTCATTAGAGACAGCCATAATCCATGGCCTGCTGTGTATCAATGTCAAGCCTGCTGCGTTTGACAACTGAAATAATCCCAAAGAAAGCATGTGCTTTCAAAACCATAACTCACTAAGGAGATCCACCCCTGGCTGCCTTCCACTATCCCACCTCCATCTTGATTCAACCACAGAATTTTAAACCCTTTGTCTTTTACAGAAAGACAATACTTCTCATGCTGGGAATTGCACTACTGGCTTTTCTAGATGGGACCTAGTGAGACGTCTTTACTGCAGCCTCATAAAAGGAATTCAAGCTGTCATGAATCCTAAGCTAAAGGGTGTCATGATGGAATAGAGCTAAAGATATACTTAACAATCTAACAATCAAACAAGCAAAACTAACCTTGATTTTATGATGCGCTGAGGAAACAGAGAAGATACTATAGGTAGACAGAAAGGTTAATGGAAATTTCCTCAGCCTCTGTGTGGAAAGTGAGCACTTATCACTGCTAAACCTGTGTTTCTTACATCCTGTCCACACAGCATAACCACAAGTCCCTCTGATGCAGCCACCTGAACTTCTGAGTAGGGGTGCAGGGGAGGAGAGTCTCGGGTGTGTATATATACTGATGGATTTCTTAGGCGGCATGTGCCTACATTGTCAAGGTGATATAAAGATCTAAATGTTAGATAGGGAAGCAAGAAAAAGAAGCAAGCTTTCTCACTCTGGGACCCCCCAAAAATCATGAATGGGTTTGTATAAGAAAGGAGAGCTGGGAACTTGTCTCTTAATGGTGCTGCAACAACTGTCCTCTGGGCCACTTGGGGGATCTCAATGGGAAACATCCCTGAAAGGGAATCTGATATTGGTTATTGCTTACAATAGACAGCATCCCTCCCGTTTATTGCTTCTTGATAGACATGGACCACCCTCATGCATCCTCATCCAGAGGCTGTCTCTGGGTCACAGGGCTCTGGTCTGTCGGGCTGTTCAGTGTCAGCAGAGCCAGTAGGTTTGCATCAATCACAGGGAAAGTTGATGTTCCTAGCATCCTACAGCTGCTACCTTCCTCAGAAGGAGGCTAAAGAACACACAGGCAAGTCAGCCTTCAATATGTGTGCAACTTTAGAGGAGTCACTGTTCTAAATTATGTCACCTTTTTATCGGTAAGGTGTTATTTGTGTGTGAGAGAGAGAATATATGTGCTTGTTTCTGTGAAGGATGTACATGTGTACGCGGGTGCACATGAATGCGTGTGTGTGTGCAGTACTTGTGGAAGTCAGGGGTTAGTTTCTAAGAAACAACATCTTGAGAACAACCTTAGCAGTGTCTGCCTCATTTTTTGACCGTGCCTTCATTGGCCTGGAGCTCACTAATTAGTATAGATTGTCAAGCCTGCGAACCCCAGGGATCCTCCTGTCTCTGCCATCCCAAAGCTGGGATTACAAGCATGTGCCACCACATCCAGCATTTTTATGTGAGTTCTGGGTATCAAACTTAGTTAATTGGTATATATATATAATATCACATAATATATGATATATGTATCATATATATATAGTTATTTATTAAAGTATGCAAAAGCAGACCTGAAAGAATTGAATACTATTCATTTTCTCTAAACACAGCCTCTGCAGATATTCTGGAAATGGCTATGCCCCATGCCCTGTTGGAAAGGCTGTATTTACAAACAACCAAGCACACTTTCTTAGCTTAATAACAAGAACCTCCGGTGAGCAGTGGAGGAAGTAGAAAGTGTAAGGCAAACTGACGGAGACTTCCAGGTTTTCTGGAGAGCTTAACAGAATTTTGCAGACCTAGCATGGGTCTCTAATGTCTTCAGAAATCACAGTCCTTTTCAAACATTTTGGACCGGCTCTAATGATCGGGTTTTTCTATGCATTGTCGCCACCTGCTGGTAAATCCTGGGATTGGCTTCTGGTGCCACGGAAGGGGGACACCTGGCCAGCACAGGGAGGTGTGAGAGATGAGATTGTCAAGTTCATGCCATGGCTTTCATTCCAGAGGGAGTCACTAACCTGGCCTTGACATGCAGGAATCTGACTTTTAATAGTCTTCTGGAGACCTAAAGTCTACATTCCCTGTGGTAACTCATCTGAGTGTTGAATCACCATTCTTCCAAAATACTTTCCCTATTTGTGATCTCAATGATGCTTCTGTTTAGGTTAATTTCCTACTGATGTGTTTTTGATTGGGAATGAAAACCAACTGCTTCCAGTTCTCTGGGGTAAAGCCCTCTGCATGCCTGCAGAAAGATCCATGAATGAGCCTGGTTTCTCTGCAAAAGTCTTCGGTTTTGTTTTCTTTAAGTTGACTTTGTTTGGTTCATTTCAAAATGTACTCGTTATTTCTATAGCTCATTTTTAAATATTCCCAACAGCTCTGTGTTTTTCTCTGACAATCCCATGAGGAATCTTGCTAAAGGCAAGTACGATGGTGCCAATATCACGTGGACCTCTCTCCCACCATTCCCTTGGGAAATATTTTCTCAGACACGGTGTGAGACCAACAAGTACGGGGGACACAGGGTGAGTTAGCTGCTGGTGAACTTGCCAGAGGGAGAAGAGACAATGCAACGATGCCTGCATACAATGTGCACAATCACGCCAATGCATGAAAGCCAAGAACAGCCAGAGGCCATGAGGCCAATGAAGGGAAAGCATGCTCTCAGCCAGGGCACATGGAAGGCTTTGTGGAAGGGTTGAAGAGCTCTTTGAAAAATATACAGAATTCAATTGGGCTGAAAAGAGAGGGTCTAGGAAGGTACACAGCATTCTAAGGAGAGCCAACCATCTGATGAGCACCCCTGGAGCCATGAACGTGGATGGGGTATGAAGTGCTAGAAGCTGCCACATGTGGGAGAGTCATGGGGTAGTAAGGGCGGGGTGGATAGGAGAGGTTGTGAAGATGTCTCCTACAATGAGAGCCACTCAGGAATCCAGGGACTTTGCTCACTTGTATAATCCCTATTTGATTTTGTCAACTTGAAGACAATGCTGTCACTCTCAGCTGCTCCCAGGGTCACTTGAGCCCCATGTAGTGTTGGGTCTTGGTTTTTAAGCTGTAGCTTGGCTGTCACTGCTTTTCCTCTACCTCTGGGCAACTTGTGTGATACTAACCTGGCCCCACTCCTTTCTTTTCCTACTCTTCAGAAGACAAGTACAAACCAGTCACTCTTGGCTTCTTTCTCTGTCACTGTGCCTGTAATAGTTCCTTTCCCTTAGACAAGATAGAAAGCTGGGCATCAGGCAGTGAGACCCTGGACACATTGCCTGCCATTGTGGCTTCAATGTTCTCATGTTTAAGGAGAGGGAGGTCACTCTTGAACCTCCTTGTCCTTTCTAGAGCTTCTATCAATGTCCACAAGCCACCCCAGCCATTTTTGTGGACTATGTTTAGCTTCTCTGAAAGAATTTTCCTCTGAGAATGGAGTTCGAAACAAACTCCATCTGTTATGTAGTCAACCTGCTTTGAGTTATGTGTTTCCAAACAGGAGAAGAAGGGAAAAGATGAGCAGCAGGCCTGGCTTCTCTTCTTGCCAAACTGCTTCTCTTCCAGGAGATGCCTTTAAAGTCAAAGAGAAAACAATGGATCAGAAACTACAAAAGAAAATGTACTACAGGTGCATTCAGCACATGCTTCAGCCAAACTCGTTCTCCTCCACAGTTTAGATCACCACACCAGCCTCCATTGATTGAGTTTGCCAATACAGTCTTTCCCTTCTGTAGTCCTCACTGGAGCCAGTGCCCTGATTTTAATTAATTCTTACTATAATCCAGTAGAGTGAGATGCTATACAGCCCACTGTATAGACAAGAAACCTAAGGCTTTGATTTTTCTTATGCCTTATGCTGGGTGAAATTGACAACCATTTTTCTGTGACCTTTCTTAAAATGAAAGGAGGAAACTTAGGCTGTCCAGATACACAGAGTTTTATACTAAATGAACGTAGATGTCTTATAAGTGTGGCATTATAAGACACAAAAGAAAAACAATGTCTGCATCTGTCATGCTGGACCCTCTGAACCTGCAGCTAATTAGCAGTCCCAGCAATAAGCTTCCCAGGGAGAATAATTTCCATTCCAAGGCCTGCAGCCTTGCCAGCTGTGTGACTTAAGAATATGTAAACTGGGCAGGGACAGTAATCACAGGGGTGGGAGATGGGTGGGGGGGCAATGGCAGCTGAGTATTCAAGAAGAGACTCTACAGGGGCTGACAGCTTTCATCTAAAGTGGCCATGTCTGCTCACTTCTGAAGACAGGGAATTAAAACATATTGATAATTCCAACCTCACTCCAACAGCAGAAAAGTCTTTAAAATGCCACTGGGAGGAAAAAAAAAAAAAAAAAAAGCCTAGAGATTTGAGAGAGGATCCGCAGGAATGTGGAATGGACTCTTTTTTTTTTTTTTTTTTTTTTTTAAATACTGCACATTCTTTTTTCACATTCTCTGATTTAGATGAGTTTTACAACCAGCTGGAGCAGATTCTAAGACCTTTTCAAGTTTGGACTTCCTCCACACTCAGCCCATAGGAGGCCAATGAGTCTGTTAACTAACAGTGAAGCTTTAGGCCCCAGCATCCTTAATGTATAGTGAGCCCTTTTCTTCTTGTGATCAGCGTTGTGTCCAACCTGTGCCCAGCACAACCCAAATATGACGTTTTCCCCCTAAGCCCTCGCCAGTTGGACTACACACTAGCACCTCAGTTCTTAAATAATTCACAGTGCTGATGGAAGAGAATGGCTTTTTTCTTCAGTAAGCAGAGAGGCCATCATTTTGCCACACTTGGCTATGGCTACTGTTAGTTGTGTATTGAATTTTCAAAGATCTCTAAGTCAACCGTCTAAGCTGCCCCACACAGGGACGCCTGTAAACAGGCGGGCTTCTTTGTTTGCAGATAACAGGAGCCCAGTGCACTAGAGCTTAACTGGAAATGAAAACTCAGGCAAGCAAGGGAAGGATGGGGGACAGATTTGGGGGACTCAGATATGGGAATCCCTCTCACTCTCTCCTTCCTTCTTTCATCTCTCCCTACCTCTCATTTTGCTCCCTGTCTTTTATCTCTGCTTCATTTGACTGAGTCGCGAAGTGGAGGACAGAAATATTACTTTCTCCTAGCACTGTCTAATGGTTTCATAAACTCAAAGCGAGGAAACAAATAATTCTCCCAATGACGTTTCCAAACTAAAAGAAAGGGACTAGAAGCATACAGAAGTCAACTCCTCACCTCCGCAGGGTATAATCAATCTCTGTCCTCTGAAAACCACATCGACAGGGAAGTCCAAACCACTGCCCAGCTCTACTACAGCACAGCCACATCATGGACCTGCTCTTCAGTAGATCCAAGAGGAGAAACCAAGTTTCCCAGTGGCCTGGTTCAACAAAAATCAGTCTATGGAAGATTGACTAACGCCTCCTCTAACACAATGCTTCTCTTCCATTTTATAACATTTGGGGTAAAAGGTAAATATCCTTTAAAAAAAGTGAAGCTACCACTCAGTTATTATGTTACGATGAAGCTTAGAAATCTACTCAAATAACAGTTGCAACAACCACAGAACTGGACCACTGGGAAATGTTCACTATGTGCTAATAATCATTTTCAGAGATTTGCCTGTGTTAACTCCCAGCTCCATAGTACTATTGAATGCTGGAGGAAACCAAGGCTTAGAGAGGTCACGTCACATGTAAAGTCACAGAAAGGTAACAAGAGAAGGATTCGAACTCCAGACTGGTCGTGGGCGGATCTGGGCTCCTGTCCACTTGCAACACAGCTCTGTAGCTGGACTCCCAGAAGATTGATTAAAACACTCCTGTGGCCACTGCAAGACCTGGGCATTTGCACAAGGCACTTGGCCTCCTTTCTCCTTCTCCTGACTTGGACTTGCATCACTAGTACTTTCTGGTTATCTTTGAATGCAAAGGAAATTAAAAGAAAAAAGAAGAAGAAACTTGTCTCCATATCAGAGGTGTGCCCTGTAGCCAGGAATAGATGCCTCTAAATAGTTATACCAGCTCACTTTTGTTCCTTTTTCCAAGCAGGTCATTTTGCCACCATCTTGAGTCCCTCCTTGATCTCTCTGCCTGGCAAAACCCAGTTCAGTGTAAGTTCCCACAGAATCATCATCTTCTCATTCTAGTTTTCTTTGTTCTGCCAAGAACTAAATCACCTACTCCACTACATTGTGTAACTTACATGTACATGTCTTCTTCGTGAATATCCTGGCAAGACTATGAAGACTTCCAAAAAAGAGACTAATGTTCTCACTGGTGTCTGTGTCCCCATTGACCAATGCAGAGATGGTACCAGGATATGTTCAATAAGTGTCTGTTGAATGAGTGAAAATAAATCAACGCCAGTTAGAACACACATGCATACAATACAATTCACTTCCTTAATAGAAAGAACCCAAAGTAATTCCAAAGTTATATCCAGTTCTTTCCTATGTTGCTTAGGGATGCACCAAGACAGAAGTTTTGAGAAGGAAACAGTGGCCTTGGAGTGGAATCAAAAGAAACAGTTCACATTCAGTCCCTATCATTGTTATGTCTAGAATGCCAAAAGGAGAAGAAAGAAGGAATAAACACAAGCCAAAACACGTAACTACCAGGAACCTGTAATCAAATTATTTTGGTCACCTCCTCTCAGCCCTAACCAGGGGAGTCCACTTCTAAGCATAGGTCAGAAGGTAATCTGAACCATGTCAAACACAGAATTCTGCTGGGTGGATTTCCTCAGCCATGTACACAAGTAACTGGTTAGCTCTCTCATGGGTGTGAGCCAAACAACTGGTCTTTTTCCCAAACCTTCTCAGTCAAGCAACTGGAAACTGACCTCCCTCCAGCTGCACAATGCACTCCTGCATGGTCTCTGTTAGAACACGTACCACAGAGAGTTTCTACCTTGCCCACCCAGACATCTCCTTCTCCCTCTCAATCCCACTCCCTCTGCCTTACCCCTCTCTCTAGTGTTAGACACTAATGCACTTTCTGATGTGGGGATAACTTATTCTTGGGTTGGATCTGAGGGCCACTCCACAGGTGAGAATTATCTCCTGGCACTGTGAACCTAGTCAAAAACTCATGGCTAAAGAGTCAGGAGCTTTAGGGAAAATTCACAACTGTTGTTTAGCTAAATTGACATGGCATGATTCTTCAGTCTAAATATTTGTGTTCATATCCAGACAAATGCCCCTTACTCTCAACCTTGGTCATGGAAGTAAACAGTGGTGTATGCAGAGACTCATAACTGCCCAAGGTGTGGAGAAAACGTGACAGTTGAGCACCCAGTCCTAAACAGGACATTTATGTCACCCCCTCTAAGGCTAGCAACATTGCAGAAGAGGCAGAAAGAATGTAAGAATGAGAAGATAAGAAAACTATCCATAGAATGCTCTCTTCTGGGCATGACAGCCATTGAAAACACAATCTCACCATATCTACACAGGACTGGGCTTGTCAATAATCAATCATGGATTAGTGTTGTAATTAAAAATCTCACCCTCAGCTTCCCGGTTCTTCGAGGCACCTCCAGCCAGCCTGTGGTGGGCTCCTGGGGCAGGAAGCTGCACGGGGATGTGATTCTATGGTGTACCCTTCCAGTCTTAGATTAGAGATCTGTGAGCCGATGAGAATGAACCATTTGCAGGAGTCAAGGGCAGAGGCCTTGACTCATTTATTGGGGGAAGGGCTTACACATTTATAGCCAGAGAAATGGTCCCCATATCCCAGGAGTGTCAATGGAAGCTCATTAGTTAGGACAGGCAGTCCCACTTTCATATTGGGGTTACGGCTTGGGCTTAGGTATTTTCCGCGGACCAGAAGGATAAGCCTTATAAGGAAGGGTTTAGTCGTAACTCCAGATGAACAATTTTGCCAGATGTGCGCCCTTGGGAGGGGCGGTGTTTTGCTGTGGCTTGTGGCCTGTCAGCTGCTGTGGAGGGAAGGGGCCAGATTCTGCCGGTTCCTCAGAATGATAGCCTGGGGTTCCAAGTGCCCTTGACCCACCCCAGCTATGAAACAGCCCCACAACAATCCTGCAGATTGGGAAATGCTCAAGGGACCCTACTCAACCCTGATGAACTATTGTCTCCTGATAGGTTTGAGAAGAGGAGTTGTCATTGTTTTCCCCGAGGGGAGACCACAAATCTCCAATGGACATTTCCAAGCCCATGGTCACACGGATGACCCTGGCTGAACTTGTGGGTCACAAAAGATAACAGAAGACATGAATGTAGGAAACTGACTTGTTGGGGGTGAGGCAGAGTGACTGACAGTGGTGGGAGGGAGGGGAGAGGATAGGGATGAGAATAAGTGGAGTTCATTATACACATGAATGAAACTGTCAAAGAACAAACTTAATTAAAAAGAAGGAAAAAAAATGAATAAGCCCATTTTAGGATTTAGAAGCAAAGATTTAGTGTGACCTAGCTTACCCCACCTAAGAGATAGGAGTAGACAAAAGGGGCATCTGTCATTTATGAGAGGGCTTTTGAATTACACTGGGTAACATCAGATCTCAGCTATGACATGATATTAGACAGGGTTCTCTAGATAAATAGAACCCACAGAGTGAATAAATTCTTATCAAAAGGGTATTTACTAATGGCTTATAGGATGTAGTCTAGGCAGTTCAACAATGGTTGTCTTCACACAGGAGAGGTTGTAAGACTGGTGGGTACTCAATCCAGAGGAAGACACCTCAGCAGTCCCAGTGTAGCTCTGAAGGCCTGGAAGATTCCTGGAGGGTCACAGATACATATCGAATCTATAGATCTCAGGAAGGCAGAAGAAGCAGGATGCTAATGTCAGCAAAGGATGACAGAAGCCATGGCGTCTAAAGTAGCAGGGGCCCAACAGATGAACTCAACAGGAAGGCAAGGAGGCGAAGAGTCAAAACCTTCCTTTTCTGGTCCTTTTATCTGGATTCCCACTGGAAGTTGCAATATTTGAGATGGGTCTTCCCATTTCAATTAAACTAATCAAGAAATTATATAATTATGAATAAATATTTTCTCTATGAATATGTAAAATACATATAAGATAAGATTTAATTATGTAGTATATAATTATTTGTGATATTACCATAACATTAAATGACAAAACATTATTTTATGTAACATATTATAGTAAATATATATATATAATTATATGTTATATAATGTATAACATATAGCTATGTTCTGAATTTGCTAACAAGTTATAGATTCTGTAAATGCATTGAAGTATCTTAAGTTCAATACTGACTTACAATGAAGGGGACAGAAGAGGACCATGGATGAAAGCAGAGCCTGCTGCCCAAAATGAGTCCCTGGGACCCTAAATACCAAGAAGCAATGTTTGTGAATGAACCCACATAATCCTCAGTTACATTTTGCCCCGGGCATTCTCATGTCTGAATGAGCATCTCACGGCCAATGGCTACTTATAGGCCTGAGGTGACTGGCCTGCTTATAGAGTTGTTTGTGCATTAGCTTGTATGTGGACTTGCTACATGTATATCCAGCTATTCCAACTACTTGCTAAGTGCAAAGAATACGACCATGTACTATTCTCAGAATAAGAGCTGTCTCTTCTCTAGATGATTCAACTTCTAACATCAACATGCTAACTAATACTGATCTACTAATCTACAGTTGGTTCCTTTTCAACTTGAAGTCATGGCTTCAGCTTCCCTATCCCCACCCCTGTGGCTAAAACCAGACTATTATCTGACATCATCTATCAACTGAAGGAAGAATGCAAAGGCCTCAGTTTGTATGTAATGTCAGCCTACATTGTCCTCCAAAATATTAGTGCTGAGAGGATCAGGGGTCCAGCCCCTTCCTTTGATCTGTTAGCCAACAAGAACTGATATGCTCACTCCAGCAGAAGGCTGCAGCTCCAGGGAGGAGTCGCTCCAGCGTGAGGCCAGCTCTGGCTATTTATGACTCCAGCCTTTGAAGAGACATCTTGACTAGGGTGAACTTTCTCCTTTCTCCCTGTCCTTTTCATCATCACAGCCATCATGGACCTCTCATTATATGTCTGTTTACTTTGTACTTTTGCTAAATGCCCTCTGTAGGACATGTACAGGCTATTTTAGTAAGGTTATATACATAGAAAACGTTTTGTTTATGCTCCACCTTTTGGTTTGTGTTGCCCGGAGCCTGCTGAAGTTAATTGAATTGGAGAGGGGAAGCAAACAGATCAAACAGAGAAAGATAGTTATGGCTTTAAATCTACCACTCCTTCCCTGCATCCATCCATCTCTCTCTCCCTCCCTCCCACTTCTCACAGTTAGAATTCTATAGTATCTACTCGAGTCATTCTAGAGCAGTGGTCCTCATCTGCCCTAATGCTGCGACTCTTCTAATATAGTTCCTCATGTTGTAGTGACCCCCAAACACAAAATTATTTTCATTACTACTTCATAACTGTAATTGTGCTACTGTTATAAATCGTAATATAAATATCTGATATGCAGATGGTCTTAGACAACCCCTTTGAAAGGGTTGTTCAACTCTCCAAGGGATCATGACCCACAGGTTGAGAAACACTGTTGTAGAGGCAGAATAAGAATCTTGTGAGTCTTGAGAGGCAGGCTCAAACTTTAGAGTGGCCGTGATATCAGAGCCGTCCGTTATTACAGCCTTAAATTGAAGAGCCTGAGGGATAGAGCCTTGTGTGCCACTAATTATAATATAGCTATGAAATCGTTCCTATAATAAGCAATTTCCATGAAAACAACATTTCTCAGTCTTCTGGGACATAGCGGAAGCACAATTTGTATTTTATGTATGTCTTCTAAATAGGAAGTTTCAAAATCCCTAATTATCATACAGTTTCAATCTTGAATTGTTTGATTTTCAGTAAAAACCTCATTTTGGGGAAGAGAATTTATTTCTGCATGAATTTTTTTGGTTTAGCGTCCATGAGCCTGCAGAACGGCTGCAAATGGTATACATGTCTAGGAAAGGTCTATGAGCAGAGAAAAGTAGTCAACCATTTTCTACTTTTCCTGGAACAAGGCATGCTGCTTTTATTCTCTACTGCAACTGAAGAATTGAGATAAAATATGAAGAATTTCTTCTGAGGACAAAGAGATAGACCAGTGGCTAAAAACACTCCACCCACAAGCCTGACCACTTGAGTTTGAACACCAGTTTGAACACATTATTTTAAAAGCTAGATGGAGAGATAACAAGATGGTTCATCAGGTAAAGGCAGTTGCCACCAAGTTTGTTTGAATTCATTCCTGGATCCTACCAGGTAGAAGCAGAAAACTGACTCCTGCAAAGTAAGTTGTATAGTAGTTACCCACCATGTATAGGCTCACCAAGGAGACAAAGAGGCATTTTCATAGACTCAAACTCTGCCAGACCTCAGCAGAGGAAACCGCTGTCATGGCAAGCACCATACTTGATTGACAGGGGTACCTGAGCTTCTGCTCAAATGTTTTTATTCTTTCAGAACTCCTCAAGTATTCTATTGAATGTAGATCATTAGCAACTAAACAACACCCTCAGAAATTCAACACCTGCAAACAATACAAAATGCCAAGGCCTCTGCATTCCTTTTTCCAACAGTGCACAAAACAATTATTTATATATAACTATAAATAAACTTATGCAACAAAGTTGCACTCCGACTTCCACGTGTGTGCTGTGGCACATACACGAGCATGTACACACACACACATACACACACACACACACACACACTAAATAAAAATGTTAAGGCAGAAAAGTCAGATGAGTGGAATGCATCAGAAATCATCATAGTCTTAAGGCAAGATGGGAGGCAGAGATCAGCTATAGTTCTTAGGCCAGGATGAAGTACAGGGGCAGAAATAAGAAGAGAGCTCCTGCCTTAGACATCAAGGCTGCAGGAGTGAACTGACTCCTGAGCAGTGGTCTGATCCCCACCCCCATGCACATCCACATTTACTCATACACATATTAAATAAAAGCATAATAAACAAAATCCATTCTTACAACAACTATATACTCAAATTCATCTCCTGTGATGGGGACAGTCCAAAAGGTCTTCAATATTACATGAAACTCGAAGATCTTTAATATGAAATAGTTCTTAAGGAGTCTTGCCCCAAGACAGAGGCATGTATTATATATTCTATCCCTACTAGTCTGATCACTGATTCCAGATAAAATGTTATAAGACCATGAGGTAGAAGAATATGATATCACTCAATAAAGACCAGTCAACAAGAAACACTCTGCATAAGCTTTTCATACTAGACAACATGAAGCAGGTGATGGGGACTCAGGATTTCACATTTCGATGCTTTCTTGGGATTTATTTTTGGAGACAGAAAAATTGAAGACTGTTACTGTGGCCAAGAAGCCATTGGTGAGATAGGACAGCACTGGTCAAATTTTATGATCAACATGACACAACCTGGAATCATCTGGGATGAGGGAAACTCAACTGAAGAACTGACTGGATCACATTAGCCTGTGGCCATGGCTGAGGGAGTTGTCTTGGTTGATGATTGATGTGGGAGGGCACAGCCCACCATGAGTTGCACCATCCCTGAGCAGGTAAGCTTGGGTAATGAAAGAAATGTTACTCAGTATAAGCCAGAAAGTGAGCCAGTAAGCTGCATTTCTCCATGTTTTCTGTGCCAGTTCTTGCTTGAATTCCCGTCCTGGCTTCCTTCGATGATCGGTCTGTGACCTGGAAGTGAGCTGCAAAAAGTCTTTTCATCTCCTAAATTGCTTTTGGTCATGGTGTTCATCACAGCAACAGAGATTAAACTAGGATAGTGCCCCCAAAACTAACAGTCTGTAGAAGCAAAAACAGCACGTTTTAGAGTCTGAAGAACTGGAGTAGATGAAATGTGAAGAGCTGGTGAAATTAAACTGGAAGGGTCAGAAACAAAGCAGGATTAGCAATGCAGCCATATTAATGCATGTGGATTTTAATTGAAAAATAGGGAAATGTCATTAATAGGCTTTAACTGAGGAAGTCACACAAAGGAATTTTCGTTTTTAAAAACTGATCGTCATTGGAGAATAATTCTCAGAGTGAAAGTGGCTCTGAGAGGCAAGTTGTGGGACTCTGGGGGGAGTCCACCTGGGAATGCTGGGGTAGAGTCTGAGTGAAAACAGAAAGAGGATGGGATCGTGGGCTAGCCGTAGGAAGGAGAATGAAGAAAGGGTGCAGTGAACAGGGATTGAGAGGAGATGACGTAGAAGTTAAGACACCCACGAAGTTTTTATTTGGACAATAAACTGAGCAATAACGCTGGCCTGTTCTGAGTCAGGAAATAACTACTGGAAGAAAATCAACCTCCAGGTGACAGAGTCAAGGTTTCAACTTCAGCCACAAATTAAGATTAAATAATAGATATAATTGAAGCCAAGACAGTAAAGGAGATCTCCCATAAACAGAACACGTACACACACCCTCTTTTGTCTAGGGTGTCTCTAATGCATGCATGTTACCCCTAAGGACATGTCCAACTTAACATTTGTCTTGTATGGATGAGTAAATCGTTATTTCAATTGGTACATTAAAGTATACTAGACCATGGTCTCATTAGCTATTGAAAAGACAGAATTCTCACTTAAACTCATGATGACTGTACTAATTCACCCGTTTTTTCCCTCTGATAATTTCTATTCACAGAATAATTAGTACCTTTCTTCATAAGACAGCATGAAGGCATTTGGGGTGATAAAACAAAGTGAATTAAGATACAAGCATTCAGATCCAGCTGATTGCTTTTGATCTTAGACAAGAGACACGGCCAATTAGTTAGCGCTGTCCCTGGTGCCCACGAGGGGTACCCCTCAACTCTAACCTAGAAAATGACAAATGAGGTTTTTGAAAAATGCAAAATCACAAAGGCCAATATGGTCAGTATAAAATATGGAAAATTATAAACTAGGGAGATACAAGGAAATATATGAGAAATAAACATGGTAAATAGAGGTTGAGCTGACCAGACAGACTGCTTAGTCTGAGAGCTGTTGCTAAAGTGGTTTTGGTTACACATAGTGTAAAGCTACTGAATATCTTACTGTATGAAATACTTCTTTATCTTTTAATGAATGCTTCCAGAGGAAATGGCTAAAAAGTAAAAGTGCACACATGAGAAAACTTAAGTGCTGAAGAACATTCCTTCTGAAATCTTATGGTAAATATGTAGTTAATACAGACTATCATCATTTTATCTTCTGCCCAGTCAATGTTATTGATGACTGTGTGGAACTCAAAGGCCCATATTTATTGAGTAACAGGCTTTCATATATAATTTCTGTGTTCAGAAATGGTGATTTAGTATATTCAGCAACACGGGACCTTGGGTAGAAATCATTAAGGCATTTTTCATTTATATCAAATCGTTATTTTTTTTAAATAATGCCACAGTTTCAGTTTCAGATTTTCTTTTGTACATAGGAAAAATGAACGAAAACGCTAGTTATTGATTTCAAAGTTAGAAAGCCAATTGTCAACAGTAGTAAGTAATGATAATTTTATACCAATCACATTGAAGAACACTGGTTAATTTCAAAGAAGTTGACTTATTTTTTGTCCAATTCCTTGAAGCTCATTTAGATAGAGATACTATATCTGACATAATTATGTCAGATGTTTAAGACAAACTCAGCAAAGTTTGACAATAAAGAAATAACCACTTTTTGTGAGGGAACAATATGCATTCAAATGTATTGGAGTGTAGATTATTGGAAAGGAATTTTCATAGATTAGTTTTGTCCTTTGACAATTTCATATATATGTATATAGTACATTCTATTTACTCTCAGCCCCTAACCCTCTATTATTTCTCTCTTCCCTCTATTAGCCCCCTTCCTTACATGTCTTTTTATTTGTTTTGTTTGGAGATCCTTTCATTTAACCAGGGCTATCTGTGTGACCATGGGTTTAGAACCAACCACTGAGCAGTCACTGAGCCAGAAACTCACCAATCACTGATCTTGAAATCCCACCAATCCCAGGCCACCTGGAAAGCTCGCTATTCAGAGAGCTGCAATCTGCTCAGTTCTAGGCACAGCTGCAGCTGCTGCCTTCCTCCCAAGTGGAGGAATCCATGACCCTGGGTTTTTCTCCCCAAATAAATTTATTTTGTGAATTTGCTTCATGAAGCTGTCTTTGTCATCGGGTTAAAGCAGAAGTAAAGTGAAGCAAAGCAGACCAGAGCAAAGAACACCTGAGCTCAGTCTGAGATATTCTCCCCTCGGAGCTGTATCACTTCTACTGGGGAAACTTCTCCCCTCAGAGCTGTGTGGTCTCATGGCTCCCGACTGCCAGGGCACCTTTCCTCTCATAGCTCCTCAGTAGAGACTGGGGGCACCTTCCATACTTCAGAGCTTTGTGGTTCCTTAGCTACTGACTGCCAGAATACCTTTCCTCTCAGAGCTCTATTGAGGGGCACCTTCCCCACCTCAGATGTGTGGTTCCTGACTGCAAGAATACCTTTCCACTGGAGTCACCTTTCCCACTTCAGAGGTGTGTGGTTCCTTAGCCCCTGACTGCCGAACACCTTTCTTCTCAGAGCTCCACTGGGGACCCCTTCTCAACTTCAGAGATTTTTGTGGTTCTCTGTTCCTGACTGCCAGGGCACCTTTTCCTCTCAAAGCTGTTAACACTTCCATTAGAGACACTTTCTGCACATCAGAGCTAGGTGGTTCCTTGGCTCCCAACTACCAGGGTACCTTTCCATCTCCATCCAAGCTAAAAACCAGTAACATTTACCCCCATAACAATTACACACACACAGTAACCTGCATAGTACCTTCTACCTCTACATAAGTTAGCCAGCAGGGTTTTACCTTGCCTTTGCAACCAGGGTGTGTGGTGTCTTCAGTAATAGTGTCTTATCACCCAGTCTGGTGGGCAACCAATATGAATGACAATAGTCTTTTTTGTGGGGAACCATCTGGAACCTCTTTGGTCAACAACTCCCAAAGAAGTGTCCTGCATAAATCACTAGGACACTTGTTTGAAAGAAAAAAAAATGTATTTTATTTATTAAAATAAGATGCTTAAAGATCAGAAATGCACTTGAAGTGAGCTATGGCACAAACATACTTCATAGGTATACCACAGCAGGCCACACAATTAAATGTGTGAATGATTGTACATTCTAAAATGTTCTCTTGACTAAACAAATGACAAATATAAAAATGATCTTAAGAAAATGGTATGCAATTTAGAGTCCCCAAGAATAACCATGTTTTAGAAATGCTTGAGGCTTTGAATAACTACTTTCTAAGTTAACCTCAGTGCCCTTAAATGATATTAAAGTTTTTGTAGCTCTACTTTGGTCAAACTTGCCTTGGAAAATCCTTAACAAAAATATCCAGAGAGGAGAGCCAAGAAGTTCTTTTAAAAGGTTTATTGAAAATAAAGCTTGCCAGCACATATCCATCATTCCTCCAAAGGAATACAGCTTAACACATTCAGCATTGTGATTTCAAACAATGAGCAAATTCTGCTTTCAGTACCCTGCAATGGCCTCCTGCAATATCTCAACACATTGAAGTTATCTGGAAAGAGTGCCTTCTTTTAAGTGAACAGATGTATATTCAATACTAGAGGGAAATGAAACTGGAAAGCCTATGTGTAAATTTGATTAAACACTCAAAAATATCATAATTAGAAACAATACATTTGGTGATTTTTTTCGTGTAAAAATATTTGCGAATGTATTTTTAACGGAGCCTTTGGGTTCAAATATTAACAATTTGATTTAAAATACAAAGTTAAATCTTAGTAGAATTTTCTCTCAGCTTACCTTGTATCTCAGCATAGAGTTTGAATGTGTGTGTGTGTGTGTGTGTGTGTGTGTGTGTGTGTGTATGTGTTATATGCAGTGTATGTGTCTGTGGGGGGGGGGGGCAGTCAGTACAGTGCACATGTCTGAGTATGTAGAGGCCAGAGAACAACATTTGGGATTGTTTCTTAGGTTTTTTCCCATTTGTGTGTGTGTGTGTGTGTGTGTGTGTGTGTGTGTGTGTGTGTGTATGTGTTCTACATACTTCAATAAAATTTATATATAAATGCAAATGTTTTTAAAGCATGTTATAGTATTTTTAGTTTAAATGTGTTCTACTTAATTATATTACTAATAAATAAGGCAAGAGATAAAGCAAAGAAGAACAGGGAAAGGGTCTCTCCTGGGCCTGGCATTCAGCGTCTCAGCCAGGCTGCTGATCAGCATCTCCATGGATCCCCCTGTCACTGCCTCCTCAGCACTGGGGTTACCAGCAGGTGCCATCATTATGCAAAACTTCCTTACATAGGCTCTGGGGACTCTATGTTTACAAGATCTTCATTCTTTACCACCTGAGCTATCTCCAGCCAGAGAGATTGTTTTGCAATGAAACATTTCACATGCTTTGGATAAGAGCCTGTTACAGATATTAATTTTAGCAAAGACTTGAGATACGCAGAGATCTGATTACAAAAAGATAACACAAAGAAATTTTAAAGGGTTGATATAATTGTCTTTTTCTACTGGTAGTTACAGAAATCTATATATTTATTAGCATTCAGAGTTGTACAATATAAATATATTTTAATGTATATAAATTTTAAGAGGATTACAATTATGTCTAAAAGAGTAAATGAAAAAACTAATGACAAAATAGCATCATCCTGAAATCTATGTGGTTAATGCATATCTGTTCTATTTTTCCCTGTGCCTTATTATATTTTAAGTACAACTCAGGTAAAACCTTTACAATTAAAAGCTAGTATTAGACTATTCTCAGTCACCTGAGATCCATGTACTGCCTCTCGGTCATTGCCTGAGACTAAGTTGTATTTGTGAGTACTCAGATATTATCTGAGTTTATAGCAGCTAACTTCAACGTATTCTCATATTACAATGCTAATGCCTTAGTGTTCAAGTAACGGTAATGATTTTAGATTTATTTTTATTTTTATGTGTATGAGTTTTTTGTCTGAATGTACATCTGTGTTTGTGTGTGTGTGTGTGTGTGTATGTGTGTGTGTGCACCATATATGTGCAATGCCCTTGGAGGCCAGAACTTGCTGAATCCCCTAGAACTGGAGTTAATGACAGTTGTGAGTCACCATGTTGATGCTGGGAACCAAACCTGAGTCCTTTGCAAGAGCAGCCAGTGCTCTTAACTGCTGAGCCATCTCCCCAGCCCCCAACAATGATGATTCTATAGCCACCTTTTTTATTCATATTTTTATTCATATTTAATGATTTTAGCCATCAGAGATGTAACTTGTGTATCAGTCATTTACAATTGAAACGTTGAGGTGGAATGATGGGTTTGCTTCTCAAGCTGTTCAGTAAGCGGGGGTTTGGTTGGACATTAGGTACAACATTACGAGCTGTGGACGATGAGAAAAGACATGATGGGTATGAGTCGCAAGTGATAAAATGAAACCAACTGCAGGGCCAGCTGACTTCACAGCACACAGCTAGTTCGTTGGCAGTTAACATAGAGGGGAGCAGTGGGGAAACTGAGTCATCACACAGGACATACTAATGAGTGCAGACATGCCAGATGCACTGAGTCTCAATTTAATTTGACGTTCAATTCAATGGTGTAAGTACATGTGATTTATAAGAGTGAAGTGTCCCACCCTGGTTTTACACCTGCCCATAGATATTTAAATAAAATTATCCTTATAAACATCTATATTAATACGAGGGATTCTGGAGAATTCTTTATCATTTTATATATCAAAACCACAGACCTAAAGCCATCTATTCCTCAAAGGAATCATTTTTAATAAGGGGAGAAATCTTCATGTTTTGCTGAGAGAAGCATGCGTTCAGTGTGGGGAGGGCAGGCCTGCCACTCTGCTTGCGTTTTGGAGGACGGGCCATTCGTTAGAAGTCCTTTGCAGGCTACAGATCTTCTGTGGAACATGAAGCAGTAGCCTCAGCAGCTGGCTGGCTCTTCCTCCTTATCCCAAGATCCTCACAGTCCTCACAAACACAGCGTACTTCTTTCTTTTAATTTTCAATTTTTTATGTATACTAACTAGCAAAGTGTTAGGTGTCATTATGGCATCTACAAACAGAATTTATTTTAGTTCATTCTCCCCCTTCTCTTGTCCCTTGGTCTCTCCCTTGGTTCTCTAGCTCCAGTAGCCTCCTGTCTGCTTTCACACAACATGCTGTCTTCCTTACCTTCCTTCACACTTCTTCTCCTCTTACGGTCTTTCTTCTAGTCTCATGGCGTGTCCCCACATTCGGAGCTGCATTTACACATGCATACTTACAAACACTAAAAACTAGGACCCACACACATGTGAGAGAATACATGTATTATGTCTTTCTGAGTCAGGGTCACTTATTTAATATAATAGTTTCTAGAACCTTCCATTTTTTTCTGAAAATTTTGTAATTTCATTTTTATTGCAGCTTAATAAAATTCTATTGTGTATCTATACCACAGTTTTCAATGTCCATTTGTCTGTTGATGGCCATTTAGGCTAATTATGTTTCCTTGCTATTGTGAACAGAGTAGACATAAACATGAATGTGAAAATAATATTCTGTGGCAGAATATAGAGTGCTTTGGGTGCATGCCCAGCAATGTATATCTGGGTCATATGGTAGGTGTATATTCCTATCATCAGTGAATAAGGATTCCTAATACCCTTCATACACACACACACACACACACACACACACACACACACACACGCAAAGAATTCAAAGTAGATCAGAGGCCTTGATTTCTGGGTGGAGGTACCACTCAGAGGTAGAGGGCTTACCTAGCATATATTAGGCCCATGGTTCAATCCCTTACACAGAGGGGGGCAGGGGGACACTTTAAACACGAAACTTCTGGGAGAAGACAGTTCAGTATAGATACTCTGGCATGCACTTTCTGAATAGAAAACAGCCCTAAGAATGGACATGTGCAATCACATAATATACTAAAGGTTCCGCACAGCAAAGGAAGTGACTGGCAAAGCAAATAGACATTGCATAGAAGTACTCTTTTTCCAATTGTACAAGGTAGTCACTTTCTCCATCAGCACCTTTCCCACTCCAGAGGGAAAAGCTCCCCACCCCCCACCGTGGTGCAAAGACTCAGGACAAGAGATCTATTACTCTAGTTGTTGGGTTCATACATCTTTTACTGATTGTTTTGACTTGTCAAGGCCAATCACTGGTTTGGTCACAGTTCTAGTATATTCTGGCCCATTCTATTGGCTTCATCTCAGCTCATGCTGCCACGTATGGCTGAACTCAATATCAGGGTGGACAATTTATGAGCATTTATAATCACATGCCACCCACGTACAATTAAACCTGAAAAGAAAGTATGTATCCTCCATTGCAATGTGCAAATCCCCATCCTCCCCACACTTCATATTTTCCAGATTACCTTTTCCAGGGCCTGAGTGCCCACAGTCCTGAGCTAGGGAATAAGGAACCCTTTTTCACAGATGAAGCATTCCTTTGATTTTTAGCCCTGCTGTGAGCAATGGCTTTCCCCCTTGAGCCTTTTCATTCCATGTCAGAATTTTCAAACCCAAACTACAAAGACCCAAAAGACCTGGCCACAGACCACACACCAGCCACCCAACAATGAGAAAGTACCACTGTGAGAGTGTCAGCATGCACATTTTTAAAATTTTGACCTTGGGCTGAAACTGTTTTAAAAAGAGGAAATGCCATCACAGAAACCTACCAGACATGGGCTGCATCTGGCAAAAGCAGCTTGGGTTTCCATCCTCTGCTCTGTTGTTTTAGGCTTCTTCCAATTTCCATTTCACAAAGTGAGTCTGTTGACATTACCTGTCTGTCAACAAGATTCCTGCGGGCTGATGGGCCAGGATTGATCTACAGACATGGCACCAATAATCTAGGAAGTGGAAGGAGGAAGCTCAGATCAGGAAAGAAAAAGACAGGAGCCGAAAGATGAAGTGGATCCTTTGATGAAGGTGGTCATGAAGGAAAGAAACCCTGTTGAATGGGAGTTGAAGGTAGCTGGAGAGTCTCTCAGGTGATCCAGTCACGTCTATAGACTCCATCCAACAGAGGAATTCCTGAGCAGGGAGGTGAGAAATGTAGTTTACAAATATCCTGGCATCAATTCTGTTGCTCTACCATCATGCTGGTTTTCTGGTGGCTTTAGATATTTGACATGAGATAAGTACAATCAAATTTGACTGAGTGCTCAAAAATTTGTGCCAGATGGTTTGGGAAGAGATGGCTAGTGGTTCACACATTTAGGGATTAAGCCACATTGAGAAAGCTACATGCCGTCTATCTGTGATTTGCCTATTTCATATAATTTTTATAATCTTCCTCTTATTCATGTAATAATTTTTCTTTGAGCTACTGTTACAGCTACTGTTACAGCTACTGTTACATAAAATCATAATGAGGAGAGAGAATGTAGCTCGGTATAGCCAGGACTTGTTCAATAAGACTGTGATCCACGATGGCACACACTTTGTCTTTCTCACTTTCACATTTTCAAATCATAGAAGTGTCCAACACAGAATAAGTGCATCGTAAGGATTTCTTGGATTATCAAATGAGCAGGTCACAGCACAGTGTAAGGCCCTTGAGACACAAGTGCCCCCCCCAGTCTATTCTAAACTGCCATAATATCCATTCCCAGCCCCTGAGGCAGGAGAGTGGCCAGGCCCCACCCTACAAAACAATGCCAAGATCAGGCCACATAATTCCACCAGCTCCTGAGCTTACCTCAAGATCAAGTCATAGAATCCCACCAATCCCAGGACACCCTGGAAAGCTCTGCACCCCAACCCCCCAAAAAACCCTATATAAGGCCAACTCTCAGTTAAGCTCTTTGCTGCTTTTCTCCTGAGCAGAGGAAGGCATCCCCAACTTTGTATATTTCCCAGTAAATCTCTTGTGTAAGATTTGTTGCATGGTGTGACTATGTGGTTCCTTGGCTCCCAGCTACCTTTCTATCTGAGCAGAAAAACTAACATTTGGTGCCATGACTCGGATAGACTCTCTGATGCCTGCTCTTCTCTTGGGGTCTGAGCTGCACTGGGTTCCTATCCCCCACCTCCAGTCCACCTGCAACAGTCTTAACTTCCAGCTCACTGATTGCTCAGCAGCCAGTCTATCAGTGGCAATTAAATAAGTTTCCCCTTTGGTAAAACACTTTCCTGAGTCTGAGGAAGTGACCATCAAGTATCCAGAACCCCTCTGGTACTCTTGGAGGTGAAGGTACCTGTTGTGGAAGTTCATTTTTAGTTGTTTTAAAAATAGTTGTTTTATGTACTATTGAGTGAGGGGCTGTCTTGGGCGGTTTGAATTGTTTTAAGGTGTTGGATTTCTGTGGCTGTTGTTTAATTGCTAATGATCTGCATGTGCTATCAGTAGACTACCTGAGGAGTTTTGAAAGAATAAAAACACCTGAGCTCAGAGACTCAGGGTTCCACTGTGGATTGAGTATGGCACTGGTCAGGATTGTAGTTCCTTCTGCTGACGTCTGACAGGGCTTCAATTATGAAAATGCTTCCTTGTCTTCCCGGCTGAGCTCACACAGTAGGCTAACTACAAAACATACCCCCTTAATTAATTAGGCTATGGCTGGCCCTCTTCACCTGACCCCATCACCCAACCTTTGCAGCTGCAATCCTACAGTTTCTTTAGGCCCAACCAGGCTATTGAGCCCCTTCCTGCCCTATTTTCTCACCTTCCCTTTGGAGCTACTCAGAATCCCACAGCTCTTTTAGGCCCTTGTGGCTTTTGAGACCCTTTCCTGTACATGAGACACCCCTCCTAGAGTTCATTTTTCCTCACCTTCTGTCCTTTCCGAAAGCCCTGGTACCAAGCAGGAAGTCTCTCCAGGCTTAGCCAGGCTAAGCTCTGACCCCTTGTTGAGCATATGACAACCCACTGAAAGGCTGGTGTCATTCTTCTTCTAGTCCTCCTTGAGTCCAGGAAATGCCCTCAATCACAGGCTACAGTGACATTTTTCTTTCCATCCACTTTTTCTCATTTATTGGAATGATGTCCTCCATACCCTCCCATTCCCCCTTGGGATACCTTTTAGAAAGCCTCCAGCCTCTCTGCCTGGCACCCTTACCTGAAGGACCCTACATTTATTCATTTTTGCAACAGAATCTGGCCTCAATAACTCTTAGTTAATCTATCCAAATAGCCACCTAATGGCCCCCTATACCCCAATGTTATTCAGGACCTTTACAAATTCTGTGAGTGATTGGGAAAATAGAAAGAGATTTCCCCATTCCCTATGTTCAAGCTTTCTCTTTTCTCCCCTCCTATCCCTGTTTCTTTTTTGTCTGATCTTCCCTACGCACACACACACACACACACACACACACACACACACACACACACTGTGTAGATGTCCTGCCTTTAAAGTTACCTTTAAAGGATCTGTAAGTTTGTTGCAAAGTGGGAGCTGAAAGCTAAACTGAGCAGGTTAGTGAGAAAACCAAGGAGAAATCCAGCTGTTGTGTGCACACAGTCTGCACACGCTCCATGCTGCCTGGAGCATCTCTCAGCTTCCTCCTGCATCATGCTCTGTCTATAGCCAGGGCTCAAAAATTTCCTATCTCTAAAGCTTCTGTATTCTCAGCTTACTAGATTCAGTGTTACAGGGATTCAGGTGTCTTTTAGATATGAGTGGCATTAAAATGTTATTTTATGCTGTTCCACTTCAATTAAAAGCTGGCTCTGGAGTTGGGGTTTGGCTCCCCCTCCTCTAAATCCAAACATGCTTGTTTAAAGGTTTCCTCCAAAATCTCTGTCCTGTATCAGGAGAGCCACCTGACTATGTGACAGAGAAAGAAGAGAAAAACAGGATAAAGCGAGAGACTATTCCCAATGGAGACTATTAATACTCATCTCATACTATTTCAGTTTTGGTTTGACTCTCTAAAACTTTTGCTAAGGTATAAATCTTATCTCAAGATGTGTAAGCCTATCATGTAAACTTTCTGTACATCAAGATTTGTAAGCATATTGGGTGTAGTTAAAGTATGTAAAATCTGTAAGAAAGGGGTTATCTTGAAATTCATAGAACCAGAGTTGATAGTTAAAAAATTTATACCTAAGTAATCTTAAAGGAAACATGTGGTAGAATGCCATTTGTAATATAAGCAACATGTGACTTGCCACCATTTTATCTGATGTCCCCCATCAGAATGGAGGTAGCCACATGGCTGAAAGCTATCTTTGCTAGGGTTGGAAAGGATGGATTTTGCCATGTGACTTCACTACTATCTCGATTAAAAGTGACTGCATGCCAACCAAGGAGAAAAAAAACAAAAACAAAAAACTCCTCCTAGCTAGAAAGCCCAAACCAGATGACTCCTCCACTATTTTAGATCACAAGTCTCCCCCTTATCTATCTCAACCCACAGTTCCTTTGGCCTCCCTTTCTCCCTCCTCAGTGTCAGGCTGCCCATCAGTTTATAGCTTGCCTCCTGGATGGTCTCCATAAGGCTGCCCTTAAAGTATTACTTCTTTTCCCAGCATTTCCCTGACATCAAGGCCAAACTTAAATGTCTAGAGAGGAACCCCTGATTCCATCAACAGAAGTTGTAGTGCTGGCCTTCAAGATGTACCATGGGAGAGATGAAAAATCCCTGAAACAAAACTACCTGATGCTTGGTAAGGCCTTTTGGCCAGCCATAGCAACTGCCCAGGCTCCCTGACCTCCCAAAGCCCAGGAACCTCTGGGTCCCTGTATCAAATGTGGTCAGGAGGATCACTGAGCACTGGCCTGCCTAAACCTTCACAAACCATCCTGACCATGCCTATGGTACCTGTACAACTGGTAACAAGTAAAGATTTTCTCCTGTTTTGTGGGCTGTATGCTCTGTTGATTGCTTCCTTTGCTGTACAGAAACTTTAATCCCATGCAGCCCCATTTTTGAGTCTTGGAGATATTTCTTGGGCTGGGACATCTTTTCAGAAGTTCTTGCCTCAACCTCTAGCTTGAAGTACATTTCTCATGTTTCCTCTATCAAGTTCAAGTTTCAGAGTTTTGGGTTTTAAATTAAGGTTTTTGATCCACTTTTGTTCCAGGTGAAAATATGAATCTAATTTCACCCTTCTCTGAGTGAATATTATTGGGGGGGTCAACATCACATTTTAAATAGACTGATCTTTTTTCTTTTAAAAACCTCACCTTTGTTAAAAAAAAAAATGAAGGGGCTATAGTTTCATAGGTTTACTTCCAGCTCCTATATTCTGTTCCATTAATTTAACTGCCTATTTTAATGCTAGTACCATAGCTCTGTAGTATAATTTGAGGTCTAGTATTATGATACCTCCAGCTGTGTTCTTTCTCTTTAGCATTGCTTTTGCTATCTGTGTTTTCTTGTGGCTCTATGTAGATTCTTGGATTTTTTTTTCTTCTCCTAGTTCTATAAAGAATAGCTTTGGAATCTTGACGGGAATTGTATTGAATCTGTATATCTTTTGGTAATATACCATTGTCACAATATTAATTTTGCCATCCCAGAATACAGAGAGTCTTTACATAGTATAGGATCTTATTTGACGTCCTTTTTCAATATCTTGAAGTTTTCATTGTAGAGGTCTTTTTCTGCCTTGGTTAAGTTTATTTCTACGTATTTTTGAATGACTACAAACAGGATATTTTTCCTAATTGCTTTCTCTACAAGTTCATTGTTTGTATATGAAAGCTACTGATTTTTTTCATGCAATTCTGTATCTTATAATTTTACTAGAAGTGTAAACTATGATTCTCTAAAATAAAAGTTATTTTGGCTGGAGTGAGATTTTTGTGTAGTGTAGATTTTGACCTGCAGTACTTGATGCACCTGATGAGGTGGGAAAGGAGAGTCTCCCTATCTTAAATAAAGGAGAATGGCTGTAAGTACAGTACTAGTCAGAATACTTGTAAGAAGGAGTGGCTCATGCAAGTGGCTTATTGAAGAGAGTTTTGTGAAAGGGCTATTTTAAAAGACAGAACCAAATTGATGGGCAATTACAGAGACTGGATGTAGGAAACTTTGTAATACTTGAAAGCACAATGAGAGAGATGGGCTGTTTAGAACTGAGAGGGCTGCTGCTACAGCACAGAATTATGCAGCAGGAGTCATGGCTATGGAGAGAGAAGAGCAGCTGGCATTGTACTGTGGCCCAAGCCACAAGCAGGAGAGAGAGAGGGATGCACAGTCTGTCCTTCCCTCCAGTCTGATCCTCCATTGTCTTTCCAACTGAAGTCGTGGGGCATTGGGGGGCGTCTATTAAATAGTCCATGGAGATCAGCTTCTCCTTGCAGAGGTAGGAACTCAAGGGCAGAAAACCTATCTGAAGGTAGAGAGTAAATATCTAGCACCATCAGCAATTTGTCCCCTCCTGGGTATGGTGCTCTCATGGATGTGGTTACACAGAAGCAGTGGGTCACAGTGGGTCCAGGGCACTTGAAACCCCAGCCTGAAATGAAGAGCTGGAAGGATTTCTGGCCCCTCCCCTTTGTAGTCTCTGTGCTGATACCACAAGCCACACCAAAACTCTACCCACTTCAGGCTACAATTAGCAGAATTGCTTAACTAAGAGTCTATCCCAGCATCCTGTCCTAATCAATGGCATTACCCACGAGAACCAAAAGATCCCCTCCCCAAATCTTATAAAATACCATGACCCCTGCATTAAACTTGAGAAGCTTCCACTGACAATACTCTGTCGACTCTTAGTCCCCAGCCTGAGACCAACCTGAATACGTTGACCCACATTCTGTGCTTTCCTTCCCGGGGGCTAAGCTAAGTGGCCACGACCCCTAGCCATGTGCTGGGAAGGGAAGCAAGACCCCTCAGAAACACAGGGAGAGATAGAAACATCCAGCACTGGGCACCTTTCCTCTTTGGTTGAATAGCAATCAACTTTAACCATCCCTTGTTCCCTTCATTCTCTGCTAGTACATTGGGCAGATGAAGTCTTTACTAAAACACTTGAGTACTGTGATTCAAATTCTACTAAACAAAACTGAAGCCTATGGTAGGCTACCATTTACCAAGATGCTTCAGTTTTTCACAGATCAGAACATTACAGAGCCACTAAGAAAAAAAATGCCAGTAAATTTTCTGGGCTTCAGACCAGTCCTTGCTACATCAACAACAGTCACCTTTTGAAGCAAGTTCAGTAACCCCAGACAGTACAGTACCCTCATCTTTGCCTGGTAAGGAACTGATCTGTCCCAAGTTCTGATTCAAGGCATTTACAGTGTGCTGGTTAGTTTTTTGTTCATTTTGATACAAGCTAAAATCATCTGGGAAGAGAGAACCTCGCTTGAGAAAATAACCGACTGTCCATATGCCAGTCTGAGAGGTATTTTTATGATTAATGATGGATGTAGGCAGACCCACTTCACTGTGGGTGGTGCCACCCTTGGGAAAGTAGTCTTGGGCTGTACAAAAAAGCAATGTACAAGCCAGAGAGAGCTAACCAGTAAGCCATTTGCCTATGAGGTCTCTGCTTCAGTTTCTGCTGAACAGATTCCTGCTCTTCTTTAGGTCCCGTTCTGACTTCCCTAGTGATGAACTGTGATCAGGATGTGTAAGCCAAATAAACGCTTCCCTTCCAAGTGACTCTTGGTTGTGGAGTTTGTTGCAGCAATAGAAAGCAAACTGGGACACACAGCTTTCACTCCTTAGAGGAATTCTTCCATTGGGCCTAGATCATCCAAAACTGCCGGGTCTAAGGTTGAGGAGACAGAAGTCTAAAATTCTCAAGGTGAGTGGATAGAGATGCTGGCAAGAGTGACACATTCTACCAACTCATCTTAACCCCCTGACTCACGATTGCTGGCAGCCACTGAGATGCTACCTTCATTTTGTCTCTGATATGAAGCACAGGTCTCTGCTTCCCTGTTCATTATATCCCTGTAATTGAAACTGAACCAGTAGCAGTCCAATCTGCAATTATGTGTCTATGGGACAGTGAAATTGGTGGGTAGGAACCCATAGCTGCATTTTATTTGCCATTTAGTAAGTTAACTGTGATGGCATAGGGAACACAATACATTCAAAGGAAAAGACCTGTTTGGAATACATAGCCGATAGTTTGAAGGGGGAAATGGCTGCTGCTTCCATATTGGAAGGGATCCAATTATACAGCAGCAGGCCACCTCTAGAGTGGAATTGATCTGGAGTCATATTTGCCCCATACCTACAGAGGAGAAATTCATTTAAAGACACCTTGGGATAGACAGATTTGCCCTGAAGCTGTCAAAGGTAAGAGATTCTTTAAATATTTCCTAGGAAGCCATTCAATTTCCCACCTATGGCCTAGGCTGATCAAGGACAACTTTTCCTTTTCTCCATTTGTACTCTCTAGGATTTCATAAGCATGAGCCATGTAACCTAAGACACCTGAATACAACTAAAAAATGTGATCTCCTGATGCCTCCCTGCCATCTGCCCTCCATCCTTCGCAGCAGCTGTCGATAATTTGAGTAATGTTATTTCACTGCATACCCCATTATCCATTTCCCCCTGCCGGGCAGAGTGTCTGCACCCTCATCAAATACGTGAGCAATGTAATCCCCGAATCTCATTTTGCAGATCTGCTTTCTGGAACAAAACCTGGTTTCATTTACTAAATCAATCACATCCCCAGGAGCAAACAGATGCCATAGTCAGAAGGTATAATTAAAGGCAGCTTAATGAAAGGGCATTTATAGGAAAGGAGGCAAGGTTGTGTCAAACCAACAAGAGATGATAACGCACCTGGGCTAATAAGAATAGAACACTGTTACTGCTCAGAGGCGGCAGAGAGCCCGAGGAGATGGAAGAAAGCCAGCTAGCAGGAGGTGTGGTTTGGATATAGGGTTCTAGCCACTGGGACATAGCTGTAACAGGAAGGAATCTGGGGGACTAAGTGTCCTTACCGTCTCTCGAGACAATAGACAAAGCCAACTGGAAGCCAAAGGAAAGAGAACTGGCTAATTGACAGAACCCAAGAGGCCTATCCACAAGGTACACAGTAGGGAGGAAAGGTTAGGACAGTGGATGAAGAGGAATATCAGAACTTCCAGCAAGGCAATACTGCCAGCAATGGGAGGAAAATGAATCCTATATGCCTACAGATCCGTTACGGGGTAAATCTGAACTATCCTCCTAAATGATCATATTTTGAAACCCTAATCTGCTCCTGGTGATAGTTTAGCCTGGCTGGTGGAAGTAAGTCACTAGGATTGGTCCTAGAAACCCACTTCTGGCTCCCATCTGCATTGCTCTCCACTTTCTGTCTGCTACAGCGATGTGAGGAGTCCTGGCCACAAACCCCTGCTGCCATGACGTCATTATCCCTTCCCAACATAATGAGCTGAAACCATGAGCAAACACAAACCTTTACACTCAGAAGCCGCTTTTGTGTGTGCTTGTCACAGCAGCAAAGCTAAGAAGCGTGGTGGCCGTAGGTCTGCAAGTCAGTCTTGCCTAGCATAGCTAGTGACTGTGGTATGAAGAAAGGGGAACAGAACCAGAGTGCCCAGCTCTTGGAATTCTGGTTTTCTTAATAATTGCCCAGTGGACTGTGTGTATATGTGTGTTGGGGGAGTCCCAGGCCACTTCTGAAGCTGACTAATTGTCTCAGTGGGTTCATTTTCCTTATTAAACAGACTTCCAAGTATTTGGAAGCTGCAACTAGTAGGAATCTTTACAACTGGACCCCCGACTCTCAGCTCTGACATTCACCACCTGTGTGACACTCAAGTGACTCAGGTACTTTGAACATGAGTTGCCCACTTGGTAATTTTGAATAGTAACCACCCTAGCTAAATATTGCAAAGAGTAGACGAACTAATGGTGAGTTCTTCACAAGGTCTTTGCCACACATGATAAATGCTGTTTAGATGTACCTTTACATTATTGACCTTTCTCCTGTGAGGCTGTCACCACCACTTCAAGCACGTTTCTAACTTACTTCTGAGACTTGTTTTGAAGAATTTACTTTAAACTGACAAAGGCTGACTCCTAAAGTCAGGTTGTTTTGCTGGTCATGTGACGTGTGCCTATCTATAATCTCAGCACTTATGAGGTGGAGGGGGGCGGTCAGGAGGCCATGGTCATCCTGGATACATAGAAAATCCAAAGCTAGCCTGGGTACATGAAATCCTGTCTCTCATCTTGTTAGGTCTCTGCCTGTTAGAAATATTTGTATTTCTTACACAGTTCAGGTAAAGGCAAACTGCCAGTGTTATAGAGGATGCAAAATGAGTGTTATAAGTAATGGTAAAGAACTACAGCTACAGTATTGATATAAAATGTGGCCTTAAGCTTCATTTACTTACCAAAGAAGAGAACCATGTTGATGATTTAGTATGTATTATATAAAGAAAGCCTTGGCCATTATGCTGTACCACAACCTCCATGTCTGTTTGCCTTTCTTCAGTTCTCATCATTTAATCAAATTTAGTAAATGATTGCACAACTCAATTGGCTTGAGACAACATCAAAGACACAGATCGTTCTGGTACCTGTTTAGTATCTATTATGTTACTCATGCCCAATTAGTAAGAAAGGAGGAAGAAACCAGTTACTTTATATGCACTGGGACAAGAGAATGCACCTGTTGCACCTGCCTGCAAATAGGTGCTCATGTGAATAGAGAATAGTAAATCTCCCACCCACTTGATAACGTCGTATGTGGGATAGTCATCATTAGAAGTTACACAGACCTTTATCTGTTGACTCAGGATTGAATCTGAATGTTCTCTTTCCAGTACTCCAGGAAACCACTGTTAGGTATAGCTGGTACCATGGGCAGAATTTACTTATCATATTTAAAATTTGGGATCTTTAGCATTTCTCCTAAACACATTCCCTAGTATGCTTGAAGAATGAACCAAGAATGGACCAGAGGAAGAAAAACAATATCCTAGAAATAAGCATGTCTATGTGAATGCTGGATCACAGACCATAGCTAACTGAGAACAGAACCAAATGTTACCCTTTCTTGTGGTCTTCCAGTGTCTGTTCTACAGGTCTCCCTTGCTGTGATGGACAACAGAAGTCCTCTCTTTCTCATCTTCTGCTCCATTACCTAGTAAATTCTTCATGCTCTCCTTGAGTTCTTTGTAGTCCTCCAAATCTACTCACAACAAATCAGAGAAGTTCCTAAAGTTTGTGGTAATTAAGGAACCGTCAAATGGATGATGTCAACTTCAGCAGAATCAACATTCCCTAGGAGAATTTGGGCAGATACTTGTAGGACTGTCCTAAGGGCTAAAAGTGTATTGGAGCTGGCTTTGGAACCCTGCATCATCCCAGGGGATAAGAACAGAAGGCATTCGGCTGTTCCGCACCTCAGTCCTGGACTAAACCCAGCTAGATTATTAAATTATTAGATATTAAATGCTGTCTGCTTCACAGAAGCAAAGAAATGTGGTTGATGTTTTGTCTGTCCTGTAGCTGGAAACAGGGAAGCTTGAACTCCACATGCAGACAAGGCTACTCCCAGTATCCTTGTCTCAACCAATGGGTCCTATTCTCAGGATCAATGACTCCACCCCTGCACAACCTATAAATGTATGCTCACACTGCATTAAAATTGAGACAACCGCCCAGATACATGTCTTCTGAGTTCCTGTGTTCTCACCGGCTTACCAAACTCCCCCAAAGACAGGAGAGATGCAGTAAGGACCGCACCCCACTACACCTGTGTTCTGCCTGTCTCCTCTGCGTGGAGACGGTAGACAGTGGGAGGGCCACTGTACTCCAGGTGGAGGAGCTGCTGCTGGGAACACACACGTGGTGGTAGGGGGGAAGATTTATCCAATACAACAGATACGGTTACATTAATCACAGGAACTACTCCAGTCTTCTGGAAAGCGAGTAATAATACCTCCCCATGTGTTCCTTGAAACAGATACTATGGTTCCTCGGTCAGATGGGTATGGTTCCTCGGTCAGATGGGTATAGTCAATTACTGGGTAAACTGTATTAAAACCTTATATTAAGTAGAATTCTTTATTGACTGGCTATGTGACACTTTTAACAGTAATGTATGTGTCACTATGAGTAGTGCTAGTCTAGGCTTGGCTCTAAACTTCTTTAACCCCAAAACCTCTCCTTTAAGACCCACTCAGGACACTGGTGTTCCATTGAACACACGCTGGGGAGTAGCCTTAGCTTTCCCTAGCAGCTTCCATTTGTAAATGGTAAATTTAATCATTAGTCATTTCCAGAAAGTTTTTGCGTAGAATGAGACAACAGTGGGGATAGATCAAAGACTGATTTTGGTCTTATTTTAAGCTCTTAACACAGTGCCTAAAACCTAGGGAGGATGTTAAATCTAGCACATAGATATAAGATTCATTTTCTTCTGTGAGCCTTGTTATAGATGATGTTTAGCAGATCGCTCAATGCCAAGGTTTCTGTTGATAATCTTACAAATAGGCACCAACCTCACATTCTCATTTTGCAGGATAAAGAACCTGTGGTTTTGTAGAAGCTATAATATTTGGCCAGTGAGCCAGCAGGATGGCTCAGTGAGTAAGGGTGCTTGCTCCCAAGGCACGTGTTTGTTCCCAGCAGCAGCTCCTCCACCTGGAGTACAGTGGCCTGCCCTGTTTGATCCCTGGAACCTAAAGTAAAGAATTGACTCCCACAAGTTGTACTCTAACTTCCACATGAGTGCCACGGAAAGTACATGTCCCCTACACAATAAGTAATAAATGAATGGATAAACAGTTCTGAGACAAAATCACATAATAGAATTATGACTAGATAGAAGTTAGCTGCACCCTTGTTACAAATACAGAACCCAATACACTGCCCGTACTAACTGCTGGACTACACAAGAGAGAAAAGGTGCTTATCAAAGTCAGACTTGACCCTTGATATTATAAAGTTATTTTTAAAATATATGATATCTCTACATATATTAAACTTTACACATATGGAGATATGTATGCACTATATATACACATGCATACATGTACAGAAGTGTATCCCCAGTCTAAATCCTGAAGGAACTATCTACTATAATAGATAAATGTTAGGGGAAGAAAGAGTGAAGTTACAAACAGATGAGATATACAAAACAAAACAAAACAAAAGGCATCTAAAGAAGCAGAAAAAAAAAAAACCCTCATACTCAGGAAGAAAGCTGAAGTTCTCACTGGCAGCAATCAGTGGTTCCCCATTGTGACTATATGTAAGAATCTCCTTGCCAGAAAGAAATACAATCAAAACTACACTGAGATTCCCTTAGGACCTTCTCAAAACTGCACTCCCTTAGAATTTACCCCAAAAGTTCAACAGGCCTAGGTGGAACTCCAGCACAGGCCTAGTTGGGGCTCCAATGCAGGACTAAGTAAGACTCCAGCACAGGTCTATGTGGGGCTCCAGCACAGGCCTAGGTGAGGCTCTGGCACAGGCCTAGGTGAGGCTCCAACATAGGCCTAGGTGAGGCTCCAACATAGGCCTAGGTGAGGCTCCAACATAGGCCTAGGTGAGGCTCCAACATAGGCCTAGGTGGGGCTCTGGCACAGGCCTAGGTGGGGCTCTGGCACAGTCCTGTTTGAACAGGCTGAGAGTATTTCATTGTGTCACCAGGTATGTGTACTACTTACAGAAGCAAGAGACCCAAAGTAGATGCTCTTTGGCCCTATATCAGGCAGCCTCTGGGCCCAACGGCCAAATGTCCAGCCCAGAGATTTTTCCAGATGTTTGTTCAAGGCTCCCATTTGCACAGCCTCACCCTGAGCAGGGAGCCAGTGCCAACAATCCTCTGCTTCCTCCCAAGCTTCCAGTTGCCCCAGGCTGCCTGCTGGCTTCTGTCTTGCCCTTAGCACTTTCTGTCAATTTTCAAAAACCCAGGAAGCTAAAATGAACTCCGTCTGTTTATGTGGCAACAAACTCAGAGTCTCTGCCTAAAAAATGTCCTTGGCTTTTGACAAAGCCGCCTTGGAGATGCCTCGGTGTTTTAAATAGGCCACAAAGTAGCCCGGAAACTAGTGCCCTCTACTTGCAGCCAATCTGCTGAATAAGCCCGTATTACAAAACAGAGCTGGGTGGTTCAGAAACAAGGGTGTTCTTGACATGTTTTCATATCATTTGACTTTAGAGGAACGTAAAGTCTAAGGCAGGGACTCTCATCTAACTATAGAGAATAGGTCAAAGGGAGATTGACTTTGGGGATTGTTTTTATTTTGGGAGAATTCTTGACTTACAGTGATACATGGGATATTGAAAGGATCAAGAGTTTAAGACCTCCATTTGAAAGATAAAGGCACCATAATTGGGAAGTCCCTGTATTAACCACCTTTAAAAGCCTTGGGAGATGCAGAGAGGCTAACTTTTTGAAATCTTATAAAGTAATCCAGAAGATGATGACAAGGAAACATGGCTCATTTTTCCATTTGAGGGAGAGAGAGAGAGAGAAAGAGAGAGAGAAACATATATCTCTAAAGGCCAATATTCAAAATTTAAAGGCTCATTATCAACCCTGTGATGAAGAGACAGTGCCTGCTGATAAAATTAGACATTGAACTGGTGGTGAATGTGGTGTGAGAAGGTGAAGCCATGGCAACCAATGGCAAGAGAGCTATTGTTTCTTAACATAGGGCTCTGCCCACGATGGTGATGCTTGCTACTTTCAGGGAGGTACTGAAAACACAAGCTCCCTGCTATGGTAAATTCTGTTGCCAGCATGAAGAGACCAGAGGAAAGCACATTATTAAAAAGCAAAATGGACACGCAAATCCCAAAGCAGAATTGGAATTTGGAAGATATTTCACAAGCAAGAGAAAGGCTCAGGGAGGTTTGAGAGGACTCCGGACACAAAGGGTGTAGAGGGACTGGTGGGAAAGAAGGACATGGCTCGCAGTAGTCTGGGGCTTCCCATCTTCCTTTCAGTCACCTACTCAGCTTTGGAGGACATGAAGAAGCATCTCTACTTCGGCATTTTCCTGCTCTAAGTAGAATACCAGTGATAACGTGGAAGTTGCCTTTGACTGTGACTCTTTAGCACCTGCTCAGAACACGTAGGCTAGAGCAGGTTCTCTGGGAAGGACTCAGCTTCTTGATCTGTTTAACAATTTAGGAAGACAAAAGAAAAAGTGAATAAAATTGATATTTATTGAGGACCTGTAGGAGGCCACCTGGCCCCAGAGCTTCAGAAGTGTACAAATTCCATCCTTAAAATAAAACTCTATGGATGATGTTGAAAAGGAAATGGAGATGTAGAGAGGTCTCTTTGCCTAAGATCACACAGCAAATGAGTGGAAATGTTAGGTACAGACAGAGGCGGTGAGTGAAGTCAAAGGCAAATGTAAAGAAACTTCTCAGAGGTTTGTGCTATTGCCGTCTAACTTTCACCCCCAGGTTCCTCCTTTCTCTGATCTCACTGCTTTTGCCACATCAAAGAATCTGAGAACTGAAGCGTCCTTATAAAAAAGTGCCAACTCTCTCTTGACTTTGGAAGTGCCAGGGGTTCACACAGCAGTGAGATGCAGAGCTCAGAGCCAGCCTTCTGTGCTCCTGGCAGGTTGGGCTCTGCACAGACTAGGTAAACAGGCAGAGCAGAGTCTGGCATCTCAGTGCATGCCTATAATCTCAACCGCTATCTATGCTCTCAGAAGGCAGCGCATAGCAAGTTCAGGACCCCCCAGGCTATGGGAACTCTGTCCCAAAACAAGTGAAAAAACCATAAAGAATAAGTAGGTGAAGCTGTAATGACATCACCTTTTGGCACCTGTAGGGGCTCAGCCTGTCAGGTGTCTACACTGATGGTCAAGACGAGAATGTCTCGAATGTTAGCAACCCCAGATGCTAACAAATTCCAACTATATCTGACTTTGAAGAAGGCATGATACAAACAGGCAGAGCACACCATTTCCTGTGTGGTTCTTCTGCTTTATCCAACACCACCTGGAAAAAGAACCCACTGAAGGAGTTGGATGTAGAGATGCACAGTGCTTCCTTGAGATCACCTCAGACCTCAGAGAGAAGACACAAAAAGGGACTCTTTCCTGGCAGTTGTAGGCATTTGCCTAAACACAGAGAACAAAATGCCAAGAAGCAAGACTAATAACATAACTGTGTTAACTCAGAGGCTCGTTGACAGTGAGTGGGAAATAGGCACTTGATTTCTTTAGTTTCCAACTTCAAAATACAGACTCAAAGAAGCAGGCCGCAGGTCAGATACAACCATAGCACAGATCTTGTCTTTTCTCACTGATATCTCTAGTCACTGAAAAGAAAGTAAACAAATCAGCTCTTACCATGGCAGAAGGAGGCCCCTGCTGTTACTTTGGAGAGAAGCTAAGTACACTAGGTAATATTTCATGGGCTACTGTTTTTGAGCTCATAGGCTAGTTGCCACCAAATCTTATACCCAGGCTAACAATGGCTAAAAATGCTGTCATAGTTAGCAGAAACTACTCTAAATGGCTATCAGTTCACATGCACACACACACACACACACACACACAGACACACACACACATACACACACACACATACATACACACAAGTGCACACATGCCATGAGAAAAGCCACATTAAAGTCAAGAATAACTCCATCTCTTTTACTAAATGGAAACCAAGACCATGTCAGACAAAAATAAAAACATAAAATTATCATACAAGCCAAAGATCCTAGTCTCAAACCCAGAGTATCTTATCTCATGAGCAACTATTCAGTGAGTTACACTATGTAGAAAAGGTCCATACTGGGGCATTCATTGAATGAAACACCCAGTTACCAGCCCACTCACTCGCCCTGATGTATACTGGCATGTCATTTGCTGAAAGTAACTGATGTTGATCAGCTGGGCACACAGCACCATCAGCAAGCCTAGAATCACATCCTCCTTCTCATGGATAGCAAAGTGACAGAAGATGAGACTCAACATAAACCTTTATAATCCCTCAGAGACTCCAACTTGGTAGTGACATCATTTATTTTGTAGTCCTAGAAACTGCATCTGAAATAAAAAATGTTGAAAGGAAAGATGGCCATGCAACTGACATCTTGAAAATAAAAGTGTATGTGTGTGTGAGTGTGTGTGTGTGTGTGTGTGTGTATACACATGGCCAAAAAAGAATGCTGGATCCCTGGAACTGGAATGAAAAGTGGTTTTAAGCCACCACATCGGTTCCAGTAACAGAACCCAGGTCTTCAACAAGAGTGGCCAGTGCTCATTTTTACCTGCTGAGCCACCTCTCCAGCCTACTGACAAACTTTAGTATAGGTGTTACAAGTTCTCTTGTACCGCTTCAAAGCTACCGTGATTATTTTGCTAAGCATGTGGAGACTATATAGATAAATCAAAGTAAGGCCTCATACAATTAATTAATTAAAACAGTGGCATATATGATTATAACCAGCGGTACATAGACCACCAAAGCTGTTAATTCAAAACAAGCAGCCATCGAAGTATATAGGAATCTTGGAGAAGAACTGTTGATACTAGAACATTCTTTTGGGCTGAACCTTCTAGAGCTGACTCTGGAAGTCACTTGGCCCCAAATACAAATATGGGCAGGGCAGAAAAATCCTATTCTTAGAACATTGTCAATTGGCCTAATGTCTTTTCCTATTGTGTACCAGCAACACATTCACCAAAGCCCTTCTGATCAGCGCATCAGGTAGATGAGCTGCTCACACTGGCAAGGAACTCCAGCAGACAGCCCAGCAAGCCCAGCCCAGACCAGAAGTTTTTCTTTGAACATGATCGGTGATAACGTCTCTCCTCACGTCAAGAAGCATATGAAAAGTAGATTATTGGCTCTCACTAAGGATTTGGTGAATACCAAAAATGGCTAACAGATGGAAGGTGCCTGAATGACCTCTCTTTAGAAACTACCAGAGATGGATGAACTCTGTGTTCAAGGACCCATGGAAAAGTTTCTCTGAGTAGAATTCCAAGAGTAGCTAAATTAAATGGGTCCGAATGCTGCCCTTGCTATTCCGGACACTAAAGGCTGCCTCCTCTCTCAAATCTCTTTTACTATTGAACAGACAGAGACCAGCCCCTCACCTATCCAGGAACTTCCCACTCTGAGTAGCAGATGTGGATGTCCTAAAACACACCAGCACTGATACACATGAGGGCTTGGACCACTTGCAATCCTCTAAGAATGAGCTTTCCTAACAAAAAGAACCTCTAAGAAAATAGCAGGTATGTGACTCTAATGGAGTGAATGACCGCACACTTCTATGCTGTCTGCTCTAACACCAAGCAGCTTACATATTCAAAGCTCACTAAGGTGTCTCTGGACTTCTTTCTTCTCCACAAACAAGCAGTTACCCAGAACATTCTGATTTGGTATCACTAGTGCCCTTCAAAACCCCATGCAAAGTAATTGTACACAGTGATTGTACACAATTGTGATTGTAAAACTCGCACCTAACGAGCAACTGAAAATATTTTTTTTGGACAGCCAGCTCTAAGCCTTGCTGTCTTCCTCACTAAACTGCCAACACTCACCATCCTCAACTTCACAGTCAGAACCTGCCATGCTGCCCAAACTATAATAGGTCCTCAAAAAATATAAATGGCTACTTTTCTGTTCATTTTTATTGCTTCATTCTTCCTCATCTTATTTGGTTAAATCCCAACATGTAAAAGTTAAATTCATGTGGTTCTGGTTAAAGGAGAGATGGAACAATTCAGGCTATGAGCCAAGTCATAATTAATGGCAAAAGTATAGGTAGAACTCAGTGGGTTTACTGGTACACCGTATTATAGTATAGCAATAATATAGTATAGTATAGTATAGTATAGTATAGCATAGTACAGTATAGTATATGGCATACCATAGCACGAACCATCCAATTGACCCCATAGGCACAACCCTATTTCTGTATGTAAGGTTAGTGGTTATACACAGTTACAATTATTATTTTAGGTTATCAAATAAACTAAAAGCTGCTCAGCATTGTTGCAAACTTGACTGTTTTTCTTATGGCTTTTGACAATTTCTCTCTGTATCAAAGACTGTCACCCACTTCTTGGAACTGTGTCTTTCAACAGAGCTAGTAAAAAGGAGGCATAGGAAAGGCAAACAATTAAGGTAGCTTTGCTCAGACAGGATTATAGAGGAAAGATTTGGGCAGTGTAGACCAATCTAACAACACCAAGTGGCTTGAAAACTGAAAATTCAATAGAGAATCTCCAGGCACCACTGTTCCGCACAGGCATGGAATAGGGAAGGGTAAAAAGCATAAGGAAACATGCCTCCAGGATTCTGAAAAGCTGACAGTTGCTAAATCCTATGAGAATAATGGTAGTTGTGGAAATGAAGGAAAGACTGAATGACACACTCACAATCAAGGTAGAGTTATTTAGAGGCTAGAAAGAAGGTAAGCTGAAAGCATGAACTCCTAAAGTGGTCTAAGGATGTAGCCCAGTGGATAAAGTGCTTGCCTAGCATGTATGAAGACCTGGGTTCCATTCCCAGCACTGCATAAACTGGGCACACTAGCGAACCTTAGTGCTTTAGAAGCTGAAGCAGGAGAATCAGAAATTTGAGGTCATTCTTGCCTACATATCGGGTTCAAAGGCAGCCTGGACTACAGGAAACCCTATCTCAATTTAAAAACAAAATCTTGAAGCCAAGAAATCCCTTGCTTGTCTGCCCTTGCATACCTTCCCATTCTTACCTACATTTATGATACTTGTGGGTAGCCAACAGGGAGATGAGACACCAAAGAAATCTTTGAATAAAATACCTACATGTTTTGTCAACATGTTGGATTGATCCATGGATGTAATTGCTTGGAGTGCCAATACTGTAGCTAAACACGGTAGTTACTGAAAGAAGAATGGGACATACCAGGCCACCGGTCATCATGATGCCATGCTTCTACCAGTATCCAAAAGGAGAAAGACACCATAACAGCCTAAATCAAGTTGTCTCCAGAGCCTGTATGTGACACATGGCAACCACTGTGACAAGAGCGGGGATGTGAAGAGTCCTCATGAGATACAACCACATGGAAAATTCCACATCCAGGTGGGGATGCAGTTCATATACCTGAGAATGTGTGGGACAGCGTGCGATAAGTCCAGGGTGATGGGGGATGAGGAACGAATAATTACGTATGCTCGTACTCAGACCCAGACATCTCAGGCTCTTTTTCTCACTGCACTTTCACACCCATCTCCATTTCAAAGACGAAGCGACTCTGTGATGAACTTAAGCTGCGTCCACAGGTTTTTAACACAAGGAATGGGAAATCCATGTTCAAATCCTGCCAGCATTCTCACCTACCAGATCTCTGATCTTATCCAACGTTTTTCTCTAAGCTTCTATTTCTCCATCCATAATAAGAGGCCCTGGGCAGATGTGGTAAAGATGAAGTAAAACTATAAATGCAACATAACAATCACCCATCACTTAGTAATGGTCTAATGGTTATGGGTAGCCAGCCAGACTTTATTCAGGATAACATGAGTCACAGCTAAGAAATTGACTCTGGTCTGAGAAATGCCATTCTTTTTCTATAGCACCAGAGAATAAGACTCTAAAAAATTCAAAGGGAGGAAAAATGAGGTAACTTGGGTGGCACAGAAAAATGTTATATACAAAGACTTATGTGTGGGTGTGGTGATGCATGTTTGCATCCCAGAACTGGGAAAACTGAGGCAGGAGGATGGTGAGTTTGAGGCCAGTGTGAGCTACATAATGAGAACCCTGTTGATGAATGTATGAAGGAGGAGGAGGAGAGGCAGGGGAGGAGGAGGGGGAGGAAGAGAGGGGCACTGTCACTACCAGGAAGAGGAGAAGGGGGAGAAAGAAGGGAAGGAGGAGGTTGAGGAGCAAGAAGAAAATGGAGAAGAAAAGGACAAAAAGAAGAAAGAGGAAGAAAAGAAGGAGAAAGAATAGAAGGAGGAAGAGGGGAGGGAGGAGGGGAGGGAGGAAGGAGAGGAGAAGGAGCAGGAGCAGGGAAACTTTTATGTTGTCTTTGGGTTAGGCTAAAGCCAGAACTGTCAGTTTGGGGCACTCACCCTCAGATGTTATATTCATTATATTTAATGGCTTGTTGATACATGGCTACAAACCATGCCATGACATTAAGCAGCTATGGGAAAGAGCTGCAAATAAAAAGTAGGAAAGGAACCTGATGAATTCTAAGTCTACCACCCCAGCCCCTCTGCTAGAACTACTAACACCCCAATTGCTTGTTCTCCAAGCTCTGTTCCCTCTGAGCCAGGCTCACAAAGGGCAAGGTCTGGTGACTGAGGGGCCGGGCCTGTGGAAACTCTTGACATCTGAGTCTTTTCGTGAAAGGGCACTCCCCGGAGCGTGCCTGCTCTCAGAGCTATTTCCAAGGTACCCAGCACTCCCTTAATGGACTCCACCTGCAACCACAGCTATTAAAAGCAGTGTCCTCTGTGTGTTTTGTTAAAACCTCTCCATCATATTTCTTCACTTTGCAAGGCTATTTCCTACAGTTGGCCCTTTAAATCTTACCTCCCTTTCCTCCTGATCTACATTCTTGAGAATCCATAGCCGACTGTACAAACAAATGTACAGGGTGATAAAAATAGTTTGAAGCCATAATTTGCCCTGTCTGTGTTCCTTGCGCATCTATAAGTGTGATTTTTCTATAGCTTTGCCTTCCTGGAAACTGAGATCTGACAGAAGGTGGATTAAGATGAAGGGTCCAAAATGGAGGAGGCCCAGGAGAGTGGCAGGACAGCCACCTCAGTCTGCTCCTGGGTGGGGGCAGCAGGAAAGCAAGACAGGCTCTAGGCAAAACCAACGTGCCAGGAGGAGGCAGAAAGGCAAAAGAAGCTGGGGTGACTAATTAAGCAACTAAAACAAATTTACCAGCAGAAAACAGTGATGCTGAAAGTGACAAGGTCTCTCACTGAACTGGGAATTCACCTTTCCAGAGAGGCTGGCTGGCAGGAGAGCTTCCAAGACCAGCTTGTCTCCAACCCCAGGGCTTCAGTTACATGCACACCGAGCCGCATCCAGCTTTGTACGTGGGTGGGAGGGAAATCCAGCTCAGGTCCTCACGCCAGTGCAGAGCGCTCTTACCCACTGAGCATCTCCCCAGTCTCAGAGGTGGGCTGTTGTCAACAGCTTTGTAAACACTGTTAATAGCTCTAGGCACCGTTTTCAAAAAAAAGAGAATAAAATCTTCAGTCATTTTATGACATAAGCAAATCTACATCTTTAAAAGATGTTTATGCTTATATAAGCAAAAAACTACATATTTTTTTTTAAAAGATGCCAAATCTTTCTAACTGTGAAAACCTGAACTCCCACCCCAGCTGAGAAGCTATTGGCAGTTGGTGGCTGCTGAGAGCCAGAGCATCAGTTTTCTTCAGATACGGCTCCTGGTAGGTTGCCATGTTCCAGCAGAAAGCCACACACCCGTGACCCATGCCTATATGAGCAGCACTAAGTGGACTCTGGTTTTAAAATAGAGAACATGAAGTGCTCTTGAAAAGTGGTTTGGGGCTTTAGGCGGTGCAGGAACGGAGGGAGCGTTTGATCAAACACTCTGGTGTGTAAAATTTTTAGACTATAAATTTAAAAGGAAAAATAAAAGACATGAAACCTTGGGCTGGCTCTTTATATCTGTTTGTAATCAGACAGCAGTGGGACATAGGACTGTGGGAACCTTGGGCTGAGGGCTTTAAGGGCCAACAGTCCACACGTTGGGGAGGGTGGTTTTTATATCTTAGAATTCAAAGCGTACTAAATGGCAACCTCAGGTCACAGCCAAACATTTTATGCCATAATCATTTCAAATTGCATTTTCGCTGTTACTGTTGTTTCTTTTGAGACAGAATCTCACTATGTAACTCAGGCTAGCGTGAGAGAGAGAGATGAGGGAGTCGGGCTTCCTGTATTTGTACATCTGCCTGCATTGTTCCCTCTTTTTGAAGTCACGTAGTAGATAGACCTGTATCACTGTGCTAAGTAGCTACAAAGTGCTTGTCAATAGACAGAAGCTTTAGAAAATTATTGCTAACAATTGTCCACACCCAGTAAAGAGTTTCTAAAATGACTTTCCATCTCTAACCTTATCGGAGCCTCTGGCTAGACAGGGTATCAGCGTTGCATCTATCGTGAACATGAGAAAGCTGGGGTTTTGAGAAGTTAGAGGCCTCCAACCCTGTTGCTGACTCATGGTAAACTGGGATACTCTCAACTACAGTCTGCTTTTGTCTGGGTACCCGCTCATCAGTGACCTGTGGGACAGTTGGGTGTTCCTTTCCCACTTTTCTAGGGGTCAAAGGCACCAGCAACAGGAAACTGTCAAAAATGCCGGTGCCACAGCCCTGAGCTCATTCAGATGCAGCTACATGGAGGAGTCCCACCCTCTCCCTGCCTTTATTTTCTTTTCCAAACTTTACAAAACTGTAAAACCAAGGATGACTCCGAAGAAGCAATCATCAGGCTCTGTAACCCAGCCTGAGGTGTGGACCGCAGGAACACAAGAGATGTGTCTTTGCAAGGGAAGATTCGAATCTGTTTACCCCATCCGTATTTCCAATTTCCCTGTGGGGCAACTTGTGCGGCCCTCAGCTTTACGCTTTCGGTGGACTGCGGATTTACAGTGCACTCGACTCCCATCCCACCCCCAAGACCCAGCACCTCTCCTGCAGCTGTGAAAACCACCCACTCATCCCACCCACTCCCACCCCCCGCCCCGGGGCACGGATTAGTTCAGTGAGGGAAACTCTTTGAAAATATCACTCGGTTCTGCCCAACAGGTTTTCGCCCAATTGCCCAATCCCTGGGGGTAAAAATACCAAATATAATGTGGAGTGAAAAACAGAGGTCATACTAGTCCAGAAGGGTGGAGCAGGAACTGTAGCCTGAGAGGAGGGGTCAGAGTACTCTGGCAAGCTACAGGCTCCTGAACTTTCCCTGCTGAGTCCTGGCCCTTGAACACTTAGGAGGTAGATCACCCTCCAGGCAAGTCATACAGTAAAACAGGAGTGTTCTTCGAATTGAGCTAATTCCAGAAGCTGGAGGTCTTAAGTCTGTGTGTGTGTGTGTGTGTGTGCGCGTGTGTGTGTGCGCGTGTGTGTGTATCTTCCAATAAATCTGCAGCTCAGTGACTCAGTGACAACACCTGGCCACCAGCCCTGTGCCTAGGCCCTTAAATTCCTGCCTCCCGAGCGCTGGAATTACAAGCATGAACTACCATGCCCAGGTGCTGGGTATTCAACATGTCTGGTCCTTGTGCTTTCATGGCATGCAAACTGCCCTCTGAACCATCTCCCAGACCCTAATACCTTATATCTAAGCCAGATCTGAATCTCATTTATTGTTACACTCATCTTAAAGGTGAAGAAATTAAGCATGAAGTAGTAACATACCAAACAGTGGGTTTTGGAATGTTACTACTTCAAGCTTAATTTCACAAATTGTACTTCCAAGAGCTGAAAGCCAGGGGCGGTATATCTCAATTAAGCAAGTTCAATTCTCTGTCCACTCAGTCTCTCACCGTTTCACGCCATGGTAAAGAGTAACAGTGCCTGTCACTCCTGGTGTAGTAAGAATTCACTCGGATTGTTCTATGGTGCCTACTCTCTTAGTTACCTGGTGGCTCTAAACGCTGCCATCCAGAGTCCCAGAGATGCCTCTCTGTGGACCCGTGCACTGTAGTCAGGCTTTCCGTTGCTGCAGGATGGCAGAGGTGGATGTGGCCAGTTTTCTATTAGCTAAGTTGCTGTGTTTCATTTCTACTTTTGTTCACATCTAGCCAGTTTCTTCGCTTGTGTTTGTATCTCTTTCATATACGCACAAATGCTAAGTGAGGCTGGAGAGATGCTTAGAGGTCAAAATCACATCCTGCTGCTCTTACAAAGAACTTGAGTTTAATTCACATCGCTCACAACTCACAGGACACAACCATGCAGAACTCTAGGTCTAAGAGATCTAACGTGTTCTTCGAGTCACTGTAGGTACCCACATGCATGTGCACATGTATGCACACAGGCACACACATAAACACATAAATAAATAATAAATTAATTCCTTTTTGTAAACAAAAACTAAACAGAGAAGCTGAAGCATAGTGTTTTCATAACTATGTCCTGTAAGACTTGGGCAGATGTGAATGAAAATACAGACTAACACACTGTCACCAGGAAGAAATTTGTATTTATTGCCATTATTCAGTTTCTTGAATTTTATTAATTCATAGTCTCGTTTCCTTCATCAGCTCATATAAGAGAAGTATTTGGGTAAATATAGACACAGTCAATAATGTGGATCCTTTGTAATAAGTATAATAAGTGTCTTGAAAAGACAGAGGCCCACAATTTCATGAAAACAAATTTTATTGATGCTTATTAACTCTTGAGTATTCTATTTGTTCATCCATAAAAGAATCTATTCAATTAAATTATTAAGATAATATCACTCAAAGGGCACAATAACTAGATAGTATAGGAAGATATAGCATACATATTTATTATTCATGAAATGAAAAACTTACATATGAATGACCAATGAGCAAAGCTGGTGCCCACATAAATAGTTGCACAGTGTTGCTGATAATCAGGTATAGAAACCATACTAGGTTGTGGGGAATCCAGGAATAATAGTATGTGTCTTCTCTGATCACCAACATCATAGGATGGGTCTTCAACCTGTATGAAAGTGCTCCTTAAAGAGCTAGAAAGCTAAAGGATTTTTACATCATTCTTGAGCATAGTGTGACCTGTGAAGTCAATTTGTTTGAGTTTATCTCCTTGCTCTGCTACTTATTTAACCTCCAGTAAGAAGCTTAAACTCACTAAGAATCAGCCTCCTCCCCCATCAGTAGGAAATAACAGGATCAATTCCTCATATGGATCAATAAGAATCAAATAAGCCAATATATGCAAAATGCTTTGTATACATGCTCAAAAAAAGTTATTAGTCCAGTTACTGGTGATAACCAATGTTGATCAGTCTCACAAGTCCATCGGTCATTCGAGGAATAAAGTTTGTCACCATGCTTTCCTTTGTAAAACTCTGTACAAAAAAAAATTTCAGCAGCTATTCCACTTAGGGACCACTTCTATATTCATGGTGTGATGATGGACTTTGAACCAGACTTGCAGAGTCTGTTCCATTGGAACATTCAGCCTAACATACACATATACTAGTCCTTTAAAATGAGGTGAGAGAAATGCTCTGGAAATGAGCGTGAATTGAGACTGTATAATTTTTTGCATCCAACCCAGTAAATAGAGAAAAACATACAATTCCAGAACAAAATTAATTATTTGAGTAAATTAGCAGCTTGTTCTATATTTTTCAGAATCTTTTAAATGCTATAGAGTACTCAATTTTTCAGTCATTTGCCTATGATCTTCTGTTGTTGAAATCTCCTCTGAAATCCAGTTCAAGAGCCCTCTGCTCTTCTGGAGCAGGAAAGCTTTGCTTCTTCCCACAGCTCATGGCCTCACAGCAGTGTCCAGACAGACACACACCTGTTCTGCTGGTGTGAACTGGCCATAGCACATCTGACCTCACAGTGAAGCTCTTGTTGACAGGAGCACACACTTCATGTCTTCCGAGTATTCTCTGTGATGTGGAGAAAAGATGTAGGTGAAGAAAGCTGAGATTAAGGAAAGACTGGAGAGAAGGGGTCTGAGTGAGATGTGACAAGGACCTGAAGTCAGGAAGTTAATGAGAGGCAGACCTAACAGATCTGGATTGGTATGTTTTGATAACCTATGGCTTTGAGAGATGGCTGGGTTTGGAAGGGTCACATGCTAAAAGGAGAACTGGAAATATAAGAGGGAGCAAAAAGGAGGAAAATCACAAAATCATTTTCTTGCATTTGAAATGTCCTAGTAAGCTGCTTATAAAAAGGAAACGTAAATACTTTTCCAGATGAGCAGAGAAAATACAGATTCTCCTAATGGCGATACTTGCTTGCTACCATTATATAAGGTGCTTGAAATAGATATTGCTCATGAGGGTAAAGGCCTGGGCCCTGACAGACACACCTAGAAGGAGTAGATCAAGAATGAGTAATGGAAAGGAGGCCCAAGAGACAGCCCGAAAAGAGCTAGGGATGTAATTCAGTGTGTGGCGTGCTTACCTGGAAGGGTTTAATCTCTAACACAATTGAAAAATAAAAACAGCCCTGTGGGTAAGGAGGGGGAAATAGAATAGCGTTGTAACTATGAAAGATGTGATAGATAGAGCTGTCCTTGCCTAGATTCTTTCTAGGTATAATTAATTTGCTTCTAGACCATCTCCAAAAAATCTTTGCTTCAATGGCACTCTGCAGTCTGGACAGGATGACACACTAGCCCTGCATACCATGTAAGTTTGGCTGTGTTCATCAGGTAGCTGAATGGTGCTGAATCAAGCATAGCATGAAGCATCACACAGTACATTCCATTTGAGGAAAGCAACTGGGAAAGGATTTGAGCCTGGATACAACCTAGGAAAAAGGGAAGGGAGGCCCAACTGGCAAAAAAGCTAATTCCAGCTGTCAAAATTGAATCAGACAAAAACACCCAATGCACAAGATTCCTAAATACTTTACATTGATACTTTGCACAGCCTCCTATAGTTAAATATAGGCTGTGTTTGATGATTTCCTCCCAAAATTTCAGTATGAAAAGAAATTAGGAAGAGTAACTTTGGAATGGAAAAAAACTGATAAGCACTATCTGAGCCAAGTGACCAACATCAGCAAGGACAGAAGTAGGCCATGCTGATAATAGGCATCCTTCATAGGATATGAAAAAAATGACACTTACCCTCTGTGGTCTGTTTCAAGCAAATCCATAGTGCCAGCCTAATCACCTAATTGCAATGAAAACATCAGACAACTCTCACTTCAATAAACCTGATCAATAAACCTGGTCAGTACACCTCAAGACTGAGAGCGCACCAAACGCACACTCGCAAAAACAAAGCCTGAGAAACTACCATGATCAAAGGGTGCCAGTAAGGAGCTAAGACATTGAAATGTAGTGTGGGATCCTGGATACGGTCCCAAGAATAGGAAAGGGGCATTAGGTAAAGCTGGCGGCGCCTCGGTAGTATGGGTTTTCGTTAACAACCTATCAATACTGCTTTACTCGGCAAACTCATACTGATGCAGGGTTTCAGCAGTGGAGGGAACTGGGTCTGAAATGTAGTGAGTCCTTCAGATGCACCTGCCCAACATTTATACAAATCTAAAATTATTTTGAAACAAAGTTCTTTTGTAAATTGCACCATGAGAGTGTGCTCCTCTCGAAACTGCCGAGGAGCCTCAGGGAAGTTGGTCAAGTTAACCTTTGCCCATGTCGCAGGTTTTTTCTCTCTTTTTTATTTTTTCCAAGGAGGCAACGTTGCTTGGAAATTTTTCACGAGGGGAAAAAAGACAAAATTAGATGGCCACTGTTCACCTCTGCTCTGGAAAAATAAAAGCCATATTCCACAATTTGATAGCCAAGGTCAAGTCTAGTATTATATTCAGAACGTGCTACCAACACAACATGGCCAGTAACGCTGAGAATGACTAATAAGGTTGCCTCTGACATATGAGTAAACTCACCATCTACAGCCCTCGTTCTTCCTTGGGTAAGATTAGAATGGGATCAAAACTTGAGTTTTAACTGTATTGTTAACATCAGAATTATTTCTTCTGTAACTTCCTCCATCTTGGTGTCCTTGGGAAGGACAATGGTACACTTGAGAAACGTCCTCAGGGGTGACTCTGCGTGGATATGCTGCAGCAGCCACGGTCATGTTCAGCTCTAGAATTTCTGTGTCACTGTTAAATAAGAGATTCATATAATTCTGTATTTCCACATAGGATGGCAAGATCTTTCAAGGTTTATAGACTGTTAAGTCTGAAAGAATCTTAAAGATTCTCAACCTATTCAACCCTACATTCTACAGGGGAAAAAAAATAGAAATCTAGAAAGCCACAAGAAGATAGATTCTGTCAGAAACTAGAAACCCTGGCTTCTAGAGAAGAAAGAAGCTGAGTTAAAATAAGATTGTTCTCCTGGACGATGGTCTAATCACCAAGGCAGACACTTCACTGTATAAAGAATTTCCGATGACTAGAGACTGAAGACATGTCTATCCATCACCCATGGTATTTAATATAGCAAAACAGGAGGCTCATACTCAGGAGTCTCATGCTCTACCTGAATGGCATGCTAGCCAGGTCATCTCCCTATGGATTCTCCGTACAGAACAGAAACATTAACTATTAATCCTTCCCAGATTATGAAAAAGTAAGACAAGGCAGAAAAGAAGATAGGCTATTGGCTTGATTCGAAGTCATAGTAAGGGTTCGTGTACCAGTTAGCTACCATGCTTTTACCCTCACTTTCAGGAAAGAGAAAGGAAGGATAGAAAGAAAGAAATCTTCACTACCCTTATAGGCTGCCTTGATAGTGAGAAAGAGGGAAAGGAAGACACATTCACAACCCTTTTGTGCTGTCCAAAGCTTGAAGAGTGGAGCTGATAGTAAGCTAGACTAGTGTGTCAGCTCAATATCCTCAAACCCAATTCTCCAACAAATGTTCTTCTAAGCAATAAGCAAGAAACCAACAAATCAACTCACCAATGACCAACAACCAACAACCAACCAACTGTCGGGACTTCAACTCTTCTATATTCTAAGCAAAAGTCCCCAGAAGTCCAAGAAACCAACAATCACAAGGACAAGCTACATGTGGCAAAACAGTGGCATGTAACCAAATGATAGCCACCATCAACGAACAGTTCAAATCAAATTTATTAAATTCATTATCACCCGCCACACAGGGGATGAGAAAAAAAACATAGTCCAAATGCCATTTTGTGTTTTTACAGAAACCAAAATAACAAAACTTCTTCCAAGTGTCCCACTACAGGTTAAGTCTTTCCACAAAACACCAACCTGTTTCAGAGGGTACAGGTGGAATTGACATGAACTAATCACCCATTTCCTTAAGGGAGCCACACACCCTGCCCAGTCCCACTCAACTCTGGTTAATATGTTAGTTATTATCAGCACTGAGAGTCAAGGCAAGTAAGTTTACACAAGACTTAAAAAAAAAAAAGAAAAACAAACAAGTCAACAAAAATACTAAATTTGGTGTGGTAATGAATGCCCATAACCCCAGCACTCAGAAGGCTGATGTAAGAGGATCATGAGGATCATGAATTCAAGGCCAGCATGGACTACATGGTGGAACTATGTCTCAAACAACACAAAACAAGAAAAAATACCAGGAAATCCAACACTAAAATCTCAGGCTGCAAGCATGCTTTCCAGCTTCTTTATGAAGTGTTTCTAAATACATTCATAAATGACCATCTTTGTTTTTCTGTCATACTTTCTGTTTCTATAAATACACCAGCAAGTCTCCTAATTTAGTTCTTATGTGGACTGTGTGAAGTCTGCCGGGTTTGGAGGCTGCTAAAGTGCCCTGTGGTTTTGTCCTTTCATTTCAGAAAATACTTTTCCAAGTTATCCTCTCTGTGGGTTGTATTCCTGTGTTCAGGAAACTTGCTTTGTTTCCAGTGGCTGTTGCTAATTTTCCCATTGACTGAGGAAGAAGAACTGAGTGTTCATCTGTGATATATGTCAGAAAATATTGATCCACTACAAAAACAATTATATGGGAGTGGTGGCCTTTAGTCCTAGCATTCCAGAGGCAGAGGCAGAGGCAGGCAGGTTTCTGTGAGTGGGACGCCAGCCTGGTCTGCAGGTCAGCCAGAGTGACATGGTAAGACCTTGTCTCCAAAAAATAAAATAAAAATCAGGAAGGAAGGAGGGAAGGAAGGAAGGAAGGAAGGAAGGAAGGAAGGAAGGAAGGAAAGAAAGAAAGAAAGAAAGAAAGAAAGAAAGAAAGAGAAAGAAAGAAAGAAAGAAAGAAAGAAAGAAAGAAAGAAAGAAAGGAAGGAAGGAAGGAAGAAAGAAAGAAAGAGAAATAAAGGAGGAAAGAGGAAAAGGAAAGACAAGAAGAGAGGAAAAGAGGAGAGGGAAAGAAAGGGAAGAGAAGAGAGGAGAAGAGAAGAGAAGAGAAGAGAAGAGAAGAGAAGAGAAGAGAAGAGAAGAGAAGAGAAGAGAAGAAGAGAAACCATAAGAGTCGGAAGCCATCTGTTCTTCCTCTGGAAACACAGGAATATCCCAATTTCCAATTGCACCTGACATAATATCAAAAGACTGGCCAAGATTTTATCTTGAGTTTTCAGTGGCTTCTAAATCTAAGTCTATTTTGTTTACTACTAAATATATAAGTTCACATTCACAGGTTATCAACTTGAAGTTGATAAACCCAACACCCCAACACCATTACAATAAGGATAAATTGTGTTCACTGTACTGTTCTTAGTACCTCGCAAAGCTCCTCAATGGGGAAATGTGTTGATAAAGGGAATGTTGAAATGGTACATTACATAAAATTTACCACTCAGAAAAGTCCAGCTCTTCCAACCTCATTTGTCCATGTATGCTTCTCCTTGGAACAATAATACTTTTCTAAATGTTTATCAGCTTCCAGGGGCTATGGACATCCATTTTCATCAAGTCTAAGTTTGGAAGCATCTACTTATCCTTGCTGTTGGTCAACATGTATTTGAAAAAAAGATTTTTAGCAATTCTGATTTTGTTGCTGTGCCCCATGTCACTCTTGCTTCTTTTCTATCTTCTGTTTGATGGGCAGGAGATGTTAGAAATGGTGGATGGACTGACAGCTAAGTGGAGCTATCAGGCCATTAAATCAGTGGTACCAAAGAAGCTGAGACACTGGAAGAAAGAACAAATTGGCATTATAGCAATAATAGACACAAAGCGCTTCATTCTATTCAAGTCCCCAAGCCTCCGGGTTCAAAGCTTCCTATCATTCCCCATGAAAGTCGGTAATTTACAAGGACCTGTGTTGAGCAAGAAGATTTCCAAATCAGAGCTTGGAGAATAAACAATCAAAATATTAGTTTGCATCTCCAATCTTCCTTCTTTTATCTCCCAAAACAAAGCCCATGCAATGGGTCAAGCAGACTGCTGATTTCTCTTGAGTTTGGTGTAGAGACCAACCTTCTAGGTTTACAAAGAACTGTACTGGTTTTAATCTTAAAAGTTATGTTTCCCCAAAACACCTTCATCCTGCATAAGCCAAGAATGTTGGTCAAAAGTAAGTGCATATAACTTTTTGTGATTTTTGTCTTCACCAGCAATGAAACACAGAAGCTTTTCAGCTGGATTCAGCACACCCTCATGCTTCTGATTTATTCATTCCCATACCATCCAGGAGGCCCCCAAAGCAATAAACACTGGGCTCTGGGCAGGCACAAGGAGAACAAGGATGTAGTCTTTTCAAAGTGCTCCAGGTAATTGTTAGATCCTTTTATTTAGGCTCTTTATTAGGCTGAAGGAAGGAAGGAGCCAAAAATAATAAAGTGACAGAGTAACTTTTTTTGCATTTTGCAGGCAGAAGTCAAGGCCACACAAACCCAGTTAACACTATGTTTTGAATAAATGTATACACTGAAATGAAAGCTCATGATTGGTCAAATGAGTTTTTGCTGGGTTATCTCAGTACAAGACACATACGAACAGATTCAGGAAAAACACAGTCAAACAAAATGTATGCAGGCTCTATCTATCAAAAGATATGTGCTTACCAAGTGTAGCTGGGTATAAAAGAAGGCACCCAATCATATCCTAAGAATGGAGATGAGCGTAAAAAGTAATAATTAAATGTCAAGCTGAGGAATGTAGGGAGCTTGCAACTCACAAAATGAAGCCACAAACTGAAGAATAGCAGACAGGATAGTTCTGTTCCCACGGCCCAATCCTCCTATCTCTATCTCTTGACAGCACACCTCACACCTCTCACTGCTCACAGCTGCCTTAAGCAATGGCCAAACCCATTTAAGGACAGAAAAACATAACAACATTTTTGCCAAAGCCTTTGGATTTCCAGGCCTTGTGGTTTCCATTCAGCTTCTTCATAAAAGGTTGCGTGCTTTCCCTAACTTTACTGTCTCAATTTGTGGTAAATCCATCAAGAAAAACCTCCAACTCAAGCCAGCTGCTTGAGGAAGGCCTACCTGGGCCTGGGCCTGGGCCTGCGGCAGGAGGGATAGGGCCTCTGGGTGAAGCCCAAACTTCAGTGCATCCCGGGTGGCCCAGGCCAGGGCTCCTCTCCTTTGTGCTGGCCTGGAGAAGGGAAGGGAGGTTCACCATGCAGGCTCTCTCCAACACAAGCAGTGCATTTTCATGAACCTTTGGAAAACAACTCACTTTTCACACCTGCAAGTGGTCCTGTGGTATTTTTCTGGTGCCTGGAGAGTCTCTATATTTCTTCTAATGGAAAAAAAAATTACCACCTTCCTCCAAAGCCTTGCTTCTGAGGAATAAGTATCTTTCCTATGAGAAAACCAACTTTTCTCCTAGTTCATTCATGTCTATATTGTCCTTGATAGAGACTATAGAGACTACTTTGCCAGTATCTCTCTCTCTCTCTCTTTCTCTGTGTGTGTGTGTTTGTGTGTCTGCCTCCCCCCCCCCATCTCTCTCCTTGAGCTGGGACATCTATTATTTGTCCTCAGCATTCAGAGCTTTGGGCTAAGGATACAGCTCAGTTAAAAAGACAAAAAATACAGAGCACCCAGAGTCTATGCAAAAAGCTAGGTCCAGAAGCATCCACCTGTAACCCTAGTGCTGGGCTAGCAGAGACTAGAAGATACTTGAAGCTTGATGATCACCCAGGCTAGCAAAATAACTGAGCTCAGACTCAGCAAAAGACTGTCTCAAAAAATAAGGTGAAGAATAGTTGAAGACACCCAACCTCAATCCTTGTCTTCAAATTACATTATTTACCTCAATCTGTACACAAATAGATTTCTTCAAAAGTAGACTTAAAGAATGTCAACCATAGGTAACTTTTGCTGATACTGTAAGAAAGAGGAAACAGCTAGTCTACGCTCCTAGTCTTTGCTTCCCAACACTCCTGAGTTCACATGTGTGTTTGACACCTTAGATGTCTCTCTTTCCCCAGAAAGTCTTAAGTTCACAGTTTCAATAGGAATGAGGGAACATTTCTGAGATGATGAGGAAACCTAGTGCAGTGGAAACTTCCTGGATTCTATGAGGATGACCATAGCAAAGCCTCCTAGTAATGAAGGATACTGGTCCTGAACTGGCCATCTTCTGTACAGGCTCTTCCAGTGATGAACTGGTTCACCAACCCAGCCACAGAACTTTTGACCTACAATCTGTCCATCCTGTAAGATGTGCTGGAGCAATGGTGGGGCAGAACCAGGAGGAGTGGCCAACCAATGACTAGTCTAACTTGAGACCCACATCATGAGAGGAAACCCAAGCCTGAAACTGCCTGCATGGCTGGGAACCGGAGGTTGGCTTGCCTAGAGACCTAGGGTAGAACCAAATGTGACTGGCAAAAATATCAGTGAAATGATTCCTTATGATATTCTACTTATATCTTGGTGCCTATCCCAATTGCCACCAGAGAGAATCCCTCTGGCAGCTAATGGGAGCAGATACAGAGGCCTACAACCAAATATTAGGTGGAGAGAGTCCAAATTGGATATCTCTATTGAATCCTTCTGCACAGAGTTCATGGAACTCCACAGAAGAAGAAGAAAAAGGATTATAAAAACCAGACAGATTGAGGTCATCAGGAGAACATGGCTGCAGAATAAACAAGGGAGGGCTTATAGGGGTTCACAGAGACTGAAGCAGCAACCACAAAGCCTGAATAGGTCTGTACTAGGTCCTCTGCTTATATGTTATGGTTGTTAACTTGGTGTTTTTATGGGACTCCTAACACTCCTAACCACTCCTATGGGAGTGGGTGTGTCTCTGACCCTTTTATATGCTCTTGGCTCTTGGGACCCTTTCCTCTTACTGGGTGGCTGTGTCCAGCCTTGTTATGAGGGTTTCTACCTAGTCTTATTGTATCTTGCTGTGGCATGTTTGGCTGATGTCTCTGAGAAACCTGCTCCTTTCTAAAGGGAAGTGGAGGGTGAGTGGAACTGAGGGATGGGGAAGGTTGAGGAGAGGAACGGGTTGGAATAGAGGGAGAGGAAATGGGTCTGGCTAGATGAGGGATAAATAAATAACTAAATAAATAAATAATAAGAAATCTCAAATTAAAAAAAATAGCAAGTATTCTATTTTATCATTGCTATTCACTGTTACTGTGTCTAATTTAGAAGTTAATTTTATCACAGATATGGATGTGCAGTAATAAAACACAACACATATGGGAATTGGCAGTTTTTTCTGTTGGAATGGATTAATGCCCTCAAACTATGGCCCCAATAAACCCTTCTTTTTAAGTTTTGTGCTGCGAGACTTGTAATTATAAAAAGTGATTGCATGGTTAAGCCCTACGCCAATTTAAAAGAGAAGAATTAAGTAAATGATGGGAAGTCTATACTATGGTGTTTTTCAAGAGTTGATAATGACACAGGTAAATATTTATGCTTCTATGAAAAGAAATCAGCATAAATATATATATACATACATATATATATGTGTGTGTGTGTGTGTGTGTGTATATATATATATATATATATATATATATATATATATATATATATTATACATAGCAAATGCTCTTAACCTCGGATGCATATCTCGAGCCACTAGGCCCCTATTTTACACAATAGACTCCAACATTTAGGTCTTCTACTAACATAGATTTTATAGGTAACTAGTATTTCTCTTCCCTGACAAGCGAGGAGTAGACAAATACCCAACTAAGGTAAGCAAGTAAATTGAAAGCCAGACCCTTACATCTGAAGAAGCAAGGTAAAAGTACCATGTAGGTGTTGAGCCAAAACACAAGAGTGCGGTGACTCAGTAAGTACATATCAGAATAGTTAAAGGGAGCTGAGCTGGGAGGCTCCCAACCAAGCCTTTTCTTTTGTTCCTGGATTTACTTAGTCAGCATACAGCATTTAATGAGACTAGAGAGGCTGGATAATATCTTCCTAAAATTTTCCCATTTCTTCCTATAAACTGGGAACATGGTTCTCAGCCTCACACTCAGCAGTGATTTTCACACAGCATACCAGAGCACCCCAGGTTTGGTGGGGACCCTGCAGGGGCCTCTCTGAGGGTGAGGCTAGGGTAGTGGAGATAGTGGCTTCATCTGGTCCTGGGCATTCAAATTATCTCTTTATTTACTTACCAAGCTAGGTTATATATGGAATTTTTAAAAGGCAAGAGGGAGGAGTATGTTATTTTAAGAAGATGAGAACTTCTGCTCTTCCTTCTTCCCCATGACCCATTTAGTCTACTGAGAGATTGAGGGTTCCTTGGGATTAGGGGTGATATTCTGATCCCCAACATGGTATGAATGCCTCTCTCAGCACTGAGGTGCAGCTGCAGTATTGATCATCACAAAAGTGAAGCATCTCTAGCAGCCATGTCTTGAAGTCTTGTATGTTTGTCACAGTATTCCTGAGAGGGAAAGAATTGTCCTCTGAGGGAACACATCCAGGGTCAGGAATCTGTATCTCAACAGCAACCAGAGGCTAGAGTGAGCCAAAATGTCTGTAGTTACATGGCTGCAAATTTTATCTCTGTGAGATGTGAGTCATCTTTTCCAAACATGCACAGAGTAAATCCATGGCCATTATCCCAATATTGAAAATCAGATATTAATGGACAAATCTTTTGTCTAACTTAAGTTTTCCATTTAAGCCCTTGAATGTGTCTACATGAGCCCTTGTTTATATTTCCTTTTAAAAGTAAAGCTAAATTGGAATGATGTAGGATGTGGTATGACCAAGTAGAATTGACCTAGATACCACATCAATATTAGAAAAGCTGAAATTGCCATCAAATTATTTTTAGCACCTCTAACATAGAGAGGACATTTACAGTTGTTACAGTTGTGACAAATAAACACTGATGTCTGCTGAACCAGCCCTGGAGAGTCCATACAGACATAAATAGAAATGTGCTGTTCCCTAGCCGTGGGCAGGACAGCAGCAGGACAAACAGCACAGAATGCTGCCTTGATCCTCTCTGATCACAGAGACCAGAAAGCACAGGAAATGCTGATGTAGCCAGCTTTTGGTGGGGACGGGGAGGCAGAAGGGCTTCTGCCTCCAGAGAGGGAAGAATGTTTGTATCAGGCTAGAATTCCTATCAATAACATTGGGACATTTTTGATTATCTAAAATAAGAAGGTAAGTATTATAATGCATCTGTGGTGGCTAATTCTGTGTCAGTTTGCCAGGCTTAAAAGAGGTCTGGACTGCAGTGAAAGCACCAAGGCTGGGTGTGAATATAAGGGAATTCAGGTGGGGATAGGAGGGACAGATTAGCACTGAATCAGCGGGTTGACTGAGTAAGGCACCCACCTTCACTGGTGTGAATGGAATTCTACAAAATCAGATGAGGGCCTGGATAAAACAGCAAAGGCAATTAATATCCTCTACTCAACAGCAAAGGCAATTAATATTCTCTCTCTCTCTCTCTCTCTCTCTCTCTCTCTCTCTCTTTTCTCTCTCTCTCTCTCTTTCCTTGAGCTGGGACATCTAGCATTTGTCCAAAGCATTCAGAGCCTCGGGATGGGGATACAGTTCAGTTAAATAAGTGCTTTCTGCACAAACATGAAGACTCCAGAGACCCCAGAATCTATGTAAAAATCTAGGTCCAGAAGCATTTGCCTGTAACTCCAGTGCTGAGGAAACAGAAGATATCTGGAGCTTGGTGTTCAACCACTCTAGCAAAATAACTGAGCTCAGACTCAGGGAGGGACTCTGTCTCAAAAAATAAGGTGAGGAGCAGATGAAGAAGACACCCAGCGTCAGCTCCAATCACCTAATCAACCTCTATCCTACACACACACACACACACACACACACACACACACACACACACACACACACACACAATTTAGAACTTTAGTTCTCAGGCCTTGAGAACCACTTCAGGATTTTTGCCATCATCCACCATACTGTGTCCACCAAGTGCTTTAGGCTACAAACTTGAACTAAGAGTCACACTATGATCGCCTCTGTTGTCCAACTCATAGGTGGCAGACCACGGGACTCCCTGGATTTAATACTCAAGTAAGACAATTCTCATAAAGGTCCTCCTCTTACATAGCTAAAGGTATAATATCGGTTCTATTATCTGGAGAACTCTAACACAGCAACGGAGTGCTGCAAAGCAATGAAGACCACAGAGAATAAAGAAAAGAAAGAAGAAGAAACTATCTAGTCCTGGCATGTGATTTCTGAAATACAGTTTATGTAGCTTTTGACACTACTATAGATGCCAAGTATGGTGACTTGTGCCTATAATCCCAGCATTTAGGAGGTGGAAGCAAGAGGATCCACACCTGCATGATTTGAGGCAAGCCTTGGATATGTGAGATCCTGCTCAATAAGAGTGGGAGACATATCAGCAAATAAGATAAAAGTCCATCTTCCGTCTTTATAGTGGTTGTATTCTAAAGGCAAGGGAAAGACAACAGAGAGCCACGAAACGTGTATACGTGATTAAAGCAACTTAAGTGAGAAAAGAAATGTCTATGGAGTAGGTAGAAGGAAACTAGAACCATCTTTCTCCCACTGGTACCCCTTTACTATGGTGATTTTTAAGCCACTGGAGAAAATGATCATCTTGAATGTCCCTTTATGCCTGGATTTTAGACTTAGATAAAGAATAGAAAACCAAATTAGTTCACACAAGCAAGAGACAAAAGAAGGAAAGTGGCTAACTTTATTGTTTTAAGATTTACTGCATCTATAGTTCTAGCTATTCAAGGGCATGGCATCAGCATTGCCTCGGCTCAGGAAAAACCTTGCAGGGAACAGCATAAGTAAGAACATACATGGGAGGAAGAGATCACACTAGACACACAAAGCTAGAGAGGGGCTAGGCTCCCACAACCCATCCTAAGGGTGTTTCCAGTGAGTGCAGAGACCTCCTGTCAGGAGTTCATCATCTTCTGCCACTACACTAGGTATCCAGCTTCCATCATGTGAGCCTGTGGAGAACACTCAAGCCACACCCAAACATGGCAAGAGGGATGTGGAGACTTGATTTGACATGAAGTCTAGATGTATCCTCTCTGAAGTCCTTTACACCTATGGTCTCAGAAATGCTCTAATGATTGTGGGAAGGGGTAGAAATGACATACAATGTTTGTGCTAGCATTGGATTACATTATTTTATTATGAATTGACTCTAACATAAGTTCCTATATCCTGAAGTAATTCTCTTTATTTTGACTTTAGTCCAACTTAAAGTGAAAAGATGTCTCAAAACTGTCTTTGAAGTCACAGAATTATCTATTTCTAGACAAAAAAATAATACATAGGAGGAAACCCCTTCACTCTAGGCTGGTTCTGGTGCCCATTGGGTGTAAACTTCAATTTTCACAAACTGAACCTCAGCCTAATTTGTCTCCATCTACTCCAGCTTGGGCTTTCCTAAGCCAGGTGTTTGAGATAGGAAGTTGTTCGCGGCCAAAGCCAGAATACGATGATGTAGTCCAGCTTCTTCTAAAGGCCGCTGGATGATATTCTTGTAATGGTAGGAGTTCAACAAATGTTTATTCCTAGAGGCCAGAGAAATATGGAAGTGCCTTGGCCGTGCCCTTCCAAAGCCACAGCTTTTCATCTTTATTCTCATTCTGGCAGAGGCAATATATCCTGTGCCCAGGTTATTCATTATCTGGTGAAAGACACATACAAACATAACAGCATTTTGAAGCAGGAAATGGGAGACAAGAGAATCATTCACATGACTAGTGACTGCTTCCTGGAGGCAACGACATGGGATTTGGAACGTGGCAGAGGTGAAATGAGGCTGAAGGTGGTGTTCATAGAGAAAAATAATATGTACAGGTGTGGAGAATGAAATATCTGTGGCATGTTGGAGGAGGGGACTGGCCCCCCTGGAGTCCTGAGTTTTGCTTTGGTGGAAATCCAGATACTCTGTCTAGAGACCCCACCCAAGAGTCTCCACGGCTCAAGAGAACTTTCCTTGTGGAGAAAGTAACTCACATGGCCCTCTGCCCACCACTGCCACCATCGTAAAGCAATCAAGTGCAGAAATTAGGAGAAAACAGCTCATTTCCTCATCCTTCCCATTAAGCACTGATTTTCCAGGAGCAATTTCATATATTACAATTTTTCCTGTGTTCAGAGATCTGTGAAGTTCTTTGATAAACACCAGGTCTCTAACCTGAAGGACATATTCACACACTTGTGCACTTTAAGAGGTCAAACTTGATGCTCCCAGTGATTCCTGGCATCCTTCGTGGATCAAGATGGAAAAAGAGTTCTGACGGCTGCAGCTACATGTTACCTGTCTCCAGTGAAAACGACCCTAAAGCGCCAAGAACCAAAGCCAAGAAAGACCATAAAGGGTGTGTTTCTCTTTAAAGGTGAAGCAGCCAGCACAAAGCTCTTCTGTCTGAGATTTGTGAAGCTGCTTGTGCACAAATTGGATTGTGAATTTGACTGGCAGCCTATCGAACGGCACCAGGGCTGAAAACCCACTCTATATATCCACGCTAACACGAGTGCCTGGCATCACTGTAGACAACACTGCTGATGAAGAGTGCCCTGTGTAAGCACAATTGCATCATAGAATAAGCACTGCTCTCAAATACCACCACAGCCCAGGGCTTTTCCAAAGAAAGCTTTTGACATCCGTCATCATCATCAGCCTTAGACAGCACTGTGTTTGTGCTGCCTAAGGTCTCCTCTTCCTCATAGATGCAAGGAGTCTTCTGGCAAAACACAGTCAATTCCAAGGTTCTGGGAGTTGAGTACATTTTCTCTCCATGCGGGGATAGACCAGAACAAACTGATGAGACGAATCTCTAAGAGTTCTTCCATAATCAGCAACACTGATGGTGATGGGATGCAAAACAGAGCAGCTGCTTTAGAAGACTGGCAGTTCTTCGGAGAGCTAGAGCTACTATAGGAGCCAGCAATTCCCTCCTAGATACATATGTAAGAGAATTTAAAACGTACATCTCTTCAAACACTTGTATGTGAATGTTCACAGCCTAGGACTGTGACAGCCAAGAACTGACAGTCTCAAATGCCCATCAACTGATGAGTTAGCAAACAAAATATGGTTGTATCCATACAATTGCAATAATATTTATCCCCAAAAACAAATGGCATAGAGTGGTGATGCTAAGCAAAAGAACCCAGCTACAAAAACTATATATTGTGTGATTCTACCTAAATAACATAAGTAAATCCAAAAGACAGAAAGTAGAGGAGCGTTTTCCAGAGATCAGGATGGGGAGCACAAAGCATGGCTGCTAACAGACGTGGGACTTTTTCTCAAGGGGGAACAATGATGCTGTTTTAAAATTAATATGTATGCAACTTTGCAAAAGTAGTAAAATCCCTTGACATGTACATTTGAGAATAATGGATTTGTGATGTATAAATTATTTCTCGGTGTAACGGTGGATTTTGAACTTCTGTTAAGGACCTCTAAACCTGGAGGAATCAGGTGCAGCCTGGGAGATACGGAAATGAACATCCAGAGTCCTCCATCTAGAGGAGCGAGAGCAAAGGTGACACAGAAAGGACTTTAGATCCAGGCTGCTTGGTAGCTTCTTTCTTTCATGTCCTAACCCAAGTTTCTCCCCAAACTTTAGTGAGACAAGGCTCCAAGTGGTCAGGCTTCAGCTCCATGTCTTGACTGGTGACTTCCATGGCAGCCTGTGATGCTTCTAGTCCCCTCCTCACATAGGAAAATGGTTTCTCTTGTTCTCAGCAGCCAGTCTCCACCATCTCAGTCAATAGTGGATCTGTGTGGGCTTCAGATTATCAGTGCACCAGCTGTGCTGACTAAATAAGTCTTAACTTCAGTAAGAAGGGAAGAGAGTGTTGTATGAGTGTGTTCTCTTGCTGTCTAGGAAGTCCTATTTTCATCCTTTTTATTTAATTTCTCTTCCCTACTCCCCTGTTTGAAACAGGGTTTTGTTGCATAGCTCTGGATGGCCTGGAACTCTCTATGTTGATCAAGTTGGCCTCAAAGTTGTATGTCAATCCTTCTGCATCTGTCCGCTAAGCACTAAGATTACAGACATGCACCACTGTGTCCCACTTAATGTAACTTCTTATTATAAACAATGGCAGATTAGAGGAAGAGAGCTTTTCAATTAGATTGTAGTTATGAGGGGTAAGTATTTGAAACTACCTAGGTGGATTTGATTTAGGTAACTGAGAAAGATGGGGAACAGAAGGTCAGGGTAGGAAGACTGGCAGGCATAGAGATACAGAGTTCAAGATGCTCCAGTGTTCAGTTAGAACCGCTTGACAATGAAGAATATTTTTTTTTGGAAGTAGTGAAATGGAGATCTCAAAATGGATAAATGGGTAAAAGGGAAACCTTTTTTTCCTTAAACAAAAAAAAAATATTGTGCATTATATGTGCAAATGTCATGAGTGTACATGCATTTGGAGGTCAGACAAAACCTTGCAGTAGCTGGTTCTTTCCTTCCACAGTGGGTTGTAGGGATCAAGCTCAGGTTGTCAGGCCTCTGTAGCCACTGCTTTACCTGAAGAGCATCTCCATAGCCCAAAACTTTTGAAAGAGACAGAGACAGAAAGAAAAGGGGTAGTGGGGAGAGACTGGAACTAGATTGAAAGAACTCTTAGAGATTCAATTCTTTGGATTGTTTTGGTATCTCCCTGCACAGAGAGAGATGTGAACCCAAAAATGAACCCAAGACTCCCAGAACCTTGGAATTGACCATGTTTTTCCAGAAGACTCCCTCTATCTATGGGGAAGAAGAGACCTGAGGCAGTACAAACATGGCGCTGTCTAAGGCTGATGATGACGGATGTCAAAAGCTTTCTTTGGAAAAGCCCTGGGCTGTGGTGGTATTTGAGAGCAGTGCTTATTCTATGATACAATTGTGCTTACACAGGACACTCTTCATCAGCAGCGTTGTCTACAGTGATGCCAGGCACATGTGTTAGCGTGGATATATAGAGTGGGTTTTCAGCACTGGTGCTGTTCGATAGGCTGCCAGTCAAATTCACAATCCAACTTGTGCACAAGCAGCTTCACAAGTACTCAGGGGTGGTTTCACCACATAGTTATCAATTTTATTGTCTTCCAAACTGTAAACATCCTCAGGGTGAAGGAATGACCAACTGTAATTTTTGACTGTGTTTCCCTAATGGTATTGAATAGTTTTCCATGTGCTTCTTTGCCATTTGTGTATTCTCTTCGAAGAGACATGTATTCAAATTTTCCCGCTTTAGGTTATTTTCCCTTGTATTATTGAGTTGGCAGAGTTCTATAAAAATGCTCAAACTTATCTTTTAATTGTATGTTT